>CM069441.1:2035125-2320317 GCA_035610835.1 Ophiura sarsii
TCAGGAAGTAGAATGGCGCTCTCTAGAGTTGGATCTTATGTGCTATTTGTTCGGAACACAGCACTGTATTGGTCTCTTGTTGAATAATAGAAAGTATATGTTCCTTCAATGTTTTCAAAATATTCAAGATCTTGTGATGAAACAAAGCAATGCATTGGATAAAAGAAGCCCTCGGATTATTCAACTACTGATTGATATGTTAAAACCAAAACCAAAACATTGTACCAATGTTTTATTTATAATTTTCTAAAATAACAGTCAATCTAGAAGTTATATGGAGTCCACATAATTTTTACCTTTTATATCACCATAGAAGTAAACGTAACCAGGCTTTTATTAGATTTTAGATCACTTTTTTCAATTGTTTTCACTGACTACAAATCTAATGATTACAGTTCATTTCATAACAGAGTCATTCATTTATTTACACTGAATTCATCTAACTCTGTGTACTGACGTCAAGATCGTATTGTATTGATCGCAACGTTTGTTACGGCACATATGTATGGCGGCCAAAGGGGTCAAAATGGTATAAAATGGAGAAAGGTCTCAGTAATTTAGAGAAAGGTGTCTAGAATGTAGAAAGGTCTCTGTAATTTAGAGAAAGGTGTCTAGAATCGAGAAAGGTCTCAGTAATTTAGAGAAAGGTGACTAGAAAATGGAGAAAGGTCTCAGTAATTCAGAGAAAGGTGTCTAGAATGTAGAAAGGTCTCTGTAATTTAGAGAAAGGTGTCTAGAATCGAGAAAGGTCTCTGTAATTTAGAGAACGGTGTCTAGAATGGAGAAAGGTCTCAGTAATTTAGAGAAAGGTGACTAGAAAATGGAGAATGGTCTCAGTAATTTAGAGAAAGGTGACTAGAAAATGGGAGAAAGGTCTCAGTAATTTAGAGAAAGGTGACTAGAAAATGGAGAAGGTCTCAGTAATTCAGAGAAAGGTGTCTAGAATGTAGAAAGGTCTCTGTAATTTAGAGAAAGGTATCTAGAATCGAGAAAGGTCTCTGTAATTTAGAGAACGGTGTCTAGAATTGAGAAAGGTCTCAGTAATTTAGAGAAAGGTGACTAGAAAATTGGAGAAAGGGTCTCAGTAATTTAGAGAAAGGTGACTAGAAAATGGAGAAAGGTCTCAGTAATTTAGAGAAAGGTGACTAGAAAATGGAGAAAGTTCTCAGTAATTCAGAGAAAGGTGTCTAGAATGTAGAAAGGTCTCTGTAATTTAGAGAAAGGTGTCTAGAATCGAGAAAGGTCTCTGTAATTTAGAGAACGGTGTCTAGAATGGAGAAAGGTCTCAGTAATTTTGAGGAAGTTGTCTAGAATCGAGAAAGGTCTCAGTAATTTAGAGAAAGGTGACTAGAAAATGGAGAAAGGTCTGTGTAATAGTCTTGGAAAGGTCAAATGTTGAAAACGGTCTGGGTGTAAAGCAGAGAACGGTCTGTAAAGTAGAGAACGGTCTCAGTGTAAGCAGAGACGGTCTGTAAAGCAGAGAACGGTCTGTATCTTCTATTTCTACTCAGTGTAAAGCAGAGAACGGTCTGTATCTTCTATTTCTACTCTCTCTTTCTCTCCCCGGTAGTCGGTCAACGCTACGGGAGACGGGCTTTATGTAAATCAGTGAGATAGGGGAGCACCACACCCAAATATCTTTCTCATTGAAATACGTGTAAAAGTGCCATATTTCAAGAAACCTTTTTCTATCCTGCGGTTACATTTATGGCATACTTGTCACCTATGACCATTTTCAGTAACATCTCAACTTTAATTTAAGCCTTGTTTCATGAGGGGTTATTAACCTAAATTTTCCGCTACGGACCTGCACACAGCGCCCTCACTTTTTCACGTTTGCTGGCATGCCTGTTCACCATATAGGCAGGTGTTTACGCCCTGGGCACTATTTAGGTCGATAAATTAAAAATATCGTATTTTATCATTGTAGGTGCAACGGATAAGGTCCCATTTGTTCATTTAAGGGACCGTTCATTATTTATGGTGGGAGGGTGGGGGGGGGGGGGGGGGTGGGGGGGACAAATTCGAGACTCGTATGTTTAAAATTACCTTACCCCCCCCCACCCCCCCCCCCCTACAGTTTAAGGGTATAACAGAATTACTCCAATTACATAACCCCCTGCTAACCAGTAGCTTTTTACACAACCCCCCCTCCACGAAAAAAATAAATTTGTCACATACTTAACTTGAATTTTGTTCATGGATACGTTGGCAAATTTTGTTTGTGCCCTATCTGAACAGCCAATAATTTTATGATGCCCCTTCTTTTTATTGTGTGAAATTAGTAATGGCGAGCGTAGCGAGTTGGAATTTTTTTCTTCATATTTATACATTTTGGTTGGTTTTGTGAGTCTTTTATAACCTGAACAAGTTATAACATTCTGAGCAGAAATCAGTGGCGTACCCAGCTTTTGGAAACTGGGGGGTGGTGGGGTGGGGGGTGGGCCTGACGATAGTTGTACCGACGAGAGGCATGATGAATGATGTAGGCCCTACCGACAATTTGTTTTTACAGACTCCCAAAAAAATCGTAAATGCACAATTTTTCCCCGTCTGCAGCTCAAATCTTGATAAGTGGGGGGGGGGGGGGGGGGGGGGGGGGGGGTAACATTATACACCCTGTGATGATTATATAGGCATAGATGTTTTTCCACCATACCGTCGATGAGCTGTCCAGAATTCATCTCATAGTAAAAGTTTTTGAACAAATTTACACAACCCCCCTGTTCAAGAATAAAAAGTTACATAACCCCCCCCTATTTCAACATATGAAAGTTACATGACCCCCCTATAGTTTACCCCCCCCCCCCCACCCCCCTCCACCATAAATAATGAACGGTCCCTAAATACAAACATACCATCCCCGGAGAAACAAATTGCCCGAAAACCTCACATTTACAAGCCTAGTCTTCGTGCTTTTCCGGAACTACTACAGGATTACACGAATTGCGCATTTATTTGGTGTGGTGCTCTCTTGACCGACTACCGGGGAGAGAAAGAGAGAGTAGAAATAGAAGATACACACCGTTCTCTACATTACACTTACGGGGAGAGAAAGAGAGAGTAGAAATAGAAGATACACACCTTTCTGTGCATTACACTTACAGACCGTTCTCTGCTTTACAGACCGTTCTCTGCTTTACAGACCGTTCTCTGCTTTACAGACCGTTCTCTGCTTTCTAGTCACCTTTCTCTAAATTACTGAGACCTTTCTCCATTTTCTAGTCACCTTTCTCTAAATTACGGAGACCTCTCTCCATTTTCTAGTCACCTTTCTTTAAATTACTGAGACCTTTCTCCATTCTAGACACCGTTCTCTAAATTACAGAGACCTTTCTCGATTCTAGACACCTTTCCCTAAATTACAGAGACCTTTCTACATTCTAGACACCTGAATTACAGAGACCGTTCTCCATTTTCTAGTCACCTTTCTCTAAAATACTGAGACCTTTCTCCATTCTAGACACCGTTCTCTAAATTACAGAGACCTTTCTCGATTCTAGACACCTTTCTCTACAATACAGAGACCTTTCTACATTCTAGACACCTTTCTCTGAATTACAGAGACCTTTCTCCATTTTCTAGTCACCTTTCTCTAAATTACTGAGACCGTTCTCCATTTTCTAGTCACCTTTCTCTAAATTACTGAGACCTTTCTCCATTCTAGACACCGTTCTCTAAATTACAGAGACCTTTCTCGATTCTAGACACCTTTCTCTACAATACAGAGACCTTTCTACATTCTAGACACCTTTCTCTGAATTACAGAGACCTTTCTCCATTTTCTAGTCACCTTTCTCTAAATTACTGAGACCGTTCTCCATTTTCTAGTCACCTTTCTCTAAATTACTGAGACCTTTCTCCATTCTAGACACCGTTCTCTAAATTACAGAGACCTTTCTCGATTCTAGACACCTTTCTCTACAATACAGAGACCTTTCTACATTCTAGACACCTTTCTCTGAATTACAGAGACCTTTCTCCATTTTCTAGTCACCTTTCTCTAAATTACTGAGACCGTTCTCCATTTTCTAGTCACCTTTCTCTAAATTACTGAGACCTTTCTCCATTCTAGACACCGTTCTCTAAATTACAGAGACCTTTCTCGATTCTAGACACCGTTCTCTAAATTACAGAGACCTTTCTCGATTCTAGACACCTTTCTCTGAATTACTGAGACCTTTCTCCATTTTCTAGTCACATTTCTCTAAATTACTGAGACCTTTCTCCATTTTCTAGTCACCTTTCTCTAAATTACTGAGACCTTTCTCCATTTTAGACCATTTTGACCCCTTTGGCCGCCCATACATATGGGCGCCCTATGCGTCTCTTTTTGATGGCGCGCATCTGTTGCGTTGCTGAATAATTGCAATCCGGCGCAGCCCCCACCCAAACGCAAATTGCATGGCACAACATAGCGCAGTTTTATTTGCAAGGGCTTGCGTTGCATTATTAGTCGGATTTTGGATTTTAGGGCCAGTGCAACTTCTAGAGTCTGGCGACTTCCGTCTGACACGCTTCAGTGGTTGTTAAGATCTGCCGCTTAATTTCAATGTTATTATCTTTGGCTCTCGATGCTGTGGGTGGCCATGGATTGGTGATGTTCAAAAGGTCAAAAGGTCAAAAGGTGTGTTCGTGGGAATGTAAGAACGTCGTAAGTGACATTTTGAGCCAAATTTAGTTATTAGCTATGGCGAGTTTGTCCAGTCTACATGTCCACATGCGTTCTGGTTCTGCTGGATCAACCTATTCTATTGAGGTAATGGTCTACCATGCAGTGGCTAAAAAGAGGCTATTAAGATATTATACCTATAAGAAGCAGCTAATTTTTACTTTCACAAAATTCGGAGCAGCGGTTCCAAAGTAACGTCAAATCATTGTTATTTAATATCTTATGTGTTTTATTGTTTTTCTACCAGTGATATTTAACGTTTTATTCCTTCTAAATGCCATAACTTTAAAAAAAGGACCTGTTGCCATGAAAATACCACCAAGTATTGTGATAATTTAAACAGTAATTTCAATTATGGTTTCAAAAATGTAAATGCTGTATCTAATTTGCATACTAATTAAAAATAGTGTTTCTAGAATTCAATCGCCGTTTTCTCGAAATTGTCATTGCGATCAATCCCGGAGTCATTTGTCAAAAACGGAAGCATGTATGAGGCTGTAATTTTGAATTGAATTAGACAAAATAGTTCTACAAGGGATAGCATAGCCTTTTTGCATATTTGTTTTAGTTTGAAATTTTATAGCCATTTTTATTTTTAAAATGCTCATTTTTGGTTAAAAAAATGATTTGTAAATATTTTACAAATTTGTAAAAAGGGCTATGCTATCCCAACATTCATGTGCATTTAAAGCATATTTTTAGTTAAAACAAATTAAAGAAATATTTTTTGCGTACTTCCAGGGGTAGCCTACCCAGGGATACAATAGCTGATAATATCCCAGATGGCCGCCATTATTATGCAAATTAGATGAATGTTGAAGAAAAAAAATCGTCGGCAATCCTCTTATATGGTCAAAAGTGTTATCATTATCCAAATATGAACTTTGTAGGACTTAAAATAAAATAAAAGTATTTTTATGGTAGACCATCACCGGAAGCTGAAAGCACTTCGTTGATTGGTCCAAATACCAATTCCGATTTCAAGATGGTCTGGAATCCGTTGTCGACCTTCTTCAGAATCACCATGGACCTGGACAATAGGAGGAAATGCCATGTTAGTATAAACAGATAAAGGAAATGCTGCATGTTTATTGATAAACACACACACTCTCTCATTTGAACAATGTTGAATATTTAAACCATGTCAGTTTTGGTCAAAATTATTTTCGGAGCCGCCGAGGATCAGTTGGAAACGAAGACCAATAATTAAGGTCAATATTGATCACGTGATCTGGGTAGCGCATTCTGTCACTTTTAATATGTTTTCATCTGCATGACCAACCGTGCATAGTAATACTTACGTTGTATTCTCAATGATCTCTCCATCACGATTTGTCGATTCAAAGTCACATAAGATATACATGTAATCGTCATCTAACATTTCCGCATCAAGAACTGTTATAGCGGTTTCCCACAAGCCATTCGCAAATCGATTCTCGTAAAGTGCCTGTACCTCTATGAAAATACAAAATAACAGGGCGAGAGAAAATCTGGAATAGTATAAAGAAGTCATCATTTTTTTAAAGAAAATTATTTCGCTCCTCTTTTATTAGCTGGTATACAAATAATGAATGTTTAAGTGGGGTGTGGACCTTCAGGTATTATAGCCTCCGTAAAACTGCCGTAATTTCTTCAATCTTCATTTAATCTTTTCAAAAGTATACAATTTTTAGGCATTTATAGGCATTATTTTCCGACTTAAGAGCTGAATTATATAATAAAATTATAAAAAAATTGCAATATTCCCTGACTTAGCTTTGCTATTTTGTTCTCTCTATAACAACTCTGCAAAGCGATGCATGTCTTAGGCCAAAAAAAGGGGTTTGTCTCAAAGTTTGCGAAGGTTTCAAAATCGACAACTTGAAAAGAGAAAAACCGATTTTATTACACGTAGATATTATATACAAGACGTATTTACCCTCTCTGCCGTTGGCTTGACCATATCCATATCGTACATACACAGCATCTTCATCATATTTCGAAACGATATCGGCAGCATTATGTCTGCTCATCAAAAACTCAAACTCTCTCACAATGTCTTGGACATATTCCATTAAATCCGATGAACTGTCCCCTACATCATCATCTTCACCCAAATGATTGCCTGGTTTGTTCACCAATAACGAAAAAGAGGGGGGAAATACAGTTTATAATATGGCATGTTATTGTGTTCTTAGCATTTACTTTCTAACAGTTTTACCAAAATCTGTTGAATTTTACTTACTTCAGGTAAATGTTTGTACTTTATTTTATCAGATTCAGATATTACTATTAGTCCCTTGTACCATTTGATGTAATATCTATTAGTTTTAAAAATGCCGTAAAACACATAGCCATAATACACCAAACAAATTGCTATACCTCGCCTATATCGAGCTGATTGCATGTGAGATTTAAGCAGATCAGTGCGGGAATTGTGTACGATAATACAAATTGAAGTTCAAACAATCACCGATGTTTATTGAAAACATACGGTATACCAATATCTTATTATTCCTGTACCGGATATTTAAATATGATTTAAGCTCCCATCGGCCGAGTGCACCAAAGGCGGGTAGCTGAAGAATAGCGCTACCTCGCTAGTAACTGAAGCGTAACCCAACATTTTGAGAGCACCAAACCGGGATAAGCTACTGTAACTTGCGAGTAATTTACGCTAGATCTTATACCTGACCGGACCCAAGAGTAAGTTGAAGCATAACTGTTTGATAAACTATATAATAATTTCTGGTTTGCCCGATGGACGATAATACATAGATATGATGATAAATGGGAGATTTCTATCATACAATTCATTATCAATTTATGCATTATTTACTCAATGATACATTTATGACCAATTTATTATAAAATATTTTAAATCTATCCACAATGATGCATACGCCAGTTTGGTGCACTCGGCCGAACATATGTAATAGACTGCGTTACATTTGGTTTGTTTCAAACGCAAGATATGCTAACGACTTTTTTTCACGGCTCAACATCAGTTTGGGCCATATTTTGGAGTTGAGCGAAAGTATTGACTAGAAATGAAAAGAAATTTAGCACTAAATTCATGTCAAACAAAGGATGATGTTAGAAGGTGAATGAAAAATAACAATATCCTTACAAAAAGGCTGATCAGAGTAAAATTAAGGGGGAGTAAAAAAACCTTTTTTATTTAAGATTTTGTTTGGATTTAATTATCAACATCATTTATTGGACCAGATGTTACATTAAATGTGACCATCCATCACAAATGGGATGTAAAGTCGACGAGGCCTTTTTGAGATATTGAACAGGGGAATTCTTCTAAAAACCAGCTTTACAATGATGTATTACATGTCCATATTGCAAGTTAAATAGGCAGTACAAATCAATAAATCCATTGAAAATTCCTTAGTTTCCTATTGTTTATTGAAATGTTCATTAATCCATATCTCAGTACATGCTCTGCCAACGTCACGGCCCCTATGTGCTGGATGGTCACAAATTAGCTTTCACAAGAATTTTAGTTCGTCAAAATCGGTTAGGGAAAACATGTTTTACGCATACTTATGTTAAATGAACAACCGAACAAGGTTTGGAATCATATTAGGCCAAAAAATGTTGTATTGGCGTAACCCGCCAGACCCTAATTTAGCCCCAGACACTTTGTTTTTTAGCAGAAGATTTCTTTAAAAAAAACAATTAAAAAAATCAAAAACAAAGCAAATAAAAAACGATCTTCATCACATCCTCATCAGTACACAGCAAATATGACGATCGTAAACGGCCTCCTGATATGTTGTGATTTATTTGACTCTGCGAGATCAAATTTAGTAATTTATAGAATATAATATGTGCAATTTAAAAAAGTTAAAAAAGTTAAAAAAGAAAAACAATACAACAACTTATTTATTTTTTGCCTTAACAAGCTCCCAATTTAATTTTAACATTCATCATTGTTCTTTATCACAGTCTAGTGGAAGGTTATGCCACAAGACACTATTTTTGCCTTTTCAATGTTGCAATCACAAAATTAATGGTGACATTATTTTATCTTTGTTCAAATGAAATGTATAATATAATATCCGAATATGGTCATTGTCCCTTTAATTGATCCACTACACTAGTTATTGTGTTCCATACATTCACATAATTACTATCATTGACTGTGATAATTGACTATGAAAATCTGTTCGGCAGTAATGTTTCAAAAATAGTCATATTTATTGAAGGAAACCATGTAATCCGGTGATTCGTTTTTCCTTTTGAGTAAAGGGTTTTACCACCCTGTATGATCAAAGTCTCAAGAGTGGTGAAAACAAATTCAAGATTGCTGGCTCGTCTAGCTGTGAGAAATAAATGCGTACTGTTTCTGAGTGCATTAGTACAGTGCATCAGTCTCTCAGAGTGATTCAATTCCAATGTCGGTACAAATATTAAACCTTTACCCAAAATCCCGATGAAATCAACTAAAAAAATTCAGATAGTCTCAACCCATCGTATGAATCACACAAAAAATAACAATTTTCCTCTGCCTGACAAAGTCGATAGTATATGGTTATTTTTACTCAGGCTGTACTTTTCTTTAACCCTGGATTTATGGCTATTTTCCACGTGGCAATCGTTTGCAGATGGGCCATATCCAAAACCATCGTTTTTGCGAGGGACGGAATTTGAGTGACATTTTTAATTATCCTGATATCCCAGTTAGGAAATTAGATACCTCAAGTATATGGCATGAATGATCTACCAATACACTACAACATGCAAGAAAAAAAACGTAGCCACGGTTAAGCAAGTTGCCATAGCAACACATTTTGTCCATGCGAGGGACGGAATCGACTACGTAAAAAATTCCGTCCCTCGCAGTTTAAATAATGTGTTGCTACAGGAACACAATTCATCCTATAGCTATTTTGTTTGTCTTTGTTGTTGAAGTGTATTGGCTACTTGTTCAAATAATATCATTAATTTGTCTAATCAGTGTAACTGGAAAAGCAGACCATTAAAAGTGTAAAATTCCGTCCCTCGCAAAATTACAGAGAAATTCCGTCCCTCGCACACAAAAATGTGTTGCTACGGCAACTTACTCCAAAATGATTGGGTTTCTTTGGTTTGCAGTTGAAGTACAATAGGTGCTTATTCAAATAACATACTTGAGCTGGTTAAATTCCCAACTGGAATAAACTCACAATCAAATATGAAAAGTATGTCTCTTCCAGTTGACATACTTTTGGATATGGCCCAGATTACAGTTTCACAAATATTGAATTTAATCACCATATTTGGAATCACCATGAGAAATGTATTAAAATAAGTACTAACATGCCTAGTATTTGTTCCGTAATTCTTGAGATAGACTTTGAAAGTTAGGAAAGGTTTCTGAAAAACCTGTTTTGTTTTTATGGTAAAACTATAATAGGCGCGTGGAAATTCAATAAATTAAGATAACAAAGGTTATGATTGCTTTCTAAAAAAAGTTGACTTTGACCTTATCAACCAAACAAAACTCATGAAAATATGAATGTGAGCCTGTAAAATGATCTAGACTATTCAAATAAAAACAGCTTATTTTTAAAAATAATTAAACTTTACAAACCTTTGATTTCGAAATCAGCAATGCAGCCCTTTCCCAAGAATACCGCCAAAACTGCAAACGCCAAGATCAATTTGCTCATCATGGTGCAAATATTTACGAGAATTATTGGGCTGGTTCACACTCTGTGGATCTCAAAAGAATTGTGATGATTTCTATATGATTTATACTTTTTATGTAACCAGTTTTGAAGGCGTATTTGGTGCCCGGGGTTACGTCAAAAATGGACCCATCGAAAGAGTAAGCAAATTGTAAACAAATGCAAGTATTATTGTCATGGTAGAGGGTGAAAATGCGACCCATACCAGCGGCATATGTGTACCTAACCTTTTCCATACAGTACCCCCGGGTTTTATGATGTGACGTTACAGAGACAGATATAGTTCGTCGCTGTTCTGACATACCGGCACATCACAACAGAAATAAGTAAAGAGATGTGCCAGTATGTCAGAACAGCGACGAGTTGATTGCCAGGTGTTAGTTATATTTTCGAGCGATAAAAAAAAGGATTTTTATTAAGTTTTCAATTGCCTGATAAAATAAACTAGGACGGCGCCGGGATCGGCAACGTTTAGAATCATAACTGTTGGTTTCGCTGCGATGTAATCGACTTCAAAACTTCAAAGCGTTGGAGGAACACATCCCCCCTCAATATCATGCGTCCATGCGTAAATTTAAGCTACCCGCACAAATCACGCACTATTCAAACGTGCCACCTTAACAAGTGGCACATTATTGATCATCATTTTTTCTTAAAGTTTTAATCCCTCTGGTATAGATGAGGATTAAATTAGACAGGAAATCAATTTGGACAAATACACAAGAAAATGACCACTCCCTCACAACTCACAACATAAGTAGGTAAACTACCAATTTAATATAAAGGGTTCAACATTTTCAACGCACGCAAGAAGCCGCAAGAAAATGCTGTGCGTGGCACTTTGAATGGCCGGGAATGAAATGGATATTGATCACACAGTGCAACTGCGTTGGGTTGTGCCTGAGCGAGCGGGCTATTTGATTATGAACAGGTAACATGTGGTCTTTTCCCGCGTATGTGTATTGACTTTTGAAAAATGACTAATTTTCTTTAAATGGTGCTAATCATGGTTTATCTTTGTTGTTAGGGGGCAAATTTGGTATCAAATTATGCCTAAAAGATTCATCTAAATGCCTATCTAGCCTGTTTGGTCAAACAAAATTGAATGTTACTCAAAATGACATAAACAAAGTGGTATACTTTCTTTTGTTGAACCCTTTAGTTTTATTTTCCATTATCTTAGTTTTGGATGAATTTTAAGGCCGAGAACAAAAGTGAAAATGTGCGGGTGTTTTTTTAGGCAGAAAACCTTCTAAATTTAGAGTAAATACAAAACTTAACAAATGTATACGTGTCATAGTGTTCGGTAATAATGTTTCCTGCCATAAATTGTTCTTAATTATATAAGAACATTTTATAAAGACATGTGGGAGATAGCGAAGAAGACCACTGATAATCTGCAACTACTTGACTTTGTTTACAACGATAAAACTCCAAAACTTCATGTAGCCTACTTCGTAAAAAGCTTTAGGTCTTTACTAGAGCAAATTTATTTATTCTGACCATGAATAATATAAATGATATCCATTAATTTATTTATTTTCAAAAATGCTCAACTACTGGCAGATTTGACTAAGAATATAACTCAGTTATCATCTCACAAAAATCTACATCAACGGCAGGTTAAATTTCAAGAAAATGGGCCGTATTCTCGTACTAAATGCGCGTTTAGGCGAAGAAAAAAACTACCGTGTTTTACGGGCGGATGGACCTGTTTATTTGAAGGGTCAACCAAATGTTTATATTGATTAAAATGCGCCAATAAAAGAACATTCATATACGCGTGCATATTTGTTAGTAGAGCTCTGAATTCATATTTATTCGATCAAGTACTTCATTGAGGTACTTGTTTTTCCAAATATTTAAAGTATCTATCTTAATTCTGTATGCATTACTCATTCAAACAATCATACTAAGGCACCCCTACCGGTAATCACCGTCAAACGAGGACCATGACGAGGTACTATCCAAACGAGGACACACCAACCTGGATTCACACCGGCAAAATGAGAACAAAATATTGATTTAAACAAAAATGTATCACACAGCCAACCAGACAGAGCACTATCCAACAGAGGTATGTGTGGGGGTATCACATGCAAGGACCTCATTTGGATAGCATTTTTACACTGTTTGCAACATTTTGCACATATCAGGAACCCGAGGACCGTCCACGGTTGCAGGTTGTCCACGGTTGGAAGGTGTGTATTCAAACTAAGGTCCGCGATTGACGGTGATAACACTACACCTTTTTTAATAGCATGTACAGGGTGACCCAAAAAAATGTTAACACTCCGAGCACATAAGATATCTTAACAGAACAGGAACACACGGGTCTAATCTTGATGTATTATGAAAGCTGAGTAAATAAGCTTTCATTTGCATTTTATTGCGTTCCAATTGGTTATTTAGAACGGGAGATATGCTTCAGCAAACATGAGGAAGCAAAATCGGCTTTGTCCAATTTGCATTAATTACAACTATGATTACGAACTTGTAAGAATGCCAAAACATAATTGTGCAGTAATTCAAAAGTAACAATACCATTACAACATTTAATCATAAGTTATGTATCGATTATTGATTTATGGTTAATTTCAGTGCAATACTAGTTTTATTTCAGTGCAATATTAGTTGTTTTATTTCAGTGCAATATTAGTTAATTTATTTAATTGGATGGACCATTTCAACAAAGTACATGAAATGTTTCAATTTCAATTTTAAAGACTGCTTTACTGACAGCTACCCATTGCACATGGAAAAAGAGTATATAGAACTTGAACTCATGACAAAATACCTATATAATTTATGTGGAATATATTTATTTATGTCTTTCAAGCTTGAAAAGAATCGAAAGAATGCGTTGAAAAGAACAAAGAAGAGATTAACTGATGCGTGTGTGTGACTTAATCATGTTGCTTCTTGCTTCGTGCGTTTTAAAAGCTTTACTTTCATACTGAGAGGATTGGACCAAGCCGATTTTGCTTCCCCATGTTTGCTGAAGCATATCTCCCGTTCTAAATAACCAATTGGAACGCAATAAAATGCAAATGAAAGCTTATTTACTCAGCTGTCATAATACATCAAGATTAGACTCGTATGTTCCTGTCCTTTTAAGATATCTTATGTGCCCGGAGTGTTAACATTTTTTTGGGTCACCCTGTATATACAAAACCCAAGAATTTTATTGGGTCAAAGAATTTACCAATGAATCGTTGTTTAACTAATTAATTTATTAAGTAATTATTTGTCTTTAGATTAAGGGCCATCTTTTGAAAAAAATGTATTCCGTTTTTTTGAACCATGAAAATCACGACATACACTTGATGCAGAAGACGCGAGTTAAGCTACTCCCATACCCATGTTTGTTTGTGTGTTTTGTTGTTGTTTTTTTGTGTTTTTTTTTTCTCTCTCTTCTTTTCTCGCTTGACAGCTGTTATGAACATATTACTGTCACTTACTCAGTGACCTTACGCTACATACATTATTTACATGGGTAACATATTGACAAATATATGGAAATGAAACTTATCCGTTAATCAGTGCAGTGACTTTGCCATTGATGCCATTTTTCATGTTTTATAGTTAGACATTTTTAGCGAGTTTGACGCGTGTTTAAATTAAACACATTTTCGAGAACTGCGCTTAGTTAAACGATGTGCTTAAAGTCAAAGTTAAACGCGTGTTTAGCTTAAAACCACGTTTAAATCCGTATGCGAATACGGCCTATTACATTTGAAAATACATGTGTATAATTATTATTATGCAGCAGATGATATAGGCCTAGTTGTTTTTTACACTTGATGAAATATTGTATATGATTTTGTTAAAGCGCATTCTCTAGCTGCAGATATTAAATACAGATGCATATAGATAAATAAAGATGTCTGTATTCCTTTTATACCTGTATTACTATATACGTTTTCGCAGGTGTTCCTCACAATTTTGGCAATTGCACGTGTACTTGAATCCAAATATGATGCTTTATACATTTGTATATTGTAATAATATCACTCCCACCATGGAGTACTTCAATCCATGCTCCCACGAGGTTCCCACGAGGTTGGTCGTCCTTTACCTTTACTTTTCCTTGTACAGAGTGTTCCAATTTAACACTTTTTCATAGACTAATCATTCGATTGATTGCTCTGAGTGTTACAGACATCATGTAATTATATTCACATATTCGTAAACTGCAATATGTTCGACACATGGGCAGTTCCGTAAATAGGTAACCCAAATTGAAAAAATTGAAAATCGTCGAAATAACCTAATTTATGTCTCATATCAAAGGTTATAGGTTGTAGGTACATGATATAATTTGGAATTTGACCTAACATTCTCGGTTTGGCTGATTTTGAGGTTGTTGTGGACGTACAGGGTGTTTTTGAGTAGAAATCGCACCATTGAAGTGCAATTATTTCCATAAATGAACTAAGGCAAGTATTACAAATTGATACAATCAATACAACAATGAACATGTGTTATGTATCATATAAAATAGTTACTTAAAATGACCAAAATATAGAGGAATTACACTTTTTGGATTAAATTTGGTACCTTCTGTGTCGGACGTACACTTCCCAAAAGCTGCTACTTTTAACCACTCCGTTCAATACTTTGGCAATGTTGGAAACCAATGAGGTAAGTATTTTTCTAAAGCTGATGATTTATACTTAATGTTTAAAACTTATTTTGTTCTGTACCTGTTTACATGTTTAATACATGGGCTCTTGAAGTGTGTCGGACGTACATCTGTGAATTATTTCAGAGATGTACGTCCGCAACACTAATATGTACGTCCGCAACGGTTAAACATCAGTCAATTTTAACTTCAAGATAAAGGTTCTGATAATTTTCTCTGATAGTTTTGTTTAGGTTTGTCCCTCTTACAAACAAAACAATATTAGTTTTCATTACAGACCTGAACACTTCAGAGATTTTTTGATTGGAATACAGGTGTACTGAAAAAATCACTTTCTCTGCGTACGTCCGCAACGGAGGGTTTTCACACTATATGTCATAAACCGAAAATGGTACAGCAAAGGAATTTTCAGGTTTTGTACTCCTACTAGAGGTACTTGAAACCCAGGTGTTAAAAACCAAGCAACTGGTATAGTTTAGATTTTGCCAGCCCTCAAAGTGTCTGAAATGTACGTCCGCAACTACGGAATTGCCCATATGGTGAAAATGGCGTTTAAATTGAACTCTTATTACCAAACGATAGTCAAAGAATAATAGTTAAAAAACAGTTTTCCAAAAGCCGCCAATGAAATGTACAGAATTGCACAAAGATATTTTTACACTTGATTTAGCCACAGGTATCTCGGAAATCGGGGCATCTTAACAATATTTATAAATTAAATATTAGTCATAAGCTACAGCATCTCAATAGGATGTGTAGAAAACAGAATGGAAATTGAACAAAAGAGTTTAAAGACAACTTGTCAAAACCGGTGGTTTTTTCTTCAACCGAGATACCATCAACTTCATAATACAACATGCATAAGGAAGATCAACAATGCATAACCACCACTCATAGACCACTAAGAGCTTCGATTTCAATGCCATTTTTACCACATGTACCCCAAATTTTGCAGTATAGGGATATCTACAATACTATATTTGGCGAGTCTGTCTATCTGTCCAATGCCTCCGAGTGTAGATTCCTGCCCATCTGTCCATGCAATCGCTATGCACAGGGATCTTCGCCCCGTGTAGCCACGAGTGCCACGCAAGTGTCACGAAATTTTGATTTTCTTTAACCCTGGTAGCTACTATTTGGACTAAAATTGTGGCTTAAGGAGTGAGTGAGTGACGGACATATAGTCTTAACCCTAAATATTGTCATCATAGACATAGCTATATTTATGTACATGTGGCTGTTTGTTATCCTTAAAGGAAATTAATCACAGTGGGAAAAATTGCTCTTAATTTGTTATTTATACATAAATAAAGTAAACTAGTGTTACAAATTAGTAAGTAGTTTTATCTTTTTTTATAGCGTCTTATTAAAACAATAAAGAAAACACATATCAGCTCAACTCATCAACGATTGGTGCTCCATTGTAGAGAAAGGATTTTCAATACATTTTGACGTATACGTTGCTAGCAATTCATTACTTCATGAATAATCGCAATAGCTGCGTACCAAATGCGTTCCAATTAAATTAATCGTTAGATGAGAACGCACACGCCGAGCGCAGGTTACTAATAATTGCCCGAAAGTATTGCGCCAAAGTGTTCGATTGTTATGCTCATTGACCGACCAATCAAATTAATGTCTCACGCCCTAAACCAAATATTCAATGAGTTATGAGCGGGAAATATGATTAAAGCTTATTTCTGATTGGTTGAATGATAAAAATTTAATGAAGGAATGACCCGACTCAGACTGTTTCAATAACTAAGAAGGGGTGGAGTGGACAAAATAAACAAAAAACTAATTAATTATTAGCGCGATTTATCGGTACAAATCAACGATTTGGATAAATATGCATCTTTTTCAGTAATGAATGAGAATAATGACTGCTTAACAACTGTTTTCGTGAATTTGTTTTGAAATCCTCGGTTGTTGTTCTGGTCATTCGGAATTGTCTCTCAGGGCTGCGCCCCTTCGGGACAATTCCTCAGACCAGAACAAAACCTCTGATTTTAAAACAAATTCACGAAAACAGTTGTCACGCAGTCATTATTCTCTAATTAATCCAGTCTTCTGCAGCGACTGCAAAAGAAGACTAGTTTGCCATCAGAATTTTGAGGTGTTTTTATCTGACCCTGAATTTCGGATTCTCGGGGCTGGGTCGTCCGGTATGATTCATTCTGCTTCTGGCTTCATACGGGTCAGACACGCTGCTTTTAACGCACACCCAACCCACCCTTGTTTTGAAGCGGGTATGTGGGGTAGCGGCCCCGGGCTTACTTTTAGGTGGTGCCCTTAATTTAAGAAGTCAAGTTTGTGGACAAGGTATGGTGGAACGCCGTGTTCTTCTTATCCTTGGCAATCTGATATCCCGGGGTAGGCTAGTATTGGAAAGTTATTCTCAAACCAATAATTACAGTGGTTAAATCGTGACGTCGTGCTTAATGAATCTGGGTCCGGACTTACTTTTAGGTGGAGCCCTGAATTTAAGGGTCAAGTTTGTGGACTGGGTACGGAAAACACTGCGTTCTTTCGTCTCAGGCAATCTGATATTCCGGGTAGGCTTAAGAATGGTGGTACACGTAATCTTGCATCTCTTCTGTGGACAGGGTATGGGTTGCTCTCCGTGAGCTTCTCATCCTTGGCAATCTGATATCCCAGGATAGGCCAGTATAGGCAGCTATGGTGGTTGTGATTGGGGGAATTAAATTGCCCACTTTCGCAATTGTCAGTAGGTTCACCGAATGTTGCATGATATAACAATGGGAGCGATAGGTGTATAATATTATATTAGGCAAAGTAAATTAACAACTATTAAAGAAATAATGTGATCATGCGAAAATCAGGTAAATTAAAAGTGCTATAAGTGTATGGCAAACAAAATGTTTTGTCAAATGAGGAGGTGATTAATTATCCACCTTAAATGCAAATCAGTTAAATTAAATGTATGGCGGCAAACAAAATGTAATGATAAATGATAGGTGATAAAATGTCCACCTTTATGTAAATCAGTGAAATTAAGTGTATGGTAAACAAAATGTTATATCAAATGAGAAGGTGATAAAATGTCCACCTTTATGTAAATTGGTTAAGTTTGTGTATGGCAAACAAAATGCTATATATCAAATGATACGGTGTTAAAGTGTTCATCTTATTGCAAATCAGTTAAATGAAGTGTATGCCAAACAAATTATTATGGCAAAGGATAAGGTGTTAAATGTGCTAAATATATGGAAGCATCAATCATTCGCCGTACCGACATGCGGGTGAGTCTTGTATATACACAGACTATAATTGACAAATCTCGATACACCAAATAAACGCCAAAATGTGCATTTCAGCAATGACGGATCGTGCAAATAAATGACCCGTATGTAGCAAGAAGCTACCTTTACCTCATACCTCTGTGTCGACTCCCTCAAACTTTATGGTGGCAACATCATGAAATACGATTTGATACTTTGAATTATGATCCATGAAATGATGAAATTGAAAGTTGAGCCCTGATTCTTCACTTGATGTAAGTGCGTGATCAACATGAAATAATAACAAAGCCGTATTATCATTGTGAAATTACACACGGACTTAGAAATTATCTCAGGCAAGAACACACGATAGAATACACGCAGAGTTGTCGAATTCCCTATCGAGGCTTTTTTAACTGCTTCATACCTTTTTGCACTAACATTCCATCTTGATCTTCTACCATCAAAATGTATCGTTTCATAGGTCATCTTTTTCCTTTTTTGTCATTGTATCTGTCGTAATTGTCATCAAAAAGGTTCACAAATTCATCTAAACCGCCGCGTAAGTGGACATAAACATCCATGATAGCTTACGGCGACTTGTTGACGATGTTTCTAAAGTTGTTCCAATCATTTTAATTTATATTTAGTTCGAAAATAGGATGAACAGGAATATCATGTAACAAATAGTTTGATTTTCAATAGTAAAAGTTTTTGATTTGATTTTTAGAATTATTGAACTATTAATCTAATGCATATAACAGTATACATTTTGAAAAGGAAATGGATCAGAGAAGCCAAATTTGGCGTCAATTTTGCCAAAAGAAAATCTAATTTGTTTCCACTTTTTGACACTTTTAGTCAAAATTTAAAAGAAATATTAGATTAGGTTAAAAAATTAGAAATGAGTCCCTTAGTTAGTGTCTTTACATCATAATCAAGCGATTTGGGTATTTTTGTTTAAAAATTAATTTTGATGCCAAATTTTGATTCTCTGATCCATTTCCTTTCCAAAAATGTATACTTACATATACATTTGAGTCATAGTTCAATAATTAAAGCACTCACAAAATTCAAAAATTGACTTACTAGTCTTGAGTCTCCCCCTTAAATTACAAATAATGTACTTTCTCTAGTAAAAAACGCTGTTTACTAGTAAAGCCGAGTCTATATCTAGCCGAGGCTCAGGCCTGTCTGGCTGATCTATGTCATCAAATTCGCAATATCCCCGATGTTTCTCCCAAGAGCACTTGCGAAAAGACTTCTGCGACGTCTGAAAGGGGCTCGTAAATTGCCTCTTATCATTCAATTCTCCATTTATGAAACTGAAACATGGTTGATAACATGTGAATTGATAAATCCCTTCATATAATTAAAACTCATTCCATTGTAAACAGGCTCCTTTCAGCATCGCATAGTAATAAGCATTTATACTGGACTATACGACCGACAAATGAAATATTTTACGAACTTTTTTATAAGTAAATAATCAACAAAACATTGCCACAACGTAAAGCAGTTTCATACGCAATGGCTAGCTTTGCCTTTTTAATTAGTGTGGAATATCACAATAACAAATCACGTCGGAGTTTGGTATTCTTTGGTCTTGCGACTTCCCTCTGACGCGTTTCTGTATCGCACTGAAACTACCCTGTTAGTGGTATCTCATCGTGATTTTGTATTTGTCTCAAGCATAATGGCACTCTCTAGAGTTGAATATTATGTGCTATATGCTTGGAAGATACAGCACTGTGTTTTACTGAAGCAAGAATGGCGCTCTCTAGAGTTTAGAAGTATGCGCTATGTGTTTGGAAGATACAGCACTGTGTTTTACTGAAGCAAGAATGGCGCTCTCTAGAGTTTAAAAGTATGTGCTATGTGTTTGGAAGATACAGCACTGTGTTTGTCTCAAGAAGTATGGCGCTCTTTAGAGTTGAATATTATGTGTTATATCCTTCATCAATATATTCCTGTTCATTAATTGGTTAAAAGTGTATCACATGATCAAAAATAATCTCACCATTAGGCAAGAAGACCACAAATGCTATTGACGAGGGAGAGAGGTACTATTTGGAGAATGAAATAGTCTACAATTACCCTATGACCTCGATTTACGTGTCAAAGTTCTCTTTATGTTAATATTATGACAGTTGACTTTAGGGTTGACAAGCCTTTCAAAAGCAAGAATCTTGTCAAAAACCAGACGACGAAACGTAAACAGACAGTTTCAACAATGGCGGCTGCTGGTGAAACTCCACGGTTTCGGCGTGTAAATTAGGATCAATTGACTCAATTTATTGACAGCGCAGACAGCGAGAACACTAAAAAACAAATAAAATATGGGGTGTCAGTTTTTCGCGAATTTTGCAAGGAAACCAACGCCGATTACACTTTAATCGAAAACGCCGCTTTCCAAGTTTTATGCCGGTGCCCGTAACCGAATGAAATTTGAATTGAACAGTTCGTGAGTTGGAACTCTTTGAATCTTTTGAACAGTTAGCTTTTGACTTTGAAACTTATTGCAGCTACTCTACTAGTGCCATGGTGGTGAGTAATTTTTTTAATTTTAAATATTTCTCGTTAGGCCTTAGGCTAAAATTTACAAAGCTTAGTCTTAGCCTAGTATAGCAAGGCCTAGGCTTAGCTCAGTCTTGAGAGTCTACTTTTAACAAATTGATGAACAAGAAATATATTGATAAAGGATCTAAAACAAATATTTTCTGCTCTTTATTCGGGATCTGGTGGAATATATTGGGCCCCTCGGTGTGAACTGGAGACCGTGGGGTACTATTTTCCCGAGACCGAAGTTGAATAGTATGTGCTATGTGTTTGGAAGATACAGCACTATATTTGTCTCAAGCATAATGGCACTCTCTAGAATTGAATATTATGTGCTATCTGTTTGGAAGATACAGCACTATATTTATCATGTTCTCTGTTGTCTGTAGCGCAGTGAGCGACTTTATTTGACGGATACTTGCGCTTTATAAGTTTCCATTATTATTATTATTATTATTATTATTATTATTATTAGTTTTATTATTATTATTATTATTATTATTATTATTATTATTATTAGTGTTAGTGTTAATACTATCCTTAAGGGGAAAGAAAACAATGAGATAGTGTTATTAGTGTCGGGTTGTGGGTGTGGCTCTAGAGAGCGCTTTTCATCTCCCTGGGGATGTTGCAGACAGCTTTTTTTTCGAAACCTTAATGTATTATTTTACAGATGCATTTTATCCAACAAGCATTATAGACTACAATAAACTTCAATTTATCATTGGCCGGATTTGGTCCGAAACAGGTTTCACTGAATACATCATTGACTTAAGATGTGTTTCTAGCGTGTTCAAGTGTTTCTAGCACAGTAAGACATATCGATACGTTATACGTCAAAGCTATTTTTTCGTTCAAGTAGGATGTTATTCTTCTTCATGGGACGTATGTCATTGGCATTGAAGTGTTTCTATCCCATAACATATGATGTCAAGAAATGGTATGTTTTGCGTCAAGTTGCCCCTTTTTCACATAGTCTAACGCAAAACGTAACAACATTGATACGTTTTGCGTTAGGGCAGTTTTATTGCTCTAGAGTACAACAACCCTCCCTATACATTTCAAGTGTTTTTTGAATTTGTTATTTTTCAGTATTTTATGGTCTAAGGAAAAGTTGATACGTTTTGCGTTAGAGCAGTTTTTTGCTCTAGAGTACAACAAAGGCAATATTTGGGAACACTTTTCACAGAAACATGGTGCAATTGGTCTAAACAACCCTCCCAATACATTTCAAGTGTTTCTTGAATTTGGTATTTTTCAGTGTTATGTTGGCCAAGGAAAAATTGATATGTTTTGCGTTAGAGCAGTTTATTTGCTCCAGAGTACAAAAAATAAAATATTTTGGAAAACATTTCACAGAAACATGGTGCAATTGGTCTTAACAACCTCCCTAGTCCGAAGGAAAAGTTGATACATTTTGCGATAGAGCAGTTAATTGCTTACAAAACATTATTTTGGAAAACTATGGTGCAATTGTTCTAAACAACCCTCCCTATAATAAATATCAAGTGTTTCTAGAATTTGTTATTTTTCAGTGGTTTTTTGCCTTGAAAAGTTGATTGGTTAGCGTTAGGGCAGTTATTTTGCTCTAGAATACACAAAACGAATTATTTTGGAAAACTTTTGAGAAACATGGTTTTATTGTGCTTACCAATCCTCCCTATAATTATCAAGTGTTTCTAGACTTTATTATTTTTCAGTATTTTTTGGCCTAAGCAAAAGTTGATACATTTTGCGTACAAAAAAAGAACTATTTTGGAACACTTTTCAATGGTGCAATTGTGCTAAACAATCCTCCCTATAAATATCAAGTATTTCTAGAATTTGTTATTTTCAGTGTTTTTTGGCTAAGGAAAGTTGATACGTGTTGTGTAAAGTTGCCCCTCTTTCACTTAGTCAAACGCAAAACGTATCAAAAGTTGATACGTTTGCGTTAGAGTAGATTTTTTGCTCTAGAGTATAAAAAAGGAAATATTTTGGAAAACATTTCACAGAAACATGATGCAATTGCTGTATACATTTGAAGTGTTTTTAGAATTTGTTATTTGTCAGTGGTTTTTTTTTGCTAAGCAAAAGTTGAAAAATTAAATAATTCGGGAAACTTTTCACAGAAACATGGTGCAATGGCTCTAAACAATCCTCCCTATGAATATCAAGTGTTTCTTGAATTGGTTTTTTTGTTGTAATTTTGGGCCTAAAGAAGAGTTGATACGTTTTGCGTTAGAGCAGGTTTTTTTGCTCTAGAGTACAAAAAAAGAACTTTTTTGGAAAACTTTTAACAGAATCATGGTGCAATTGTTTTAAACGACCCTCCCTGTAATTTTAATAAACAACCCTCCCTATAAATATCAATTGTTTCTAGAATTTATTATTTTTCAGTATTTTTTGGCCTAAACAAAAGTTGATACGTTTTGCGTTAGAACAGGGTTTTTTTGCTCTAGAGTACAACAAATGAATTATTTTGGAAAACTGTTTACAGAAACATGGTGCAATTGTGCTAAATAATCCTCCCTATAAATATCAAGTGTTTCTGGAATTTGTTATTTTTCAGTGTTTTTTGGCTAAGGAAAAGTTGATACGTTTTGTGTAAAGTTGCCCCTCTTTCACTTAGTCAAACGCAAAACGTTTCAACGCGTTAGAGTATTTGTTTTTGCTGTAGACTATAAAAAAGGAATTATTTTAAACTGTTCACAGAAAAAATTGTGCAATTGTTTTACTATACATTTGAAGTTTTTCTAGAATTTGTTATTTCTCAAAAAGAACAGATACACAGTCGGGACTGTTAGTACACGGTCGGTCGGGCGTGACAAACAAACCCTTAGATACTCGAAATAAAGGGCTTGATTTTAATATTATCCAGTACGTCAAGGCCCCGAATTGTATAGTTTCTACGGAAGAGATTTAGTGCCAGGCGGTTAGGGTTATGAACGCACGAACTCACAAACTCGTGCCAACAATCCCGAGTTCGTGAGTTCGTGATTTGTACACTTTGAAAATAAAGAAATAGTAAAGAAATTTTGGCTCTAATTCACGAACTCATGAAACTCCTAATTTGTTCACTTCTAGCGAGTTGGTTAGTTTTATCAAACAAACCCAACCGCCTCTTGTCCTGGAAATATCCTGAGTTCGTGAGTTCGTATTCTGCAAACACAACCGCCTGATTTTGTCAATATCGTGTGTTCGTGAGTTCGTGTGTTTATATGTTAACTACCCCAACGTACAACGTATCAACTTTTCCTTAGCCAAAAAAACAACAATGACAAATAACTAATTCTAGAAACACTTGAAATGTATAGGGAGGGTAGTTTTGACCAATTGCACCATGTTTCTGTGAAATAATTTCCAAAATAGTTCCTTTTTGTGTACTCTAGACCTAAAAAACTGCTCTAACGCAAAACGTATCAATTTTGATACGTTTTGGGTTTGCCTAAGTGAAAGAGAGGCAACTTGACGCAAAACGTATCAACTTTTAAACAAATTCTAGAAACACTTGAAATGTATAAGGAGGGTTGATTAGACCAATTGCACCATGTTCCTGTGAAAAATCTTCCAAAATAATTAATTTGTTGAACTCTAGAGCAAAATAACTGCCCTAACGCAAAACGTATCAACTTTTCCTTTGCCAAAAATAAACACTTGAAATTTACAGGTAGGGTTTTCAGACCAATTGCACCATGTTACTATGAATAGTTTCCAAAATAATTCATTTGTTGTACTCTAGAGCAAAACAATTGCCCCCACGCAAAACATATCAACATTTCTTTAGTCAAAAAACACTGAAAAATAACAAATTCTAGAAACACTTGAAATGTATTGTTAGGGTAGTTTTGACCAATTGCACCATGTTTTTGTGAATAGTTTCCAAAATAATTCAATTGCTGTACTCTAGAGCAAAATAACTACCCCAACGTACAACGTATCAACTTTTCCTTAGCCAAAAAAAACACACTGACAAATAACTAATTCTAGAAACACTTGAAATGTATAGGGAGGGTAGTTTTGACCAATTGCACCATGTTTCTGTGAAAGAATTTGCAAAATAAACTGCTCACAAAAAGTTAGGAAACTTTTTTTAATCATGTATATTTTTATTATTTATTACTCTCGTTGTATCTGTTTTGTATCAATGGAAAGCTGAAGTGTTCCTCTTTTAAATTATACCACATTTGCAATGATTACATGTTGCTGAACTTGGCCATATGAATGAGAATGAGGCAAAGTCACAAATCAAATGTGTCAAAATTACCGTTATCTGGGCTAAACAGTCAATAGGTAATGATCAATAATCAAACCGGTCATGTTTGAGAACCATAAATGGTACACACAAAGATTTGCACCAGTGAGCACAACACACACACCCCAACCCTCATCTCTTTAGAAAACCATTATTTGGGTATTTGCAAGACTGGGTTAACAATAACTCCAGGTGGAAGGTCATGAAGGTAAGTGATGAAAGGTTTAGGCCTACAACTTGTACATTTTTCTGAGACACGGAAAACGTTTAGCAGTTTCAATATGCCGCGTTTAACAGATTTGGAGAGAGCCCGTGCCAGTACCTATTGACTGTTTGCACAGATAACGGCAATTTTGGCACATTTGATTTGTGACTTTGCCTCATTCTCATTCATGTGACCAAGTCCAGCAACATGTCATCATTGCACATTTGGTATCATGTTAAAGAAGAACACTTCAGCTTTCCATTGATATGCAACATAATACAAGAGGGTAATAAATAATAAAAATATACTTTTCTAATTTTGTGTGAGCAGTTTAGTTCCTTTTTGTGTATTCTAGACCTAAAAAACTGCTCTAACGCAAAACGTATCAATTTTGATACGTTTTGTGTTTGCCTAAGTGAAAGAGGGGCAACTTGACTCAACTTTTTAACAAATTCTAGAAACACTTGAAATGTATAGGGAGGGTTGTTTAGACCAATTGCACCATGTTCCTGTGAAAAATCTTCCAAAATAATTAATTTGTTGAACTCTAGAGCAAAACAAATGCCCCAACGCAAAACGTATCAACTTTTCCTTAGCCAAAAATACACTGACAAATAACAAATTTTAAAAACACTTGAAATGTATAGGGAGGGTTGTTTAGACCAATTGCACCACGTTTCTGTGAACAGTTTTCCAAAATAATAAATTTGTTGAACTCTAGAGCAAAATAACTGCCCTAACGCAAAACGTATCAACCTTTTCTTAGCCAAAAAAACACTGAAAAATAACAAATTCTAGAAACACTTGAAATGTGTAGTTTTGACCAATTGCACCATTTATGTGAACAGTTTTCCAATATATTTTTTTATACTCTAGAGCAAAAAACTACTCCAACGCAAAACGTATCATTTGAAAAGGAAAAAGGGGCAACAAGACGCAAACGTATCATTTGTTTACAATATATTTCAAATGAAATACATTCCCTGAAGAAGAAAAAATCCATCTTGAACGAATAATACCTTTTACGTAAAACGTATCGATTTATTTACTGTGCTAGAAACACATCTTAAGTCAATGATATATTCAGTGAAACCTGTTTTGGACCAAATCCGGCCAATGATAAATTAAAGATTATTGTAGTCTGAAATCCTTGTTGGATGAAATGCATCTATAAAATAATACATTCAGATTTTATTACGAAAAAAAGCTGTCTGCAACATTTCCAGGGAGATGAAAAAGCGCTCTCTAAGACCACACCCACCACCAGACACTAATAATAACATTAATAATAATAATAATAATAACACTAACGCAGTGATTAGTTTGTTAGCCAGGAACAACTGTAAAAAGCGCCCCCTACGGTGACACACACAATCTGACGTCTATACCCAAATGGCCAAGGTTCAGTCAAATAAAAAATGAACATTTGGAGAAAATGTCTATATTGGGAAAAGGGGGAGGAAGTGCAATGAATGGAAGATCCTCACTTTGATACGATTTACTTAAATTGCCCCTTTTTTGTTTTGCACGACGCAAAACGTATCAAAATTGATACGTTTTGCGTCGAGTTGCCCTTTTTTGTTCTATCTTATTCGCCATTATCGCAAAACGTATCAATGTTGGTACATTTTGCGTTGTTGATACGTTTTGCGTCGCTACAGGTGTACTCGATCTGACTTTTTTAAATATCAAAGTTGCTTGATAATATTATTATCTCATATTAAATTTTAATATCAAGTTTGCTTGAGAATATTATTATCTTCTAAATATTAATGTTTCCGAAAGCTAATTGTCTCAAAAAGGCGGGGGGGTGGGGGGGGGGGTGGGTGGGGGGGGGGGGGGGGGGGTTCGCAAACAAAATCGCCCAATGTTTATGTAAATTTTAATAACCTTCCAAATCTTTGCTAACATTACGGATAAATATGACAAATGTTTAGACCAAAAAGTTATCTGAGTGACCACCCCCAACTCCCCCCACCCAACCTGGGAGAAGATAGGAGTTCGTAAACAAAGAAGAATTGTCCCCAATTTGAAATCGAACAAGAATCCCCCGACCCCGACGAAAGTTGATCGGGGGAGGGGGGCGTACTCGATCTGAAAGTTTGCTTGATAATATTATTATCTACTATATTAAATTTTAATATCAAAGTTGCTTTTATAGTATTATTATCTTCTAAATTAATGTTTCATCTCATGAATAAATGCTCATAATATTTATAAAATCATGAAAAAACCCGCAATTCCAGAACTGCGCTGGGGTCCAGCATATAAATATTCATATTTAACCTTGGGTTTAGCCAATGAGCGTCCAATGAATCAACAAGTCATTCACACGCGGTCAAAAGGTCGCGAGTCAATACAGAATAACATGGCGATCGGATTGTGAGCAGAGTGCAAATCGCAGTCATCACATACATTTTGTGGACATATCTTTCGTAATAAAAATAGAGGGTAACGTACACAAAATGTTTTTTAGATGAAAAATAAGCTTGAAAATGAACTGATTCCCGAATATGTGCGATTTCTAGAACTTGAGATAGAGAATTTTGTTCAAAGGCGTATTTTATCTTTTTGAGGAGCAAAATTTGGACACCAAATTTCACATTTCTGAATATTTTTGTGTGCTTCCAATGTATATTCAACCCTCTACTAAAAAACTGTGTGGTTTGTTTAATAATTAAGCGTGATTTATCATCCCAAATCACAATTTCAAAAAGAACCTTTCCGCGAGACGTGTGAGGTCACAGTGAAATCGGTCGCCAGTCAGCCTAGCGTTGACCAAAGTGCGTTGACCCGGAGATTGACTGATCCATTCATCCCTCATTTAACTGCAAATAGCGCAAAGTTCATACGTAGCCCGTGTGTACCTATATGTTGAGGCCATTGCATTCGTGAGTAAGTAATAGCTGTCAAATTTTTGATCAAGAAACCCGTGTGTAAACATGAAGCAAAAACATACCTAGGTCGTTTACGACCCAGCAACTAGGTCGTTTACGACCCAGCAACTAGGTCGTTTACGACCCAGCAAAAACAGTGAAGTACATGTAGTGTTTCTACACCACTCAGAGCGCTGGGAGAAAGGCATGGAGTGAGATTTGGGTGGGTCATGGATTATGAAACACAAGCAAACAATCGTAACATGTACTATAATCCCGCATACCAGAGGAATATTTATTACACCATTCATGATCAATCACTGCAGCGCCCAGCACAGCTAGGGCTGACAAACATAGAACATTAATATATATTAAAGGTTGGTAACCCTTTTGGTTTTACATTTTTTTGTGTGCAAAAATGTGCATCATAAATACAGTCTAATTCCAAGATTTGAACGCAATTTCTCTGGTTTGGACTTCTTTACTTTAGGGAAGACCCTAATTCTAATTGGAGTCCGTTAGTTCAAGAAAATGCCTAAAACAAAATCTAAAAGAAATGGTTCTGTCAGCCCTGTAGAACAGTGGTTCTTTTTTGTAGCCTTATGAGAAAATTGTGAGCTTTCTTCCGATACCATAATCTTGATATTGATCGATGGGGGAGGATTGGGTCACACACCTTTAATTTAACCACATGAGAACTACCTGCTGATTGGTTGAAATTTAAGACGTTTCCAATATTTTGCCAATCAAATACATTGTTAAAATAATGACAATTTTTAACCAAATTAGCATGAAATATTTATGAACAAAATTGTAATTGGTTATCAAGACGATTATATCATGTAATTGACCAATCAATGGGAAGTCTTGTACAAAAGACAGGTAGCGCCCAGGCGGTTAACATCAATTATAAACTAATTAAGATGAGAATGTCTAACAGAGAGAACAAATTAATTATTGATTAATTTACATATAAATCATTAACATAATTAACATATGAATTATTAACATAATTAACATATGAATTATTAACATAATTAACATATGAATCGTTAACATAGTTTTATTATATACCATTTTAATCATTTAATAACAATTAATACATATTAATCGTGAAATCACTCTTTATTTAAATTAATGACAAATAGTGTGCTTTTAGAAGAGTTTTTAGCTGCACACGATAGTCAAGATGAATTGATAAATATTTTTGAATATATGTCCTAACAAATACAGAGTGGTCATAGACTCATATATGACGTTGGAAGCCAAAAGTACAACAATATCACTCTTTATATTTTCTAGTACAATACAGATCGATTTCAAGTCTTGATATTACCATATTTTTCATAATCAATAGAGTTTTCCTCCATCTTTATGCTTGTATAGTCATCCATAGGGCAGTCTGTGAAGTGTCATGGGGAGTTAGTATTATATAGCCTGGGGACGGATGCCAAGAAACAGTATAGAACATTACAACAGTGAGTATGAACAAAACTAAGTTCTCATGCCACATTTACTAGGGATCTATTCATTTTGGGGATAAGAAATTCCTATACTGCGCATACGTAAATAACAGGTCCTGTTACATAGCGCCATCTATCAGTTGGATAACGTGAGACATGAACATTGATTTGTCAAGAACTTTCCGAAAATATGCAAAGAATAGAGTTGCATTAAGTATTACCCCTCACCGGCAGTCATCGATAGAGGGGGGGGGTGTATGAATAAGCTAGTGCTAAAAACTGAGAGTCATAGGCCTATCTAAGCTGTACTGGTTTTGTACTGCACACATTATTAGGTGTTTTTTTAGGTTGAGGCTTACTCTGTGTGAATGTATGGGAACTAGGACTCTCAGTTATGCAAGCATGAGAATTTCCAGGTTTTTGCCTAAATTCAGGCTATTTTTTTTCTTCAAATTTCAGGCTGTTCAGGTATTTTCATGCAAATTTGTTCCCGTGTCTGGTTATGGGGGTGGCAAATTTCTCACAGTGGCATCCTGGGGGAGGTCAAATTTAAAGCTGTAAGGCGCGACAAACCCCAATGAAAAAATATGTTGCTGACATCAAGCGGTTATCTGGTAGTTGTCTTCAATAGCAATGCCCGGTATAGTTTTGATTGGGTATAGCCTGAATAACTTTGGTGGATGTTTTTATAAAGAAATGTATACATAGGGGAGTTGGGTACTATTAACACTATAGGACTATAATTCAATTGTTTTAATTTTTAATTTAGATTCAACTAATGATCAAAAGTCAAGGTTGTCTCTATCATGGATATGATTCTGTAGTTATATAAAGGCCTTATGTTAAATTTGGCAAAAGAATAACACCCAGCTATTCGCTATCGAATTAGATATGAATGGTGATTTATGTTTCTTGGAGAAGGTACCCAGTAAAGGTACTTATGCCATCAGTTGTACCATCTATATCATTAGCATTTACTGCCCTTAGCAACACTTCATCACCTTTGTCAAGAGCAAGGATTGTACTGTGACTTGAAGTGGAGTAGGCAGCGTAATAATTGGTAGAACCTAAATTATATATTCTAGCCATTGAAACTCCATTGTGTTCCAAAAAAACATTAACAGCGTCATCGAGATGATTGGGCAACAAATTGTATGCAAAATAATACAGTCCTGGTATACGACATGTGAATACACCTGATGTAGGACTGAAGTCATCCCCGATATTTAGTTTCATTGTTTGAAAATCTATGATTTTAGTGCCTGAGGTAAGTTGGAAGTCGGTAGTCAGATGAGCAACAAATGCTACGGTAGGAGGGGGTGTATAGGGGGTACCAGGGTCACCTTTTGACCCCTGATTGCCAGTGCTGCCTTGGTCCCCTGCAATGAGAAATAAAAATATAACAAAATGGGTACAGTACTCAAAAAGAACAAATGTGACTAATTGCATCAAAACAGAAATTGAAATGTCCCTAACATTTGAGCTAAATTACTGTTATCGTGTCTACAATATGCACAAAATGATGTTATAGATGCTTTCTGGTGATGTGATCAAGCAAAATCAGTCTGAAGTAGAAATTCTTATATAGTGGGCGTGGTTTAAAATGTCAACCCATAATATCCATCAATTTCATTGGTTTTGTGGTTAGTTTTGTTGGATACGCGCTATAGATTATCGGACCACTAATCTATGGATGTGGGCGGGGCTTAATTCACACCTTTGATGATGCCGGAACTACATTTAAAAAAAACCAGCCGTGTCAATAAATGTAAACATAGCCTCGTCAAAAAATGTAAACAAAGTCGAGAGTAAGCTTATTTTACAAACTGATGCGTATTTATTTCTTCAAAACAAAATTATGTAATTAAATGTAAATAAAAGATAGAGGTCCATTTAATGAATAAACGCTAATAGTAATAAGACATGTAAAAGAAAGAAGGACAAATAAAAAGGGGCTTTTAGGCTGCTATATAAATATTCGTATTATAGCCTATTTAGGCCTAGGCTACATTCGTAATTACTTGCAATAAAGTGAATATGGAAGAAACCACAGCAACTTTTGAAATTGGAGACCTAGATGTAAAACATGTGAAAGGAGAACCAGAACCAGAACCGGAGTGTGATGATTTACCAGATGAAGTGATCAGAAATTTGATGGGAAGGTCCGACACGCTAGCGGCAAGCATTTGCTGCTGGCGTGATGATCGCCATCCACCCGCCCCTGAATTTACCATTTGTAGAGCTCAGTGAGGCTGAATTTAGCCATATAGAGGAGTGAAAAGATGACAAAACTTACCGAAAAGGGCCACGAGCTGGGGCGTCAATCGCCGTAAAAGTAAGGAAACATTTTTACGTGTATTTATTAAATTAAAACATTCAAAAGTCCCCCTCTTTTTGCGTTCGCACACAGGCCAGAAATAGGAACTACTTTAGCACGTATCCAACAAAACCAATGAAATTGATGGATATTATGGGTTGCCATTTTAAACAATATATAAGAATGACGATTAAATAATTATTTGCAGTGATTTCAAGTAAAAATTCCATCGTATACCGCGAATAAATCTGATCACTAAGGGCTACCTGATCACTAAGGCCACCAAATCACATGTTCTTGAGATTCTTGCGCCAAAGTAAACATTTTTTTATTGTGGGTTGTTCGCTTTTGTTTGTGGGGATGTATAGCACAGTAATCAGTTGGTTTGTCACTGTGTACTAATTCAAATCAATCTAAAACGATCCCCGACGAATACATTGTTGAAAAAATTATTGTTAAATATAAGAATGAGAATAATATATGGTTCGTCGATGTTTTGCTATAGAAGGCTCCCATATAATGCATAGGCTGTACCATATTTTTATCGTCGTGAATGGCCGCCTGCGGCGACCATTCACGACTCAAAATATCGACGAACCATATATTATTCTCTAAATATACCATTTTTAGTTTTCTACTTAATTGTATTGGTCATGTGAAGTGTAACATTTTGCAGAAAATCGCATTTTATTGGACAATTAATTCCAAAGATATGAGCACATTATAAAGAGGTTTTCAAAACAAAAGAAAACAAATAGAAATTATATCCTTTGTCTAGTTATATCTCAAAATGCTTTTGATCACGTCACTATTAGGTAATTGAGCATTTTTAAATCTCAAGAATGATATGAGTTTGTAGTCTGTTCAAATAGCGGCATACATGATGTTATATCAGTGTTTCCCCTTTCCAGGAGATTACCCGAAATTGGGGAAATTGGGGCTGTTTTCGGGTAATGGTCGGGAGATGAAACAATTCCAGGTAATTTTGAGAAATCTCAAAATTTGCGATAATTTATATCTTAAAAGAAGAGAAAACAATCTTTCCCCCTTGTATTCTGTTTTCATTCATGTTGGGTGCCCCATAATACAGTTGCTAACCTAAGTCGGCAATCACCCCCTGGTCCATTTTGCTTTTCAAAGCACATGCGACCATTCATTAATCAATCCAACCCTACTCTCCTATATTTTGAGGAAACAAATTTCGATGCTGATTCCAGAGTTGCTCACAAGCATATCATTGCCATGCTTTGGACTTGTTGGACCTCCATTAACATCCAAGAATAGCACGGATATAGCAATTTTGAAGATTTCAGGAAATCCCACCGAATTTCTAGGACATTTTGGATTCTTTTTCATGAAATTTCTTTTTGAGGTTTGGATGCATCTTAGGCTAAAGAATGTTGACATACCATTTGTGATCGACCCTAAAAACTGAAAATCTAAAATCTTTTAAAATTATTTTTGATATTGGTCAACTATTTTAAGGTGGCTCTATTGGCTGAGTCAAGAATTTAGATTTCCTTTAAAATCAAATATGGGTCTAAACATTCGGAAACTGAAAATATTATTTCAATCGGACATTCGGTTCCCGAGATATGTTAGGTCAAAGGGGCAAAACATATTTGATTTTAAAGGAAATCTCAATTTTTAACTCGGCCAATAAAGCCACCTTAAATATCATACGAGGGTTGGTCAATATGTATTGATAGTGATCTTGTTGTGAGACGCATGACTGATCCTATTGAGAGATAGTGTGATCAATACAAACTATGACCCTTTCTCTTTCAAACAATACACTTTTGGATTTCAAGTGTGAACTATGATGTCATAACATTAGCTTAAAGCAGGCATTCTCAACTGGTGGCGCGCGCGCCACTTGTGGCGCATCAAGGCATCTTAAGTGGCGCGAGAGTGGTTAACATTTAAAATTAAAAAAATATCATATCATGATAGAGCCAGATTTCATAGGCCTATGACGGTCAGATGTATAAATACATCAATTTTTCTCGCGCTACGCGCGCATGTGCCCTCAAAAGAGTAATATTAGTTATTTATGCTGCCCACATATGTTAAAAGATTTTGAAATGAATGTTATATGGGAATTTTGTCATTGTAAATTCTAAAAAAATATGACCAAGTGGAGCATCAACAAGTTGGTTACTAAAATTTGCAAAAAACACTGCAAAATCTGTTATTTGGCAGGAAATTTGAATTGTTTGTGTGAAACTATTCTTTTTTCTTTTTTACCTTATAGTCCAAATTAAAATGTTTGCCAAACCCTATGTTGCAAGTTTCAATACAATAGCTCAATTCATGTTTGAGCTAACACATCGAGATTATTTCCCCATTGACTAGTCTCCACCTTTATTACAACCCAATAGTTTTTATTGGATGTTTGTGTGAACTAAATCAAAAATAATGTGCTTTTAAGCTTACGATAATAGGATACGATGGAACAAGCTCTGACGTCACGGCACAGATTTGGATTAACAAAATATAGTACAGGGTGTCCCAAAAGTGTCAAAACCTTATTAAAGCTTGATATATCTGTTAAGATAATTCGCAAAATCAAACTGAAAGTATATTGTAGAATTATCTTGGTACCAGCTTTTCCACTTTTCTGAGGCACCTTGATGTTTAACACACACTGAAATGTTTGATCACATAGCTAACAATACCGCACATTTATTTAACTTTCAGAATGCCAGGTGTGGGTAGCTGTAGGTTCCACACATATCATTCATATGGATGCTCGCAAAAAGGCTTTCACTTCATTACATTTTGTGCACATCATTAATAATGTTACATAATAAGGATTATTTCAATCTGAAATTAAGACAAATCCCCATTGAAAACCTTTCTCTTCACTACCTCTCTTGCTCTCTTCACTTCATTTACATGGCGTTTTACTACATGTTTGTATGAAGTGCGGTTTTACATATCAAAATATTTTCTTCTATACTTTGGCAACACAGATGGTCTTGTAAATTTTATATCAAACTAATTCTACAAGTTTTCTTTTCCAAATATGTTTTAAGTTTTATGCTGTGAATTATCTTAATGGAGACATACAGCTTTAAAATGATATTGAAACTTCTTGGGACAACCTGTACATGTACATGACATACCTTTCAAACCCGGTGCACCATTTGTTCCGTCTAATCCGTCGTCCCCCTTGTCACCTTTTTGACCGCTAACGCCATCTAGACCTGCAGAACCTTTAATATGTGATATAACAATAATAATAATATGTTTTGTAAACATATTTCAAGCATTGGTTGGTTGGATGGTTGGTTGGTGCTTGAAGGGTTGATACATATAAAGACAAAATAAACTCTTCAAAAGTTTAGAATTTTCTTTTTTATCGCCATATTTCTTGATATATTCAAATTGTGTTTCATACCTATGAAAAGTTGCTGTATTCTTTTTTCCAACATTATCTCATTAACAATCACTTGTTTCAGTGCTTACCCACCTGCTACAAAATGTGCCAAATTCACCACTATTTCATGATCAAAAAGAACAACTCTGTCGTCTGTTCAATGAAGTGTAACATTGAACAACTACAGTTTAGACTTTGCAGAGTGATGCTCTATTAACTGATTTGAGCACAAAATCGTAGTGATTTTGACACATTTAGATTGAGACCTCCCCATATTTTCAACCAAGTGCCTATAAAGAAGTGATTGCTTCAGATTTGTAATCATTGTAAAGATGAACTCATCAGCTTTCCATTGTTGTGCAAGAAACTAATAACATGTGACGAAATTAACGAAATATAGGTGATGGAAAACAATTTACGAACCTTATTTTTGCGGGGTTTAGTAAAAAGATGCATCGAATGATATTATATATACCTGTGTCACCGTCATAGCCATTGTATCCATTGTGTCCACTAACACCAGCTGGACCTAATGAAATGAATGAAATAATTGAATAATTTATAACATGTAAAAGAGTAAATTCTTTGCTTTATTGGTCACATTTTAAAATGGCTCCAATTGTCTCATACTCGGTGAAAGCAAATCTCATGACCGAGGGAGTATATTCTAGGGGTAAGGTCAAAGGTCATTCATGGTCAAATTTTAAAATTGACCTGTTTGCCTCAAACTTAGTGACATTAGTTGGGGCTGTTAGGGCATCACAGGGGTTGTTTGGCTCATTTTCTTCTAAAACCACCAAAGTTGGCTTATATGTGGCCCATACCATACTCTTTTAATTTTTGATGGATGCCAACATTTGAGCCTTTTGGGACTGCCATAATGGCCAATTCCAATATGGCTTTTGACCCTGTATAATGCACAAAAACGATTCCAGGTGGTAGAAACTACCATTTATTTAACCCTTGTAATCTGACGAATAATTTGAGATATCATTTGTCAAAATCAGAGCATGTTCAAATTTTGACCCCAAAAGCAAAGGTCAACGACCTTTTCACGTTTTGCTAAATATCTCAGTCAACACACATCAGAAGTGAGAAAAACTATACATTTTTGGAATCCTCGTGCTCAGACAAACAATTTGGTATGCTTTTCAGCTTAATTTTCAAAAATCAAAAGAGTATGGTATGAGCAACCTATGGACCACATTTGGTGCTTTTAGAAGAATGTGAACCAAATATCCCTTAGCACCCCAACTACATGAAACCTTATGACGATGGAATCATTTTCCAGGAGTCAAGTCAAACGTCATCAATGAGTCCATTCTTAGAACTGCTCTATGGTAACATACCTAATGGTCAAGTTGAATGGCATCCATTTAAATTCCAAAATTTGTAGCAGCAACATTTTCAGACATGTTTAGGGTCAAATTTGAGGAATTCTCTGATTGTCCACCTCATGACCAAGGTAACATTTAAGCACAAAATAGTGTTGATTTTGGCACTTTCAGATTGCGACCTCCCCATGTTCTCAAGCATGTGGTTAATCACTGGAACAAGGGATTGCTTCAAATTGGATATCATTGTAAAGATGAACACATCAGCTTTTAAATGATATATTACACTTTAATGAACATATCCCGCGATATTTCATATTCCAAACTTTTTTTGAGCAGTTTATATAAATAAACAAGTCAATTCATACAACCACACAATCATGCGTGTGATGGAGAAATAACAGGAAAAAAGGGATGTTTCTAATATGAGCCATGGTTGATTACAGGGGTTTGGATTGCCTGGTAAATTTGACACAAAAATTGAGATAGAATAAAGCAACCTCAGGGTTACGATAACCATGAACTTTAAGCTATAGCTAGGATTATGATATTGCGGGGGTCGTTGTTTTATGAACCAACAAAAGTTAATGACCATGTGATCGGATTGATCAAAGTAAATGGAGCGAGTAACGGTTGGGGTCCAGGGCCCGCCGTTGGACCCTGAGTGGTTGCTCTCGAGTTCTATCCTGTTTAGTTGCCCCAGGATACATGACAAAATTGTGTTAACTGTTAAATTGTAGGTAAAATCATCTTCAAAAGTCATTTCCAGTATCACAGGCATGTATCTTGCTAACAAGCCGTTCGAACTCAATCAACGGATATCAATATTGGGGGCACCCAGTTACCAATCAGTTTAAGTTTATTAATTTAATGTTACATGATACCATTTGGTGAGAGGTTTATTTTTTTCGGAATGAATAGATAGAAGGCACAGTGTATTGACACAAACCTTGTGCTCCTGGGGGACCAGCAACTGGACATGGACAGGGATAAGTGCATGTGGGGAGAGTGTTGTTGACATCTTGGGTTGTAGGCGCCGCTGCTTCAAAGACATCGATAGACGACACCATTAGAAATATGGAAGAAATGTAGACCACGGCTAGGATTGGTTTGTGATAGAAAGATGCCATTTTTGTATTCTGTGAAAGAATTGGAAAAATATAAACAGGTTATACATTACCCCAAAGTTTAAAAAAAATTGGGAGCTGATAACTTTCAAAATAAAGCATAACACTTCTTCATAGTCACTGCTGGTCCAAAGACGTTTGTAGCAGAAATTGTAAGAAACATGGTATAGTTTGATCAGTTCCAAAATGGTGAAGCCTCCTTACAGCAGCGAATGAATACAGAAGGACGCTGGTCGAGTGAAGCCATCAAGGATAAAAACTGAATATTTCTCGCTAATTTGGAACTGATTAAAACATCTAGGATGAGTCAGTGGAAGAAAGATGCCATTTTTGTATTTGACCTGTGAGCCATCAAAGTCATTATATCATCTGAATCTCATCTGCTATGCTAGATTTTACCTAGGGATGATAGCCACATGGGAAGGAGAGAAGGAAGGAGTGGAAGGGAAAGGGAAGAGGAGAAAAGAAAACAAAAGGTCATAAGAGAAAAAGAGGGGAAAGGGAGGGGGTGGAAGGGGAGGGCGAAAGAAGGAGGGAGGGCAAGGGAAGAGGAGAAAAGAAATGAAAAAGAACAGAAGAGCAAAAGAGAAGGAAAGAAAGAAGAACTAGAGCTAATTGTGATCATAGATCACATATATTAGTCAAGGGCGTTGACCTTCGATTTCGTTATAAGGCTGACAGTTATCAAAGGACAATTATCTTATAATATATTTAATTGCACTATTTAAATTTCGGCCCTGTAGTAGCGAAACATTAATTTATGACTCCAAGGTGATCCCTTCTTGACCTTTGACCTCGAGGTCATGATTGACTTGTTTTCTTGTCTCATCAATACGCACTAGGTGCAACAAGTCGGATCAAAATCAGAACATGTCTTAAGTTTTACCCCTGTATGGGTCAACGACCCCTACTGACCCCTCTGTAGACGGGAGCATTTTTTGCAAGAAGGACTTTTGGCACATCCATCTGAAGAATGTTTGCCGCATCTTGACAATCATCGGTCATTTCCTCTCGGAGTTAGCATTTTGAGTGAAAGGGGTGAACATTGACATTTTGACCCCACATGACCCTTTCCTTACCTTTGACCCTCAATAAACTACTGACCCCAGTGAGGACGGGAGAATTTTTTGCAGGACATGCAGACTTTTGTGCATGTATATCTGACGAATGTTTTGCCAGCTTTTGAAATTCATCGTGTATTTCCTCGGAGGAGTAGCATTTTATTTGAAAGGAGTGAAAATCAACTTGTTGACCCCAACTTTTTTTTATTTAAAAAATCTGAGTATTATATATGCGTACGGTCATAAGGAATATGACCAATTCTGATGGTCCTAGGTCGTTTTGCTAAGTTGCAAGGGCGTTTTAAGTGAAAATCATATTTTGACCCCTAATGACCCCTGTGTGACCTTTGACCTCTTATGTTTCCTGGCCTGAGTAGTGGTTCACCAAAGATTGACTTAATATGGTCAAAATCGGTCAAAGGGTTACGGAGGTATAATATAGCTCTGTTGCCAGAAGAAAGAAAAAAGAAAGAAAGAAACAGTAGCAGTATATTAGTTGATTCTCGACTAATATAAAAATAGATTGTTTGTTTTGTTTGGTTGTGTTGATTATGTGGGCTCCTGAATATTCATAGGTATAAATGATATATTATATTACTAACTCACAGTGTTTTACAATACATAGACAATATAACAAACACTGGTGAATGTCCCAATCCTAAAAAAGCACGGACATATTCCAAGAGGGACTCATCACAGTCTGCCAAGCACTAGTTGACCCAGGGGCAGATCAAAGATTTCTCAATAGGGGGGGGGGGGGGGGGGGGGGGGGGGGGCGCCAAAGCGTGGACAAGGGGCGGCAGCCACTTGCGGGGGTCAAGGGGGCAGAGGCCCTTGCGTGCCCCCATGGCGATTTTTGTACACGTTTTCACATTTTTTACACGTTTTTACACAATTTTACATATTGTTAACGTTTTCGCCCTGTCATAAAATCGCCCTGTCAAAAAGGCATCCTGTCAAAAATAAGGGGGGGGGGGCATGCTTCTAATAAATCCGCCCCTGTGACCCTCTCCTAGGGAACATGGCAAAAGTCATGTTTGACTATTCTCAAGGTTGCACATAAAGAAAACTCTTAAAGTGACTAACCTTAGTTCAAGGGGACTCCCACACCATCCTCACCCCTGACTCCCACCCACCCCACTCCCACCAACCTCCAGCCCTTAGGCCCAAAAAAAATGTTTGTTTGTCCATAGAGGGTCCGAAAAGGTAGGGTCGGTAGGTCGGATATTCTTTTTTTAATTTTTTTAATTTTTTAATATTGTGTTTGGGAATATAAATTCGGCATGAATACTGTGAATTGAAGTCGTCCAAACACAAAACACATTACTTTGAAAGTATTGAACTCTTTTTCATGAGTTTGTTATAATTGTACTTTAATACTTAGGTCTACAACTGTTCAACTAACCAAATGAACATGTTGTCATGTTGGTCGCCGCCATTTTAATATTATGATTGAAAATTTGCAGAAAGTGAAACAACGTAGTGTTGAAGTTATGTTAGAAATATATACGTGAAAGTAGTGCTGTTATAGATACAAAATTTTGTATCGATATGTCGTAAAAGGAAACTTCGACAATTCTGCAACTATCGTCGCCAATCAAAAACGTCAGATAAAACCTGATCAGATCGGGAACGGGGGAAATATTCATATCAATGATGTACCCCACCAATAAATAACTTGGAAAATTGGCCGAAAAAGTCATTTAAAAACGTTAAATGAAGACTAAATTGAACAAATTCCGAAGTAGCTGGCCGATACGGTCGCCATCTTTTAATTGATGAAATTCATCCTTTACGCATGCGTGTGACACATCGTGCTTCGGCTTTATTCGATTACCCCTTCGGCCTCTTCCGAAACCTGATACGAATGACGTATTGCTACGAAAATTATCCTTACGCATGCGTGTGACAATTTGTCCAATCACAAATTTTACTTCAATTTTCCGGAACGGTACGAGTGACGTAATGCCAATAACATGTGCTCGCAACTCATCTTGAAAGGCACAGTTCCCAATAGTTCCACAGATGTGGATTAAGCCTCTGATTGACCAACTGCGCTCTCTGAAAATCATGGTTGTTTTTTATAAATACCAATATACGACTGGCATTCCCGATGGCGTTGTTATTGTCAGTATGAATTATTTTGATACTTCTGGATCTGGATCTAGATCTGGATCATTATATACTCCAATTATTAAGCAGGTTCTGCGCATTGGGGATGGTGTTTATAAAGACCAGATTCATTATAGCGTACGAAATCAGGAATAAAACGGTCCGTTTGGCCATTTAAATTGTTCAAAAAGTTGTTTTAAAAAAATAATAGAAAATAAAAAATAATACGGTCAGCACCAAGGTACACGGTCGGTCGGACGTGGACAAACAAACAATTTTTTTTTGCCTTAACCACTGGTACTTGCCAATAACAGTCACTTTGAACCAACCACTGGTACTTGTCAATAACAGTCACTTTGAACCAAGTGTATAACATGGTAATGGAGTTCTATACTATAAACACAATATTTTACTATGGTGGGGGTGGGTGTGTGTGTATTTGTTTGTTAATCTTAGTACTCTGTTATTTTTGATCAACATGTCGCCGTATTTGCATGAAAGATAGAGAATAACATGGCCAACACCGCAGATATCAAAATCTGTGACCAACACATAACATACTGATAGATACTTGTTTCAAAATATCTCGTCAAATGTTTGTCATTTGTTGAATAGTAAACACTTGTATTGAAGATCGTGTATTGAAATGAACAATTAATATTACGGGAACGAGAACCTTTTGTTACGGGCAAGTGGATTCCCTCTATTAATAACCAATGATAATGTATTAATTGAATCAGGTATCTCATTGAAGTATATATTTATCCAATTATCTGATTGATTTGTTTATTTATCTTCAATCTTTATCTACAATATTTACTCATTGATACAATTATACCGGGCCCACACATCATTCAGATAATAAATGGTGTACACCTAGCACAGGTGCTTTGATGTTGATGAATTCAAAATAGATATACATTAAATGAGTAAATTCCTTCTCCACAGTTTGATACCTCATTCGAAAAAACGAATGGATACTTTTAAAGTTATGGCGATTTCAATGACCGCGCATAACAACAGCAAAGTTGCACTAGAAATGGTTTTCTATGGGATATCATTGATTTGTGTGTGATTACGCAGTGAAAATGTGTTTGTAAAGACTCAGAGCTAATCAGCAAAAGATATATCTTCACAGCTAGTGACACCCTTTATACCGCAATCACTCCAGACCCATTTATCCAGATACTTAGGGTGCTGGTTCAGATAGCACACAGTTATGACAGTATAATCACACACAAATCAATGATATCCCATAAAAAAACATTTCTAGTGCAACTTTGCTGTTGTTATGCGCGGTCATTGAAATCGCCATAACTTCAAATGTATCCATTCAATTTTTTTTAATGAGGTATCAAACTGCGGAGAAGAAATTTGCTCATTTAATGCATATCTCAGATGTTTGGTACCGATTATCTATTTTGAATTGGCCAACATCAAAGCACCTGGTCAGGGAGTTTTTGTGCTAGGTGTATACACAAAAGGTGCTCCACAAAAGGAAGTCATACACTTTGTTTATATAGAGTGACATATAATTATTTGTTGACCAAACAGGCTAGACATAAATAAAGTGCATGACTTTCTTTCATTGAGGACTTTATAAGTTACTAATGAATATTCATTAATTTAATCAGAACATGATTATTGAAGAATTCATCTTTCAAAATATTAATTGCTTTTGTCTTCGTATTCATCAGCTCAAAGGTATACAGTGTGAGTCAAAAAGAAGTTGTATGGGAAATGGAATATATATCCCCCCCCCCCCCCAAAAAAAAAAGGCCAAACAAATGTTAACAAACCAATGAAGCACGTATTCAAATAGCATATTCTTTCGCTCATATGAAAAAAGAATCACTGAAATTGATCCTTGCTATCAAGAGTTATGTATCGGATTATGTGTATTGTAAAACCCTGTCGCCTATAATTCACTTAACCGTATTATGCAGAGTTCAGGAGACCAATGTCATGGATTATTATTTATATCTGACTTTTAATGGTACAATAAAACTGTATTGAATATTATTCAACCAAAGTACCCGGATGCGACCAATATTCTAAAAATATTGTTGTCCAATATTATTTGTTGTGGGGCGCAGAATATGTGCACGTGAGTATATATTCGCAGATGATGCGCATGGGTACAATTTTGAGATCAGCGTTTCGATCTCGCTGAGATCAGTTCGGGCTAATTGATTTATTTTTATCAAAAAGTCTGTTATATAAATAAAAATAATATTATTGAATGTCTTATTTTCGTGTGATACAAGAATAAATTGCACTCGCTATTAACATATTTCTATCTTGTGCAATGTATTCTAGTATCACACTCAAAGCCACTGTGTATACTACCAATCAGTATATTTCTATCTTGTGCAATGTATTCTTGTCTCACAGCCATACTACCAGCTACCAATCAGTATTATCTATTTATGTTAGTTTATCACACCGTATTATTTACCGAGTGTTCTGATATCAACAGATTCTGGCTACACAGCTGTGACAAAATTTTGAGGAGAAGTGGTTGATATGAGTGCGGCCATACTGGGCTGGCGTAGTAAAAAAAGAGCATTGGATTACAAGAGTTGGATGAGGACAAAAATGATTGCACCCTTTCTCTTTGAAACATTATTGGCTTGGTAGTTGGTAGTCTATCTGTGAAAACCAAGACAGTTCTATCAATCCAAGATCACATCAAATAACCAAACCATTACTGTTAAATTATTTGGATAGGTAAGACGAGATATTATTAAACATATCCAAACAGGTTTAAGAAGGCTACTAAAGGAATCCATATGGTATATAGGAAGATCACATAAATGCACTTACCTGATGTAGACAAGTTGGTCCAGTCACATCCAAAGAAAAATGCTTTCTGAATGACGATGGTTATAATTCAACATATTTATACCCCAAACATTTGGCAATCGTTATCGCCTTTGTTAAAAAAAGAAACCATATCAATTTGACAACATCATGTGTAAATATATCATTTTCCCAGCCCTACCCTCAAATTGTCTGTAAAGTTTCTATTTTATTGATGATAATAATGTATCCAGGGTCTCTCTTGTTTAGTTGATATCAAACATGGTACAGGGTGGTGTGGGCATTCGAATATACATAAGGTAAAGAAAAAACATGTTTCACGGGAAAACGGACTTTTCAGTTGGGTGGGGCAGGTTTTGTGCATTGTTTTTTAAAATTTAAACCAATTTTGAAATTTACCAAAAATGTTACGAACTTTTCCAAAATAAAAAATAAACATTATTTGTATATATAAATGGGTCGGTAGAACAGGGTTTTGATTTTGGTTTGTTGCTTAAGCCGTACCTGTTGTACAGATAAAACGGAACACAAGGTAGGGTCAGTCGGTCAGGGCTTTTTTTTTTCTTCTTCTTTTCTTTTGGCCCAACATTTTAGGAAATGTGTCGCCGAGTCCGAAATTTGAGAGCTGTGAGGGAGGCGGTCTGTTAAAAGAAATTGAGGGGGAAGGGAGGGCGTGATATATCTTTTTTAGAACAGGGGGGGGGGGGGGGGGAAGCAAGCACGGTCACCGACATAAATACGCTAATATTTTATATTTTGGTTAATTTGCAGGCAATTATATTTCACAAATTTTAAACAATTTCAAAAATTGCGGGTCCATACAACAGCCTGTTACCTAAGGGTAATCATTTCTTAGCCATAATTTAGAATAGTAATTTTCCCCCAGACCTAAGGCCTGATGGGCTCAAGAACAAGTGTTTATTTAAAGCAGCATTTAATGTTGTTGAATCTGTTTTGTCTTAAAATTCTTGTAGTAATTCTTCTTAATAGCAAAGGATATAGCCTCCTCAAGACAGAGTGTAGACTAATATGAACGTATGTATTAATTGTGTGATCCTGTTTTGTTAGTAATCTGGGGCTATTTATTTACAGTGAGCTTCTATCTCTAATGTCAGGATACAAAATTGGTCTTTGGAACCAACCTTAAAGGTGGAGGCAGCGCCCTCAATTACAAAAATATATGATAAAAACTGTGATTTGTATATTTTTACAATTGTATTACATGTATGAACTTACACCTACATGTAAAAGGATTAAGCAAAATCAGCCCTCTTTGTACAACAAAACGTAGATTCAGAAATGCTGGTAGAGCCGAAACCAGCATTTTACATGGTTAAGGGTGGTATTCCAACATATTTAAAACATTGTTTTAATCAAGTTTTGCTGGGTGTTTTTTTTAGTAGAAACAACAATAATGGCAATGTTTAATGTTCATCTTGAATTCTGAAGTAAATTAATTAAAATTAAAACAATTCAACATGACATTGTGTCCCTTTAAGTCAACAGCATACTAGAGCTAATGTGTTTGTCTACAATACCACAGGTTGTCCCAGAAAAAATTGCAGTATAACTTGTAGGTAATTTTTTTCTTCTTTTTCTTTTTTAGGGCCCCCCCCTCAAATTTGCTTATCTCTAATGATTATAATTATATACTATCATTAACAAGTTATCATAGCAACAAAAAGTTAATCCTGTGTCAACTTTATACATGAAATGGTTGTTAGAATTAGAATTGTATTAAATGAAAGATAGTCACTTTGTTATGGTTATTAATTGAAGTTTATAGGTGCTGTTGGCTGGCAACAATAACACATGTCATGGACAAGTCTATGAACTTATTATTGTGTTTTCAATGTGTAAGTAAATAATGGTATTCACCATTTCCCCAATATACATAATGCTAATGCAACCAATTTTTAAATCAAATCTTAGCCAAGATAATTGAATGAATTAATAAAAAAAATGATGATCATAAGCATTCTGGGATACCCTGTATTTAAAGAGAATGAATATTTCTTAAGTGGGTAAATATTTATTTTATTTTATTCGTTTGTTCTTTTGTGTCTTCTATCTTTCTTTATTTTGTCCATCCTTCCGTTCTTTCCTTTTCTTTCTTTTGCTCATACTTTCTTTTGTTCTTATTGCCTTTTGTTCTCTCTTTCGTTCATTCAATTCTTTCTTGCTTTCCTTATTTTGCTCTTTTCTTTCTTTCTTGATATCTCACCTTTCGTTCTTTCTGTAGGTCTATCTATCTGTTTTTCTTTCTTTTGTTCTTTCTTTCTTTCATGCATTCTTCCTTTTAGTCATTCTTTTGTTTTCTTGATATCTTTCCATCTTGATCTCTTGATTTCTTTTGTGTGTGTGTTGTGTTGTGTTTTGCTTTTTTTCTGGGATGGGGACGAGGAGTAGTTTGAATTAATCTATAAAAAGCTCTAATGTGTAAAGGTTAGACAGTCAATGACTCTTACATAATTGTGATGAGACAAATGCAATATGGTGAAAGAAATTCCAGACATATAATCAGACGACATTGATATTGATCATGAAACAATGTAATAACAACGTCACAATCTTCGTTATAATCGTGAACCAGACATTACTTAAACAGATAGCCGGTGTATATAAAGTGAAAGTTATTTGTTTATAGATTGCGTATCATATTCATTATAATCATGGAGCTTGTACCAGGCACATGTTGAAATAGATAGTTGATGAGCAAAGCCAGTGGCAGTCATACTTAAGGTTGTATGCATCCATGTGTATGAAGACATGGATTAACCCTAACATTGCTCTTCACTATAAATCACTAAACTGCTAAATAGGTGCTGGTAGCGCGTGCTTGCCCAGTGATGCGATGCGATCAGATGGGCCATATCATACGGCAAAGAAAAAGTTGTTCGAGCTGATCCCGTGGCTGACTTCCATTTGGATGACGCAGATTCGATTTCGGCGCCAGCGCATACGGATTTCCCCATACAAATAGTTTTATTCCAAAAAATACCACCCGGAGAGTTAGGTTATGAGTGGGTTTTTCTACCACAATGTGGAACTATGCTGATGGTATCAAAATTGCCAATCTCAGTAAATTATAAAGGATGCCTTGGTTTCATGTTTTTATACAACAATTTGAATCTCATTGAGCCAATATAGTGAGATTATACAGGGTGTCCCAAAAGTCTATGCATGTTTTTGAAGAGTCATATCTCATAAAATATAAATCATATGGTATACATTTAACCTTATTTTGATAAACGAGATTTGGGAAATTATTTTGATACCAAACACAACCCTATTGGTGAAGCCACAACATTATCAAACTGGTTGAAAGTGTTTGGTCGTGTGAGACCCACACTAAAACAGGTGCGCATAAATTAACGGTATGAAAGCAACGTTGCGCATTAGTCACAGTTCACTGCTTACCTTGCAACATTAATGTTATTACCAAACTCGGTCACTCACAACATAAATAGGCGTAGTAGACAGCAAAAGTCTTCATTCAAGATGGTTTACAGCATAGATAAGCGAATACAAATTGTATGGTTCTACGCTGAAACAAATTTAGTTCAACTTACTCAACGAAAGTTCAGAAAACATTTCAAAGTGAAACGCGCACCAGGAAGAATATTCATTCAGAAGTTGGTGGATACCTTTTTGAACACAGGAACTGTGCATGATTTGTCTCGATGTGGTAGAAAAAAAGACTGGTAGATCAACAGGTCACATTGATGTCATAAGACATGCAGTAGCCAAAAGTCCAAAGAGATCTATTCGCTGTGTGATGTGTGTGTTCACTTTTCTGTTACGTTATTCACATTTTTAGGTCTGTGTTTTTGCATACGTCTCTGTATAAATGGAAAACATTAAACCTAGATTTCACTAATAGAAACGAAAACTATGTGTGATATAGTTATGATGGGATCACTGTAATATAAAAATTTGAAATATTACAATTGATGGATCACTTTCCGTGTGACCAACTCTAACCTTCTTTTTGTTAATCTTAATAGGTATGGATTTATGAACTTTATTCCTTCGAAGTATAGAATTACATTTTTGCAGTAATACATATTTTACTTCTAGAGGGGCGTTACAAACAGATGTTACTCCAATGTTTGGTATCAAAATTATTTCCCACATCTCCTCTTTCTAAATATGTATTCATATTTTCAATACGACTTATATTTTGTGAAATACAAAGCTTCAAAGTCGTGCATAGACTTTTGGGACACCCTGTATAAATGGTAATGTTAAATATAAAGGGACGGTATGAGCAAACATGTGTGATTGAAATACATACGTTTGGCATACATGCCTACTGGATTAATGTCAATAGGCCGGAAAATAAACGGATATTGCACACACAGTTCTCAAGATTGGGTACAGATGATCATGACGATAGACCCCTCCTCCCGCCAAACTAAAAGACCTTCTCTGAACTAAAACCCCACTATAAAACCTCGACCCTAAGAGGCCTATACATGTACTGAATTACATGGATTAGTATTATATGTATATGGCTCATTCCATGAAGTTAGGGCATTTGTTAAAATAGCAGAATTTGGTACTTTAGGCAGCTTATAAACTGTTTTACTCTATGTGTATATCAAAAAATTTTAGTGTCCAAAAACAGTACTAGGTTATAGTATTGAGCCATGAAAAAAAAAGAAAAATCGACCCTTCCTTGAAGAAAAAATAAATAAAAAATGAGGTGGTGTCCAAGACCATTTTTGCTAAAAAACGTGACATGGAAAACACAACAATTAATATGAGTTTTATGTAAGCAAAACTATCATAGAATTGCTTGGAAATCGATTTAAAAAGTTAACATCATAGTACATCCTCTCTATTGATCTGAAAAAGATGCACCTGTTCAAGCTGTTCCAAATATTTTAGGGCACGGTGTCCATGTAGCATCGTATTACTTAAGTACACAGAAAAGGTAAATTTTACATGAACAGTGTTTAGATAAATTTCAAGCAATTCACTCTGTGTATCTACTTGATATGATGAACAAGTAGACAAACCATTCACACTCAAATAATTGTAACAGTATGAATAGTCTTATTATTAACAATGTTACAAGACGCGGTGTCCATGTAGCATCGGTAGTGCATTTTATAACATTATACAGGTAAATAATACTTCAGATACTTACTTTATGACTATAATGTAATCAATGTGCATGGTTTATAGAGTACTTTACATCAAACAAATATTGATATGTACTTTATTTAAATTCATTATACAAATTGCAAAATAAAGAGTCATTTTTCAATGAGTTTTTACATAAAACAGTTAATCTACGATGTCTTGTTCGTTAAGTTATGTTCAACCTAGACAAATCTGGTTTATTTTCATGTATTTGTGGTTCTAAGTAATTAATTGAGGTATAGAAACTTGGCCCACATCTTAAGCTAATTTATTAGAAAATGATATGGAAATGGGAAATGGTGTCCATGTAGCATCAGGATTTTTGGAAATGTCATCCAACTGTTGAACATGTGCGGTTATTTTACACCAAATGTTACATTAAAAAAAAGTTCTACATTGGACTTTGGTAAATGTAGAACCTAAAAAAGAAGAAAGAGTTGGAAAATATCCATTTTGAAAATTTCACTTGGATGTCACATAATATGCCCCAACTTCATGGAATGAGCCATATGTATATGGCTCATTCCATGAAGTTGGGGTATTTATTAAAATAGCAGAATTTGGTACTTTAGGCAGCTTATAAACTGTTTTACTCTATGTGTATATCAAATTTGTTTAGTGTCCAAAAACAGTACTAGGTTATAGTATTGAGCCATGAAGAAAAAAAAATCGACCCTTCCTTGAAAAAAAAAAAATGAGGTGGTGTCCAAGACCATTTTTGCTAAAAAACGTGACATGGAAAACACAACAATTAATATGAGTTTTATGTAAGCAAAACTATCATAGAATTGCTTGGAAATCGATTTGATTAATAAAAGATACATGTATTCATAGTTTACTCACCAAAACATCTCGTCACGTTGGACTGATTTTTCACCCAAGCAACATGAAAATTGCCTTTCCGATGCTACGCACGGTGTCCACAAAATATACACGTGTTGCATCGGGAGTTTTCATTGCTGAATGGGGGTAGTTCTCTATCATACATTTTTAAATTATTTTCCAAAACTAAGAGCATTTATCAATTGAAAACTATTGCAAATGAGAATAAATTTCATGAAGACCATTCCATATATTCATGAAAAAGTATACCGTGCCGTGTGCATGGTGTCCTAACCATAAAATGTAGCATCGTGATAAACATCCTATGCAATTTGTGGGAATCCCCCTGGAGATAAATAAAACATTCCATATTTCTTTTTGTAAGGATAGAGATCAATAGCTATCAGGTTTGTTTGGAATTTGCCACATGTGGGCTAGTTTTATCAAGGTTTCAGTCGCTGGTGTCCCGTTGTAGCATCGGGACTTTTATGTAGCATCAAAATGTAAACATTGAATAGTTTTGTGAATGGTAAGTGCGATTGTAATTATTTCTTAGTGTTGCTTGTATGTTTGTATTTATTAATGCATTTTTATTGAAAGGGAAACACTGAATCAGAATTTCTTTGCTATTCTTTTTCATGTTAAATGAATAATAAATAAAATACTCCAGCATGATTTTAATATAAATATTTTCCTGCAACACAAAAAGTGCAACATGAATAAATAATCTACTCCAATATCAATACACAATGTTCCATGAAGATACTAAGCCATAGGGTTTATTTTGTTTTGCTTTCAGGTTCTTGACATTAATTCAGAAGACAGTTCTATCGTCCTGGAATTTATGGAGATGAAGACAAGGAACCCATCATTTTCAAAAACTAGTACCTTTCCAAAGAAACCCATCATGGCAATTAAATTATTTGTTTGCAAACTGACTTTTTAAGTGATCAAACTTTTCAATCATCTTTATCAATAATAGAGGATGGTTCAATCAGAAACGAGCAAAGAGACTAAGATCACAAAGGGTACTTTAAGAACAACACTGCATGAAGTTTGTTTCAGTGGACATCTTAAGTTTCTTTGATCAATGGTGTATTGTTATTGTGTAATTGTAAGAAATGGTGTATGTGTATCATAGGTAAGTATGTTTTATGCGTCATGGCAGGTTATCTTTTTGTGTAATTTGTAGTTTTACAATCCATGTTATTAATTTTATCGTGTGCTTATAACATAAAAAGTTAACATCATAGTACATCCTCTCTATTGATCTGAAAAAGATGCACCTGTTCAAGCTGTTCCAAATATTTTAGGGCACGGTGTCCATGTAGCATCGTAATACTTAAGTACACAGAAAAGGTATATTTTACATGAACAGTGTTTAGATAAATTTCAAGCAATTCACTCTGTGTATCTACTTGATATGATGAACAAGTAGACAAACCATTCACACTCAAATAATTGTAACAGTATGAATAGTCTTATTATTAACAATGTTACAAGACGCGGTGTCCATGTAGCATCGGTAGTGCATTTCATAACATTATACAGGTAAATAATACTTCATATACTTACTTTATGACTATAATGTAATCAATGTGCATGGTTTATAGAGTACTTTACATCAAACAAATATTGATATGTACTTTATTTAAATTCATTATACAAATTGCAAAATAAAGAGTCACGTTTCAATGAGTTTTTACATAAAACAGTTAATCTACGATGTCTTGTTCGTTAAGTTATGTTCAACCTAGACAAATCTGGTTTCTTTTCATGTATTTGTGGTTCCAAGTAGTTAATTGAGGTATAGAAACTTGGCCCACATCTTAAGCTAATTTATTAGAAAATGATATGGAAATGGGAAATGGTGTCCATGTAGCATCAGGATTTTTGGAAATGTCATCCAACTGTTGAACATGTGCGGTTATTTTACACCAAATGTTACATTAAAAAAAAAAATTCTACATTGGATTTCGGTAAATGTAGAACCTAAAAAAGAAGAAAGAGTTGGAAAATATCCATCTTGAAAATTTCACTTGGATGTCACATAATATGCCCCAAGTTCCCCAACTTCATGGAATGAGCCATATGGGGTAGCCTACCTGGATTTAAGGGCACATGGGGTTCCTGTATTATGGGGTACCTGGAATATTAAGGGCACCTGTGATAACTGGATTTTAAGAGTACCAATCCCACGGAACCCCAACCTGAAAACCGCCCCACCCACGGACCGTGCATTACAGTGATTATAAAATATTCAATATGATATTAGTCAATTATTACCAGTGGAAATATAGGATTTGAATTGACTGAGTAACATATCTTCTAAATCAATACGGATAGATGGTAATAAACTGTTCCATAGATGGCCAGATCTGAAGAGAAAAGTGCGCATACCAGAATTAGAGTTGACCTTAGAAATAATTAAAGTATTACTTGTATGATTTCTGGTAGTATGATTGTGATAGTTATGTACAAATTCAAAATTGGATGATAAATAGGTTGGACTAATATCTTATAAGCATTAGAATACAATAATAAGCAATTGAATTTTCCACCTATCACATAGTTTTGTCCATTGATCTAAGTTCATCATATCCTTGGTGTTCTGATATCAGCAGATAATATTGTTCTGGCTAAATGGTTGTGTAACATTTGTAGTCTAGCTTGATATGAATTTGAACAGTTTGACCATACTAGACTGGCATAATCAAAATGCGGAATCACAAGAGCATTGGATAACATTATAAGGGGAAGAAAGTGCTTTACACGACGAATAATACCAATTCTCTTGTAAACAATACATTATTTGCTAAATAATCTACACATGATGACCAAGACATGGTACAATCAAATTTGACACCAATATATTTAAATTCTCAACCATTTCAGTCATAGCATTGTTATAGGCCAGTGAAATACGAAACACCAATAAACCTCTCTAGTATTTGTCTGGTCCCAAATAGCATATCTTTAGTCTTATGGATATTTAAAGTCAGCTTGTTTGCCTCCTACCAATTTGCAACTAGTTCCAGGTTTGTTGCCAAAGAAATTGATAGTTCATCAGTACATTTTGATCTACATAGTAAAAGGGTGTCATCAGCATCTGGTAAACAATGTACAAGTAAAATAAATAACAGTGGTCCTAATATTGAGCCTTGTGGAACACCTATATGTATATGTTCAAACTCTAAAAGATTTGAATTAATATTTACAGCCCGTGATCTGTTACTGAGATAAGATTTCAACCATAAAAGCTCAATACCATCAACACCATATCTTTTTAATTTATCGATAAGCCTGAAATTAGCTTAAATTGGTTGGTCTAAATGTATACATTTCAGACCAGTTTTCAGATAATGTTCAATTGTTTGGGGAACCAAATGGTGAGGGGCTTGAGCTGACTAGGGGGAAAATGTCGTTACGAGGTCGGAGGGGGGGGGGGGGGATTTCCAAACAATACTTTACAAAATTGACCAAAGTGTACCATACGTCACTATGTAATACCACCTATCATACGTCACTATGTAATGCCAATGTAGCAATTTTTCAGTACTGGATTGCCTGCCTGCCCATGGCAGATACATTGGCATAGGTAAAGTTACCTGTACTGTCCTACTAGCAGGTTTTTTTTCTTTCCAAATACAAAGAGTTAGTTCTGATACAAGAGATTCCTTGATCTTGTGAACTGGGAAACAAATTTTGGGCAGATAAATGTGTTCAATAAATAATGAAAGTGATCATGGTATGGGATGCATGAGTGATTCTATTGAGGGATAATGTGATCAATACAAAGTATGAACCTTTGTCTTTCAAACAATACATTTTTAGATTGTTAGATACCTTTTGTTATGTAACATCATTAACATAAACACAATAGGTTTCAGACACTGACTGAAATCTGTCAATTATTTGGCTGGATATGTAATGTGTTGAATATGGGTTGATTGATACATTTTGTATATCTCAGCAATGCAAGCAATAAGCATAAAAACAGATCAACACTTGTCACATATATAGTTGGAACACACACTTATCTCGGTTTGACACTCTTATTTAGATCTGAATTCCTTATAGTCGAGTGGCGGCTACTTACGCGTGGCACCCCCTCTTGCTCACGATGTAAAAGTAACCAAAACAAGTTAATTGAATCTTATAATTATTATCAAGAATCACTAGGGGTAAGAAATTTGTTGTAAGAAATAATTAATCTCAACCGGTTATTTTTTTTAAATAATTTCGCTGAATATAGTGCATTGCTGTAATATGTCATCGATCCATTGACTACGGAAAAATAAACGTATTTTCATGGTGGCGTTGCCATTCACAATCAACGTCACTAACCTTAGCTGTACACAAAATCCCTTTTTATTTTGTGTCTAATGTATTTTGTATAGGCCAATGTTAAAATGTTGCAATAAACAACATTAAAAGGCCACAAATCTAGCTTAAATAATTATCGTTTATAATATACATATATACACTTTATTTGAGACCATACATATATTTGTAAGACCTTTTGATAGAAAGATATGTGGAGGGTTCGTCATAGTATTTTCATAATATTAATCACACTCCCTCCTAATCTAAAAATTGAATCCCGATAAATAAAAATGACACTACTTTTAAATGTTTGTCTTGATATAAACAAATCGTTTATTTATATTAAAGTAATATAAACCCACGTGAATACTCGCTATAATAATACAAGGCAATCAAATCCTGACATAACAATGTTCAAAAAGGTATATTATATAGATTATATAATAATATAAATTATATTGCTCAGATAAATGAGAGTGTACGTGTACTGACTTCTTATAATAGTGTACATCTTTACATCACCTTTCGTCTCATCATTATAAACACCTTTCGTCTCATCATTATAATCACCTTTCGTCTCATCATAGCCTGTATTAAATAAAACAAACAATTAGCCCTACATAATAATAGACGTATACATTGTCAAGCTGTCTACTGTAGATAGCAGATACGTAAACAATGATGGTGTCCCTGAATGATTTGTACCGGGAAAGGTGCATGTATTTAGCTATGAATACATGTACCATTGTTTTGGGTCAAAGCGCTGATGGTGCTGACCAACAAATGGCCGTTGGCATGGTAATGTCCAGTGCTATCTATGGTAGATAGCAGCCTTGCAATCCTCTTTACATATACAGCTGGTGTTTTAGACTTTTAAAAAAGATTAGCATACAAACTCCCCCTACATTATTTCGAATGACATAATCGTTGGCCTACATGCAATTTTTAAACATATTATAAATACATTTTTTTATTGTGAATTAATAACAGCCCACTTCCCTTTTTCTATTAGAGACGCCCTTGTTCTTCTCATAAACAATTTATTTGTGTGATTTTTGTAAAAAAAACCCCGAAAATTACTTGCTATTCCGTATGATTTAACTTGCAATGCAATATTACTAATAATTGCTTACATTATACTGGCCTTATCCTATATTGATTTATATGAATATGATTGACTTCTTTAGTTCGTCTTGATAACCGTCGATTCTGAAAAGGCCTAACACACGCCAGTAAAGACGGTCTGCGTCGTGTCCTTTAAAAGGAGTGCACGTTAGTCTAATGCGGGGTCTAATGATCATAATACCATTGTGATCATTGTATAATTGTGATATTCATTGTGATATTCATTGTGATATCCATTGTGATATCCATCGAGATATCCATTGTGATATCCATTGTGAAATCCATTGTGATATCAATCGTGATATCCATCGTGATATCCATTGTGATATCCATTGTGATATCCATTGTGATATCCATCGTGATATCCATTGTGATATCCATTGTGATATCCATCGTGATATCCATCGTGATATCCATCGTGATATCCATCGTGAAATCCATTGTGATATCAATTGTGATATCCATCGTGATATCCATCGTGATATCCATCGTGATATCCATTGTGATATCCATTGTGATATCCATTGTGATATCCATTGTGATATCCATTGTGATATCCATTGTGATATCCATCGTGATATCCATCGTGATATCCATCGTGATATCCATTGTGAAATCCATTGTGATATCCATTGTGATATCCATCGTGATATCCATTGTGATATCCATCGTGATATCCATCGTGATATCCATTGTGATATCCATCGCGATATCCATCGCGATATCCATCGCGATATCCATCGTGATATCCATCGTGATATCCATCGTGATATCCATTGTGATATCCATTGTGATATCCATTGTGATATCCATTGTGATATCCATCGTGATATCCATCGTGATATCCATCGTGATATCCATCGTGATATCCATCGTGATATCCATCGTGATATCCATCGTGATATCCATCGTGATATCCATCGTGATATCCATCGTGATATCCATCGTGATATCCATCGTGATATCCATCATGATATCCATTGTGATATCCATTGTGATATCCATTGTGATATCCATTGTGATATCCATTGTGATATCCATTGTGATATCCATTGTGATATCCATTGTGATATCCATTGTGATATCCATTGTGATATCCATTGTGATATCCATTGTGATATCCATTGTGATATCCATCGTGATATCCATCGTGATATCCATCGTGATATCCATCGTGATATCCATTGTGATATCCATCGTGATATCCATCGTGATATCCATCGTGATATCCATCGTGATATCCATCGTGATATCCATCGTGATATCCATCGTGATATCCATCGTGATATCCATCGTGATATCCATCGTGATATCCATTGTGATATCCATTGTGATATCCATTGTGATATCCATTGTGATATCCATCGTGATATCCATCGTGATATCCATCGTGATATCCATCGTGATATCCATCGTGATATCCATCGTGATATCCATCGTGATATCCATCGTGATATCCATTGTGATATCCATTGTGATATCCATTGTGATATCCATCGTGATATCCATCGTGATATCCATCGTGATATCCATCGTGATATCCATCGTGATATCCATCGTGATATCCATCGTGATATCCATCGTGATATCCATTGTGATATCCATTGTGATATCCATTGTGATATCCATCGTGATATCCATCGTGATATCCATCGTGATATCCATCGTGATATCCATCGTGATATCCATCGTGATATCCATTGTGATATCCATTGTGATATCCATTGTGATATCCATTGTGATATCCATTGTGATATCCATTGTGATATCCATTGTGATATCCATTGTGATATCCATCGTGATATCCATCGTGATATCCATCGTGATATCCATCGTGATATCCATCGTGATATCCATCGTGATATCCATCGTGATATCCATCGTGATATCCATCGTGATATCCATCGTGATATCCATCGTGATATCCATCGTGATATCCATCGTGATATCCATTGTGATATCCATTGTGATATCCATTGTGATATCCATCGTGATATCCATCGTGATATCCATCGTGATATCCATCGTGATATCCATCGTGATATCCATCGTGATATCCATCGTGATATCCATCGTGATATCCATCGTGATATCCATCGTGATATCCATCGTGATATCCATCGTGATATCCATCGTGATATCCATCGTGATATCCATTGTGATATCCATCGTGATATCCATCGTGATATCCATTGTGATATCCATTGTGATATCCATTGTGATATCCATCGTGATATCCATCGTGATATCCATTGTGATATCCATCGTGATATCCATTGTGATATCCATTGTGATATCCATTGTGATATTAATGTATCTATCTAATTACAGCTGGTACAGGTAGTATTCTGATACAGCAGTAATCTTATTTTCTGATTAGGAGGGAGTGTGATTAGATGAAAATACGAGGAAGAACCCCTTCACATATCTTTCTATCAAAAGGTATTAAAAATATATGTATGGTCTCAAATAAAATGTATATATGTATATTATATACGATATTTATTTTAGCTAGATTGTGGCCTTTTAATGTTGTTATTGCAACATTTTAACATTGGCCTATACAAAATACATTAGACGCAAAATAAAAAGGGATTTTGTGTACAGCTAAGGTTAGTGACGTTGATTGTGGATGGCAACGCCATCGTGAAAATACGTTGATTTTTCCGTGGTCAAATGATCGATGACATATTACAGCAATGTACTATATTCAGCGAAATTATAAAAAAAAATAACCGGTTGAGATTAATTATTTCTTTTAAGATATGACACTACAACAAATGTCACACCCCTAGTGATTCCTGATAATAATTATAAAATTCAATGAATTTGTTTTGGTAACGTTAACATCGTGAGCAAGAGGGGGTGCCCCGCTTAAGTACAGTGTCTATGGGAGCCGCCGCTTGACTATTAATACAAACAAGAAGGGACCATCTCAAATACGCTTTTATTTAGCAAAATCTGCAATAATATACCTTAGAAAACAACAAAGGATAAAGAACAATTGAGGGATTATAATTTACTAAATTGTTGTGGGATGTAGAGCAATAATAGTGGGGATTTCAAGAGGAGCTGTTCATAAAAAAATCCTCAAACCATTGAAATTATGTGACGATTACTTTAACAATACAAATATCTAGTAGCTCTAAAGATAACAGTAATAAGAGAGGTTGTGACAGCCATCTTTGATTGATACATTCATGTATATCTTCATTTTGACTATCACAATATTTATACACATTGATTTAAGCATTTTTCATTATTTCTGATTAGAATTTGAAGGCACAGTAAGCTTTTATCTGGTAAATTTCATGATTTTAGCCATTTTTGGCCCTGTTCAAAATGATCTTCCGTCTGCGCATGTGCATATTTTCTATACGGAATCTCCCAAACTGGTTAATTGCTTGGATTTTTCCTAAATTGTTTTGATTTTCTGCAATATTAGTGATTCACTGACTGGGCATTTTTCAATGAAATTGGCTATTTGAAATACTGATATTTGTATACTTTTTATTCAATTGCCTCTCCTTACTTTTTCCTCTTATACTACATATATCAAATTACACAGGGATTAAAGTTATTGTCTTTTTACCATACTTACGTAAAAACAATTAGGATTTACCTGCTTCTGGTGTCATGTTATGCAACTTCTTACCACATGTTTCATACAAATAATTCAAATTTCTCGCCAAATAACTGATTTAGCAGTGTCCCAAGTATACTTACTTTGAGAAAATGCTATGACGTCATAGTTCACACTTAGAAATCCCAAACTGTATTGTTAGAAAGAAAAAAGTTCATACTTGGTATTGATTACACTATCCCTCCATATAATCACTCATGCATCCCATACCATATTACTTTCATAACTAACTGACTGACCCTCGTAGAAGCTACCTGCCCAACTGGCTGGTACCAAATCTGTTAATATCTGGCTCTTGAATTTTTGTTTCTATCAATAGAACTGCTGGAGTCATTAACCCTTCTCTTCCTCATCACTACAAAACATTACAGTACTACAATTCAGGAAATAACTGTTGGACCACTTTGAGGACTTCGTTGAAATCAACACCCCAGTCCCCCCTTCAATGTTGTTCGGAACCGTTTCATCACCACGGTCGTTGGGACCCTCAACATTGATTGGAGGGGGCGGGGGAGGGATATCAGTTATAAGTAGATAGCTCAAGCTCTCCACACAAGTTTGTTGCAGCGCTTGAAAATAGTCCCATAAAGTGGTATATTAGCAAAGAAATGGACTATGTGGTCCAACACAAATTTTCCTGAATTGTCTGGATAAAGTTGAAAAAGAAATCATCTGATTTTACATTTTGGGCAATAACTTTTTATTTTAGGGTCTTTTGTAATCAAATTTTCAGTAAATGGAGATAGTATGTGTTTCGGTTATAAATTTAACATAATCAACAAATGTCTAAATCTCTATATTAGGGATTGGTCATTTTAAATACCTAAACTTGAATATTTGCTCCTATTTTTCAAGGAAACCTGCCTTATTTATCACAGAAAGATAGCAAATACCACTATAAACATGATGAAAGTATGAATGATGATTTAAATATCATTTAGACAGTTCGAGCACGGCGCCCAACTTAAGCCCCTGCATAGCCCCTTGGTTACAGCACATGTTACTCGCTTGCATACATCTCTCGCATAGCGCTATATATTTTGGCCCAGAATTAATGAGATTGTAACTAAAATTGTTGTTCATTACATGCGCGTGTTCAATCAAGAGATGGTGGCGCCGTTATTACCCCGAAATGCAATATTCGTTGGAACAAGCTTGTTTACAGCCATGATGTATCTCAATCGTGCCAAACATAGGCGCGCATATCTTGACTCATAACAATCTTGTCGGTTCATTTTATTTAGCGCCACCCAATATCAATAACCTAGCTACGTCACTGGAGCCTATAACATTTGAAGATGAAGATGATGAGTTGATAATGTGATCAATAATGATAAAATGACCTAGACCAACATAAAAAAGAAATATCGTCGTTAACCATTTTTTGTCCTTCGTTAATTCGTGAAATAGCCCGTGTCCGGCATCGTCTGTAAAACGAGCAGCATATCGCCCGCCCTCACTGATGTTGGAAACTTTTGACCAATATCATACCGTCCGGCGTCCGCAGGATACTGCTATATCATCAATAGCTTTCCTGTCGTCATCAATCGTATACTTTTATTTCGCTTTCATAAAACTGAAGATAAATAAACATTTGACTAACATTCGGGTAACCCATTTCGGGGAAAATATATATATATATTTTAAATTTTAAGGCGTCAGTCTAGGGAATCGAAACCAAATTCTTATACAAATAGTATGAGAAACCATGGTCGAAAATAAATAAATAACGAACCTAAAGCGTAAAAATGCTACATAAAATAGCTTTATTTTGCTATACGGGTTAACAATTTATAAAAATGTATTTAAAAAAAAGCTTCCATTCGCCGTTACCAACCACGAGACAGTTTTTTCAACATAACATTGTTAGAAAATTTCATCAGTATGCACAACTTCTTTCTTGTATATAACGAAACAGCTGTCTAATTTTGATAAAAAGCCAATATTTATTGGAAATGAAGTGATGGCTTTTCAACCAAAAATCGGTCAAAAGTATACACACCAAATCGCACCAAATGGGTTCGAAAATTGAAACAAGTTCTAACGCTGAGGGGGGCACATCCCCCATCAGACTCCCCCCTGTCCGCGCTAGCGCGGAGCGCGGTGCTTCGCACCTTGGTGCGAAGCACATCACTAACAAAAATGCATTTATATACATTTCTTTTTTTGTTGGGACAACCAATAGTTTGCCCCCCCTATCAAAATACCCTGGCGCCGCCCCTGCGTATACATATTGTGATTTGTACTCCATACGGCTCGGGCACAGCGCTCGACACAACTCGCGCATAGCGCTCGACACACCGGTATGTATTATAGTCTCATGCATTATAAATATAATAGTGTATTTTATCAAAGCGAATAACACAATAAAAATTCCCTTTAAAAGGGATAACCCATGCCCAAGATGATTCCATTTATAAAGATAAAAAATAAAATAAATGAAAGGCACCGATTTTAATCATTTATTTTTTTTTAAAGATGAAATTGCTCTTTAGGTTGGTCAAAGTTGGAGGACAAATACCTATAACTTATTTTCACAGTGTCATAACTCGGTGCAAAAAAAAGGTTATAGGCCTAAAGGATGCATTGGCCTACATTAATATATTTAGCTTAATTTCCAGATTAATCCAATTCCGACCCTGCTTTGGATGTTTAATTCCATGTCTACAACTGAGACAATGCTGTTTAAGGTTAAAGTGTATAGCATGGGATGAAAACGTTCTCATATTGTCCATTAGTTATATTAAATAGCATTGTCCCCCAGTGGTTCAAACATAACATTGTAAATCTTTGAAATTCTAATGACGCAGTGATAGGCAAGTAAACCGTATTGAATTACATGCATTTAAACGATTGCCCATCTAAATTAAATAGATAGTAGTACATGTAGTTAGTTCTATCATTTATCGGGGGCAATCAACCGATGTGCATGCTTTTCAATGGACGGACAATCGTAATAGTTAGTTGCCCATACTCTGATAGTATACGAGTGCACGGTTCTGAAAATAAAGACGCTATAAGACGTTATTATAACAGGAGTATTGTGAATCAGTGTTAATTTCTAAAGCCAAATATGATATGAAGTCACTTGATTTGACTTGATAGTGCATAGATGGGCGATTAGCTCATTTGGTTAGCGCGTTGGCCTATTCATACTTAGGGCAGAGACACAGGTTCAAATCTTATGGCGAGAGCCATTGGAGTTTTAACACTGTTTAAATATAACATTTTCGTTATTCGCCTGGCTCATTTATTGGTTTATTTTATTTATCTGTTTGTCACATATTGTTATTTTTTTCTTCTTCTCTCTTTTGGTTTTTTTTTCTTCTTCTTTATTTTTGAACTTTTTTCGGTGGTTGTTGTTTGTCTGTATTTTTCTCTGACTATATATTGATTTCGTACTTTTAATGTATTTATTAAACATGTAAGATAGATTATAACTTTCACGTTTAGGGATCACGTCAAAACTCGACCGCCCGGCAACCGCCGGTTACGGCCGGTTCCGTTCGGTTCTCACAAAACGTGTCGTCTGTTATAATATACACACATAATGAGGTCAAATAGTAACACTCTGGTGAACACGACCGGTTGAAAGTGCCTCGTCACACACGTGAGCAATAACATCTTGAAGTAATGGGCTCTTTTAAGACTTAAAAGTCTCAGTTGACAATCAGTACAATACAGCTATTGATTTTCGCTGGGGTTGGCTTTTTCAATCTGTTTATAGCTCAATTAACTTTTTAAAATCAATACCGAAAGTCTATGAATGTGTTTTTTTTATAGAACGATTATAGAGAGAGCTATTATGACCGCAAAGTAACAGATTGATAGTGTAAATTGGTCAGATTACAGCATTAAGTCAACCGGCGGTTGTTCAGTGTTGCATGCGCGAATATTCATATACCAGTAAAACATTTGACCTGAAAGAACCGGGCGGAACCGCCCGTAACCGGCAGTCAACGGGCGGTCGAGTTTTGACGTCTCCCCTTAAGTAAATGCAAAGAAAATACAATCATTCAATGACTTCAATGGCAAATACAACGCTACCGAAGAAAATGACCGTCCCTAATCACAATTGTCCACACTATTTTGTTGATGTCCATTTTCTGTCAAATTGTGATTGTTGTAAAATGTAGTTTACCGGCAGAGTCATTGGGTACTAAATTTAGCTGTATAAGTGTGCAATATCATACAAAAAACTACTGGTGTATTTTTATTTCAGAAGTGTAACATTCAAGCCAAACATGCACTTTAGAACTCAAACAATCCTGAATATTTTTAATAACAAATTATATTAGAATTTTGTTGGTAGGGTCCAGATCCAGATAACATGTGTGAAGTTAAATAACACATGATGGATACTTATTTTATATTAAAAGTGAAATTGCAATCCCAATGTACATACTGTAGAACAACTTAACTTTGCTAGCAATTTAATTTCGCTAGGAGATTCAATTCGCCAATTATATTAGTTATAATGGTATAGGAGGATAATACAAATTAGTTAAATTAAATTGCCGTGAAATTAACTTGCTGTACAGTATATCAGGAGTGTAACATTACCATTATGAACATTTGCAATGGTTTTGACCAAGGCATGTGTGTAATGCCTTGGTTTTGACAGAGTACTGCCTTGTCATACCAAGGCACACCTTGGTCATACCTTGTTAGGGACCCACAATTGTTAGAATTGGTTGCTATAGGGCCCCTGTTTGATATCAAATTTAATTTAAACCCACAGCTATTAGATATGTTAATGGTTAACAATATTATAACAATTTTATTGAATTGTATGTTAATTTGTAATGTTAATTTGAGGATTAGAAATGTTTTTAGATTAGCACAAATTGCAATTATGCAAACCAACAATAGGCCTAATTTTAGGAATAACTTTGATAGAACTAGTCTCAAATTGATTATCCTCATAAACTCTACAGGGTGTATCCACAAAAATAGACTCTCTTTCAGCATGGAATTAACCTTTATTAAAACCACTGAACCGTGACAAATTTACGGAAATTGTGACCAACTAGGCAGCACAAGTCAACCCATTTTATAGTATGTACAATGGTAATTTACACAGTAAAGGTAGAATAACATCACAGCGGAAGATTACATTTTTAGATAGGCTAAAAGGGAAATTATTCTTATTCTTATCATCATGTTAAATTATTCTTATTCTTATCATGCTTATGGCAGAAATTGAAGTTGACTTAAGGGGGCTGTCAAGTGTCGTTGTATGAATTTGTCAAGCACTGTAACTTTCAAACTATTTATGTGCTGTACATAAAAGTATACACTTTTTTGAATGAAATGAGTCGGGGAATCCATTTTTCGTATCAAAAATCGTGATTTTTATATTTTTGCCCAAAAATGCCTCTTTTTTGCCTAAATTTTACAAACAACCTAACAAAATAATTTTTAGGTAAAAAATTCTAAAATTTTACAGAAAGCATCTTAATTCAATTATTTAGGACATGTATTTTTTGTTTGCCTTTAAAAAAATTAGTTTCGAAATTATTGACCAAAAAGTGCTAAAAAAGTGAAGTTTGAGATTTTTTATCCCAAAATTCACATTTTTAGTACTTTTTGGTCAATAATTTCAGATTAAATTAATAGATTAAATTAAAAGTGTATACTTTTATGTACAACACATAAATAGTTTGAAAGTTACAGTGCTTGACAAATTCATACAACGACACTTGACAGCCCCCTTAAAGATCTAATTTCTAATAAAATGTCCTCTGCCAATGATTGGTATTTATAAGCACACTATTGACATGATTGGTGCTTTCCTATACCACAACTCTCCTACATGCTGAGGCTTTCTCATGAGAACACTGAGCGGGGCCTTGAACATTGCATAGAAATATTCATGCATCAAATTTTGTGGAGTATGTAGCTATTAATGTGCCAGAATTAAGATGAATACGTAACTAATTTTTTCCTATTGTTATTGATAGATGATTTCAACATTTATGAATGCAAAATATTGAGTATTGAGTATTGATTATTATGGTAAATCAAATTAATGTTTTAGCCAAATTTACTCAAAAACCCTGGGGGGGGGGGGGGGAGGTGGGGGGTACTCAGATTTGGTTTGGTCGGGGGTGTGCCGCTGGAGATTCAAAACCCCTACCCATTTCTAAGGGTTATTTTGGAAAATCGGTACCCATTTTTAGGGGTTTTGCTTCATTTTAGACCAAATTTGCGCAAATTATCGGGAAAAAAGACCTAATTTTGCAAATTTTCGCGAAAATAGACCCATGTCTAAGGATTTTTCAGTTGAAAAGCCTACCCATGGCTAAGGATGTCTCATGAAAAAACGACCCACTGGAGCGGCACGTCCCCGTATGCCTTACATACGTGAGTACCCCTCCCCCGTGTCAAAAACAGACAGTATCTCCAATAAAAGGTATGAAAAAAGAGGATTAATTTGTGTTGTTCTTCAGTGGGTTAATACACTTTAACATATTGGGATTACAGCGAGACAAAGAAAGCATCAGAATGCCCACTTTTGTGCCATTTTTTTTAAACTGCCAATATTTGCATACAGGTTGGCATCAAAAGGTAGTTTCCCCCTCTAGTCTCCCCATGGTGTATTATATAGTTATCTTATTTAAGGATGACTTTTGTTGTGGGCCCTGCTCTCAAAAGGTCACAAGAAAGTTTTGAATTTAGATGCTCTGTAAGGGTATTCCTAAGCATAGCAAAAGGGGGGGCACATGCCCCCCCCCCCCCCCCCCCCCCCCCCGCCTACGTCACGCCACTGCCATGTAAAAATGGGTCACCAATCTTGGATGTATCATTTATCTATGTTTTCACACAGCTGTTTTCAGGAGTTATAATTCACTATGATTAATAGTGGCTACATGACGCAATGTCCGGGGGAGGGGGTGGTGCAGTCAAGTATACATGTACTATAAAGCATACATGACCAAAGCTGTTTCAAGAAGACTAGTGATTGTATCAGTATAGTTAAAATTAAAAGGGTTAAAGGTTAAAGCTGAGAACTTATTGCGTCACATGCATACATTTGACAACAAAATGACATGTGATTATGCTCTAAGCCTAATAACTCAAAAAGTATAAATCCCAAGTGTGCACAAGTATACATTGTTAGAAAGCTGAGATATCTAGGATTGTGAATATAAAAAGTGTTTGTTCCAGTATACAGGGTGGGTGACTTAGGAAATATATAGGGTGTTACAAAAGAAATATTACTATGTAATGCAATTTACTGTATGCTTCCTAATTTAAACATTGAAAGTGCATTGAAATAAATATTGAACCCCAGATTTGAGAAGCCAAAGGCAAGCATATATTATTTGTAGGGGTTAATTAATTGTGAAACGAAAATACAGGGTGATCAAAATGTGTCAATTTTCACATAAAAAACCCAATATATTCTGTGTGCACAGTATGACAAAAATGTACATAAATGTTGGATGTTCAAAAGAAACACTTAAATGAAGTTTATGAACATACCTTTCTGGTAGAAAGGTACAATTCGTTCACATTTTATTATACAGGACGTCCAAAAATGAAGAAAACAAATTCTACCGATTACTTACCTCATTTCTGTATTATGAATTGATTACAATATTATGCCTTGCATTAATTGCACTGATATCTTGCTAACATACATAGTTAAAAATTGAATTGTTGATCTAAAGAAATCAGCATTGATATTAAACAATTTGAAAATGATATAATAGTAGGGTGGCGGCGAAGGACACGTTTATCCTAAACGTGATATTATTGTGCGGATTTAGTGGATAAAATAAGCACTTCCTACATGTAGGTAATTAGTATCAATACAATTAGCAAAGATTATCTAAAATATTGAGGAACATTCAACATTAGGTCCAACTTCATTAAAACCCTGCAGAGATATTGTCCCCCCCACCCCCAGTTACCATTTGAAATGGGTAATAATCTGCCGTTGATACATTTTCAGATGGTATTTGTCGTATGTAATTAATTAGTAATATTCATTAATTGGGGATGTAATTATCACTAATTAAGGTTTGGTAATTACAATAATGATACTAATCACACAAAATAATAATGCAATGAACAAATATACACAAGGTTAATCATTTATATTGCCCATCCCATTGGAAATACATAGCATGCATCCTCACCTTCATGCACCCTCACCCTCCTCCACCCCTGACTAATTGTAATTAACGAGTTATAGTAATCAATCTCAACTTGATTCATATTTTTTTCTTACAGATACTATTAAAGCAATAAATTATCTTCCAAATGAGACTAAATATACTCAATTGTAATGTATGGTTTGAAAAAATATAAGCATTTGAATGGCAAATAAGCAAACAAATGTGACAAATCCACCCTTTTTAGGGTCCCAACTTAAGAGATGTGACCATATGCCTTAAATAACATGCATATAATTTCCCCTTGTATATATGTGACGTGATCAAGCATAATGAGTCACATGTCGGCAGTTTTGAATTTTGATATTTGTCCATCATTATAAATCAGGTGAAACATGCTACAGCATGGTCCAAACCCCACTAAAATGGAATTTAAGTTACAAACAGTTTACCAACTGAGAAACAAAGTAAAACATAAGAATTTGTCACTTCTTTTTACTTGTAACTCAAAATCAATATTCCCGACATGACTCATTCCGCTTGATCGTGTCACATATTCAGTTTTAAGTTGATAAGAATTACTTTTAAGATTGACAATATAAAAAACAAAGCTGCAGAGGTCACCACGCACTTAAAAATGGATATCGAAGCTCATGGAACGGGAAAAACTCATGTTTTTGTGAAAAATAATGTATTAAAATAGTAGAGTTTAAACCTCTTGTTACCTAATATACTCAATAAAAACCCTTGTCCATGTTGTTGGTTTCATGTGCTAAAACAGTCTTAGTGTTGACTCCCCCTGGGTGCAAGGTACATTCCTGTTTCATCCTCTCAGTGCTTAACCCCTATCCCTAGGGGGAGGGGTTGCACTCAGATATAAAGCACTACATAAATTGTCCATGCTTTTTAAGCAGCTATGGGAAATGTACAACAGGCAGATCTTTTTTGTTTCATGAACGTACAAATTGCAAGTTCTTTTATACAGGCAAAATGGTAAAAAAATAGACACAATGTGTTATAGTCCTGTTAAGGATGATTTAAATCTTTGGTTAGGTCCCATTTTTTCTTGGAATCCGCAAAAAGGGGTGATATTTTATCATATGTTTAAAGTACTAGTACCTGGACCTATCGAAATTAGAAAGGCAATATCTCAATAACAGCCTTGAGAGCCAATTTGGTGCCCCTTTCAAATCTGGCTGGCTAGATACTATTAGTTATCCTCTGTTATGAAGATACCTATGGTTGGGTGCCATATTACATGAGGCCAGATATTAAATGGAAATATATACATGTAGTCGGGCGTCAGCGATGAAGTCAGGGTTGGTTGACAAAAACAGATTTTGTTTTGGTGATTCCCATTGTCATTTTGGTGATTCCCAGTTTGTTAGGTTGTTGGTTTGAATGGTTAAAATCCTCAGTCTATACATTTTTGGTTCAGGCAAGGGTGTGTTAGATAGGGGTAGTGTAATTGGGCACATAATAACTCAGAACCCAAAACACTGGGTACCACTAACATGACACTGGGAACCACTAAAATGACACTGGGGACCACTAACATGACACTGGGAACCACTAAAATGACAATGGGAACCACTGAAATTACTCTGGGAACCATATCAACATACTTGATCAGACTAGATAACATGGAATTTCAAACACTGGGAACCATACAAAGGGCTATTTTGTCAACCAACCCCCTTTTATTCACCATAACCCATCCCCCAACATGTATTTATTAAGCACTTAAACAACTCGGAACCCAAAACACTGGGAACCACCAAAATGGGCTATTTTGACAACCCATCCCCTCAACCCTCACATCCACTATCCATAACCCGTATGTCCTTTCTGACCAGCCAGATCCTTTGGGAATATCTCAAGGTTGAGATTTCTCCATCTTTAACCCCCCCCCCCCCCCCCCCCCCCCCCCACCCCAAAAAAAACCCCAAAAACCAGATGTTAAACAATTACAATTGTGGGTCTGGGATACTATAATGTAGGACAAATCCATAATTAATCATGACAGGCTTACCCACACATATTTCATGCTTTAAAAATGAAGGGTCTTCTGCATGCAATCGCGAACATTTGATGCCACAAATACATTGTGCTTGCTTTAGAATAAACCAGTTACAGTTAAGAATGGATATGTTACACCTTCATGGTTAGCTGTCACTTCCAATTGCACAGTACAGATTATGTTCAAGTGGATGCTATGCTAGCACATACACCTATTTCCATGGCAAATGAGATATTTCCTGTTGCCTCTTTTAACCTTTGTCATACAATATACGCACCCTCAGTCAATTTTGTGACGCACCATTGGTTGATTTTGACGGACCATATGACGCACCCCCGTTGGCGATTATTTGTTCGTACATGATCCTATTGAACGGGCCTGTTCTCCTACCTCTGCAGTGGTTACTATTATGCGCTTGCGTGGTGATCCCCTATAGTATTTGTGACAGTAGGCGTAGCCAGGAATTTTTTACCCGGGGGGCACCATCCAAGATCGGCGTGGGGTCCAATGGCCCGCTTAAGGGCCCTGGTGGGGTCCAAGGGCGAAGCCCCGGTGGGGTCCAGGGGCAAAGCCCCTTCGGGGGTCAAGGGGGCGGAGCCCCCTTGAAGCTGTCGGTTTTTTAGCTTCTTAGAGTCATTTGGAAGGCTCTCCTGGCATATATTCTCTTCAGTTCATAATAAATAATGAAGCGAAAAAAAAGCTTGAAATATTTAAAAACGTATATTTTATTTATACGAAATTGAAATTAATAACAACAATAAAGCATGTAAATTCCCTGCACCCCAAATCCATATGAACAAATAGCGAAAAGAAAGCTTGAAATATTTCACAACGTATATTTTATTTATACGAAATTGAAATTAATATTATAAGAAGAAAATAAACTAATAATACCACAGTCATTACACGAAAAGATTTTTTGTTCAATGTAAGATTTTATTTTATCAGGTGCCTTCGAGGAATCTGGCAAATTGCAGTCTTCTTGGCTTGGCGTTGATGAATTTAGTTGCTGCTGCGTTAATGTTGATAGGGATGTCCCGGTGTACTGCCATTAGCGCCAAGCCATTTAATCTGTCTTCCGTCATTGTTGTCCTTAAAGAAAATCATACGAACAACATTCAAAATATATATGCAACCAAATATAATAGACTTTACATTATATGATATTATGTTCAATAAATTCAAGAAAGAAAAACTTCAAATAATGTTGACATTTATACAATTTAATTGCGAACAAGACAAACAATAAAGCGAAGAAAAAACACGTACACAAAAGCAACAAAACTATGTTAACAAATAATTATTCTTACCTGTTAAATGTTTTCAGGCGCCTTAGTGAGCTAAAACTTCGTTCGCACTCGCAGCTCGTAACTGGCAGTGTTGCTGCAACGCGAAGCATTACTGCAATGTTTGGAAACAAATCCAAGTCTAGTGTTGGTGTGAGTGTCTCGTGGATTGTTTTGGGAGGATCCGCTTGTTGTTTCCAGTACACCTATACATTGAAAAATATAGTCGTTGAGAAATGATTAACACTTTCCACGCGGCAGTCGTCTGCAGACGACAGTTCCAAAAGTTCACGAAATGTTTCAAAAGGTATTGAATTTCATCACCATATTCGGAATCAACATGAGAAATATATTTTAAAAATACACATTGCCTAGTAACTAGTATTGGGTCAGTAATTCTTGAGATAAGACTGAAAGTTGTGAAAGGTTCTTAAAATATCTTCATTGAGAAATGATTAACACTTTCCACGCGGCAGTCGTCTGCAGACGACAGTTCCAAAAGTTCACGAAATGTTTCAAAAGGTATTGAATTTCATCACCATATTCGGAATCAACATGAGAAATATATTTTAAAAAGTACACATTGCCTAGTATTGGGTCAGTAATTCTTGAGATAAGACTGAAAGTTGTGAAAGGTTTCTTAAAATATCTTGTTGTACATGTATATGGTAAAACTAATACTAGGCGTGGAAAGAGTTAACATCGTTATTCCGATTATCCGACAAGCTTCGTTTTTTTTAATATAAAAAGATATATTAAATATGCAGTCACTTACATTCCACATATGAAGTTCTTGCTGTAGCGTACGTGGACTGGGAAGATCATTTTCAAAATAGCTAAGATCTTCAGATGTGACTGAATTACCATCCCTAATGCAGAACATCGGAACCAGCTTCAACGTCAGAATGGCGCTCTGTTGCAGTGCTGAAAATCTATACCGAAAAACATTAAATGTATTCGATGAAATATTGTTTTAATTTTGAACTAACTTATTATTTTATTATGATATATAATAATTGAATGAAAAAATGGAATATCACAGCGTGACCATGGTGACAGAGGCAACGCAGCCAGAAGAAAACGCGATCATTTTGCGTTATAGGCCTAACAGTCTAAAGTTTTCGTTTAATATTTTAATATTTTAATATTATCATGACTATGATATGAAAAAAATATTAGATGATAATTGGTGAAACTGCTGCCATTGGCTTTTGTGTACTTGTCTCAAATAATGTATGATGACAGTAAACATGACCACTCTGGGAAACTGTTACAATCTAAAGTTTGGAGCTTCAAGAAGTAATTCATTTACAGAATATGTTACATACTGAGATAGTGTGAAGTAGTGTTAGGGCTATGGTGATGTAAATTTAATTGAAACCAAGTGTAAAAATGGTTTTAATTAATAGTGCGAGTCATGCGAATGATGAAGTTATTAACATGAAAAGTAATATTTTTTCAAAGGAAGTAACAATCGAGCGAGATGCATGGCGATAATGTTGCTAATGATACACAATATATTCAAATTCATTGATTGCAACAGTTACAAGTGTGACTGCCAATATCAAACTGGATATAATAAATGATGTCGCATACAATGTGTAACAACTGCAAATGAATAAAGTTTAAAGACAGTTTTTAATGTTTGACATCATGCTGTTGACAAGAAATGAGAAATATTAAACAATGAGTTAACATTTAAGTTAATAAAACATCACATTATTATAACATTTACATCCAACATGACAGGTAACATTAATGAGGTTATTTAATCATATGACTGGTTAGAGTATAAAATAAGGATTGCAATATGAAATGCAAAACTATAACAAACTTACTGCCACAAGATAATTAAAGAAGTTGACCACAGTATAACGATGAATGATGGCTGCTGAAGAAAAACCCGAATTACATACCAGCAGAAGTTGCAGTTTTGCCTGGTTTAAAGATGTTTTTAGTGTTCTAGTACCATGTTCTAGTACTAATAAATAATGTAATATCAAACGTGTTCAGGAATTGAAAAATATATGGCATGCTCTCCAGAGCTCTTTTTTGTCTGCATATGTTGTATTCGACATTGAAGTAGATGGTTGGTTAATAACCTTGCAAAATGAAGAACAATAAATGATATGGTCGTATTATAAAATAAATTAAATGTGTTAAAAATGCCCGTAATAATGTTATTTATACATGCGGTTGTTTGAAATAGTGATATCAACAAAATCACAAATGCGTCACGGTTATACATTACATTAATAAAACTGATTATGATCAAAGCATGCAATTTCATTTAAGACGTGGTCCAGGAATGGTATGAGCACTGTAGCTTTGTAATAAGCGTTGGCATTGGGGCTTGGGGGGGGGGGTCTCTCTGAGTTTGACCTGAATTACATACCAGCAGAAGTTGCAGTTTTGCCTGGTTTAAAGATGTTTTTAGTGTTCTAGTACCATGTTCTAGTACTAATAAATAATGTAATATCAAACGTGTTCAGGAATTGAAAAATATATGGCATGCTCTCCAGAGCTCTTTTTTGTCTGCATATGTTGTATTCGACATTGAAGTACTAGTAGATGGTTGGTTAATAACCTTGCAAAATGAAGAACAATAAATGATATGGTCGTATTATAAAATAAATAAAATGCGGTTGTTTGAAATGTAATATCAACAAATCACAAATGCGTTATGGTTATACATTACATTGATAAACTGATATGATCAAAGCATGCAAAACAAAATTGATTACACTTGTAGGGTACCTCTCTGTCATTTCGTTTAAGACGTGGTCCAGGAATGGTATGAGCACTGTAGCTTTGTAATAAGCTTTGGCATTGGGGCTTGGGGGGTTTGCTCTCTGAGTTTGACGACTGGTAATTCTTGGCATTTCCTCAGCCACATTAATGGATTCTGCTAGAAGTTTTGCTTCGTCGTACCACTTGTTGTAGTAGTTGTCTACCCTATCACGAACCTTAACATAATATAACATTTACAGTCGTAAAGTTAATCAATACATTCCTGAAATACCAGTACTACTTAAAATAAGACTAAAAACGGTGAAGCATTTGTAGCGGAGTATCTGACCAATGAATACTATTTACACCTATCGGTAAAAAGAAATTATGTTATTATTTTACTCCATAGCATATTAATAAATGTTAACATAAATGCTACATTCTGGCCAGATATTGTTAGTATTTCGAGTCTTGTTTCCAGAACTTGTTACCAAAATGTGTCTATGCTTTATGTAATGCTATTAGAATTGTGTGAAAAAACAAAATGTTGAAAATCATTAAACGATAAATTATTATGACAGGTGAAATTAGACATAGACATTTTTTCAAAGGTAACTCAAATGAAATTAACATTTACCTGTTGCAAGCTTTCTTGTATAATCGTTACCGTTGTCATTGCAGCTGACACGTCTAAAGATGGTTTCTGGAGACAGATACTTAGTTGCTTCAAATAACCCATAATCTGCGCAACTAGATACATGGTGACGATATGACCATAATTTGTCGTGCCACGTAGCAGTGCCTCCGCATCCACTCGTGCATCTCTGTTGAATGCACGATCCTCCATAATAGCAGTCAGTGTATCAGTGACCTACAGACAAAGAAAATCAATGTAATGATTACAATATTAGTTTAATAAAACTTAGGAAACCGCTGGATTAGGATGTATATAAAACCTATTAGCAATCATTCACACATGTATGTCAACTGTTTTGAATTGAGAATGTTTTAGCAGATTCGTATGTATGTGTTCACACTTTATCTCGTACGTACATATGGAAATAATTCGAGATGATCCTCAAATGCCTTGTGTCTCTCAACCCATCTCGTTCGACACAGCAGCTTCAGTTTGTTGGTTCTGGGCCTGTCTGCATCGCCTTCCACATTATTATCTCGTTCATTTTCTTGGGTATCAATAACCTTTTCAAGTTGGTTCTGGTTCGAAGGGGAATTGTAGAAGTACTTGGCAACCTGGAATTTGAGATAAATATTATTTCATCTAAACGGGTTAAAAAAACATTGTTTGCGTATTTAGAGCATATCCATATCTAAGGGAAGCATTGGGTTACTGGATTCATTTTACTCTTCCTCATCACAATTGAGACTTTGGTATTTGAGGAAAGCCATTCTTAATTAAATTATTATCCCTGCAAGTTAGGTCTGAGAGACATTTTATATAAATGCTATAGTGAAGACACAGTGTATCAACTCTTACGTGGTATACCATCTAAAAACTGTATATACTGTACTATATTATATGGGCTTCTATAATAAAGACAAATGCAGCAATTAAGTTCAACAGTAATATTGGGGAATTTAACTCGGATACTCATTTCTTCTAATAAATTTATAAACGGTTGTTACTACCTTGTCGGCCATGCACATCATGTTTTGTATTGGTAAGATTTTCGTTGAGGCAACAATTACTCTATTAAGTTGGTGACTGGAGCACCAAAGATATGGACAATGCGGGTACTTGGCTTGTAAGCGTGGACCACAACCTTTTTTATGCCCTCGCATGTTCCCTGCAACCAAAACAAGACAAAAAGCTTAATTAAGAAACATATGAGTGTTGATAATACAGTAATGTTCAAAATGTTAATGAAAATAATGTTTTATCTATTTTAGGGAATTTCAACAAGTGATTCTAATTTGATACGTGGATATCAACAGAGGTTAAAAAAAATGATGTCCAATTATCTGTATGGTGATCATGTTTCATTATAATTAATACCTACTTGTTTTATATATGATGATTTGCATTTCATGTTAATAAATGTCATATTCGTGCTAGCAAAATAAAAACTTAAACATTGCTCACACATTTAGACAACAAGTATAATAGGACGGATTTAATGTTCCAATATATGCAGGTTACTGACAAACCTGCACCATCCGCACAAAAGCCACGTGCATCCTTCATGTCCAGACCAAACCGTCTAATTGTATCTTCAACTGTCTTGGCCAAAGCCTCTCCAGTTATGCCTCCAGTCACATCAATATACGATATGAACTCTTCACGGATATCATCTATTATAGGGATAAAAGAAATATTCTTAGAAGAACTTATATTTGTTAGTAATATAGTTAAAGGAATGTATATCAATTGGTTAGTAAAGATGGTTAAAATTTACTTCTGAGTATTAACATGATAACCCTAAGCAATGAAGAAATAAAAGTATTTTGTTCTGCTTCAATATCGGCCGTATTCATATTATCATAGTCACATGACATTAATCAGATGCATATTCGATACCCTTAAGGTGAAATTAAATATTTAGATATTATATTGACCTTATTTTGATGAGCTTTTACATTAACTGAAATCAATTTAACATTATTGCCTAGTGCATTACAAAAGAGTGATGCAATTATTAATTATATTCAATTGTGACCGCATGGTGTAAAACAAAGTTCAATCTAATAACTATTTTTTTAACTTTCACGCCCGTGAGGTCTTTATTACATGTTATCAACATAAAAAGTCAAAAACACAATATCATGTTCAAATAATGAGGCAGTACTAACAACACCTGACCCATGGCAACTACTGATGAACTTGTGACCCGGTTTTCAATAAGTTCATTATCATGATCAGATGATTATATTTTATAGAGAGGCACTAAATACAGATAGTAACTTATATACAAGTAGCACCTTCCTAGGTTTCACATTCTTTATATGAAACGTCTCAGTTGTGCCCCTTCAAGTGGCTCCAATTGGCAGGTAGCTTCCCTCCCCTGGCGTTATTCAACTAAAACACTAACCTCTTGCGCGTAATTGGAGCATTTCATGAAAATTTCCAAGATTGTTGCCACTATCATCATGCTCATTTCCTGGATACGCTTTCTTGTGGTGATGTCCACGGAAGGCCAATCCTTGACGTCCAAGGGTTATCACAACATCTAAAATAGATTCGAGGACATTCCTGTTCTTCTCTACGGTGCTCTTTACTTTGGAACTTTGCTGTTGGGATACTGACATTCGTTTTCCACTCATTACTGCAGCAAAGGCTGTCCAAGCCTCGTGGCACAGCTTGTGGGTTTCATATCCTATACATAAATCAGATCAAATATGGATGGATGAAATGCACAAATGTATTTCTACACAAATTCCTAACCGTTATTGATACGGAAATTTATTGGTACAATGACGTCCCAGTCTGAAATAAATTGATACAAATGTTAAAACGATGTCGACGTCCACATCTTTATGCCTGCTGTACTATGGGAACATGATCCATACCTTCTCTATTAATTTCACCAACATATTCTGTAGTGAAAATTGAAAGAGAACACAGCAAATTATCAGCACATCGTTTAAAATAAGCTTTGTGCAAAACATACAAAAATAGAAATAATTACTGTCACGGACGTCCGTTGTCATAATTCCTAAGAAAGCTAAATAAACGTACATTTATTAAAAATTATAAGCACTTTTACTGATATCAATAATATTCACAGCTAAATAAATGCACCTTTTTCCAGTATAAATCATTTTGGGACACCCCGTACAATGAGTACTAATGAATGCAATAACTGGAATGAATCAAAACTCGTATACAACTGTAAACTGTATAAACTGTAGATTTTTGTGATTCATACTAACACAGTAAAATTTGCATTAATTAAGATAATTAATTCGAGTGGAATGATACTCACCTGTTCCTCTTTTTGTCTTATCCTTCTGTATTCCTGAGAAGTGGGCTGAAAACCTCTCTTTGGACTTCTTCCAGTTATTGAAGGGAGTTGTTGCTAGCTGACCCTTGCTAATTCCAGGGCGGGGAAAAAACACACAAAACTTACAATATGCCGCATCCTGGGAAGGGCTGTAAGTTAGTCCCGGGAAATTCTTTGAGCCATTCCATTTTAAAACTCCTGTTTTTCTCTCCACATTTATGAAGGGGAAACTGGTAGTTGTCGTCTGGCTTGAAGATCTGGTTCATAGCATCAAACTTCTCTTCATCCTTCGTCCAGTTTCCATTTATAAAATTTCCAATGTCGTAATCCTCAACGGCAGACGAAGCAGGAACTGTAGCCTGTATCACGGCAGACGACGCAGGAACTGTAGCCTGTATCACGGCAGACGACGCAGGAACTGTAGCCTGTATCACGGCAGACGACGCAGGAACTGTAGCCTGTATCACGGCAGACGACGCAGGAACTGTAGCCTGTATCACGGCAGACGACGCAGGAACTGTAGCATGTATCACGGCAGACGACGCAGGAACTGTAGGAACTGTTGCCTATCAAGAAAAATGATCAAAACGGCATGGTCAAATTACAATCATAGTGAATGCAATATGTTTTTGTTTTGTTTAGGAAAATGAAATAAAACAATGATTATATCGTGAAAAATGATAATGAAAGGCGAACGCATTAAGAAAGCGTTGACAGTCTTAACACTTTCCACGCGGCTATTATTTTTTACCATATACAAAACAGATTTTTCAGAAACCTTTCCCAATTTTCGAAGTCTATCTCAAGGATTACTGAACCAATACCAAGCATGTTTGTACTTATTCCAATCCATTTTTCATGGTGATTCCGAATATGGTAATGAAATTCAACAAATTTGACATTTTTGAAATATTTTGTGAAATTTTGGAATGTCGTCTGCAGCCGCCTGCCGCGTGGAAAGTTTTAACTTTATCATGAGTGTCATGTCAATTCATAGGACAATGTGAGACTTTGGTGAACATTGTTTTATTTATCACAACTCTATAGTTACAACTTTAAATAACTTTGTTTGTTAATTACCGTGAGATAGTTCAGAAGTGTTGCTCCTTTATGTCTTTTGTGGTTCCTTGCAGATGTTGCGTCTGTATCCGATCCACCTATTAAAATGTACTGACATTTTTCTACTAATTGCAAAGTTTATTTATTTATATTGTACATGTATATGTATATAATTTATTATTTGACGCCAGTCGGTGATTTACGCATGAAACGATGAACCACTTACAATATGGAAGTTATTACGAACCACTTTGCCCAATCTATCTATACAGAACTGTATAAAATTAACTTGTATGGGTGATAAATACCTGATCTCTTATTGGTTTCTTGACTGACAACCATGACAATCGGATCTACAGGCATGACAGAAGCCACAACTGTCTCTTCTTCACTGTCAGTCTCATCTGTACACATGGTAGATTCTGTAAGGAGCAAAGATGTTAAATATAAATATTCACGGAAACATAAAAATGGTTGATGCTATGTTTGCAGGTGCGGAGTGTCCATCTCTCTAATGCATGGAGCCTCACCCCTTTTGTAATGTTGCAACGAAGTATTGCTAACACCTCTTCCATTTCGGATATGTTACCTTTCCAGCATTGTCGAATGTCTGAACTCATGATATAAGTACAGATGCATATATCCCAGTGTAAAAAGGAGTAATTAACTTTGCCCAATCTATCGCTGAACAGAAGTGTATAATAATAACTTGTATGGATGATAAATACCTGATCTCTTATTGGTTTCTTGACTGACAACCATGACAATCGGATCTACAGGCATGACAGGAGCCACAACTGTCTCTTCTTCACTGTCAGTCTCATCTGTACACATGGTAGATTCTGTAAGGAGCAAAGATGTTAAATATAAATATTCACGGGAACATAAAAATGGTTGATGCTATGTTTGCAGGTGCGGAGTGTCCATCTCTCTAATGCATGGAGCCTCACCCCTTTTGTAATGTTGCAACGAAGTATTGCTAACACCTCTTCCATTTCGGATATGTTACCTTTCCAGCATTGTCAAATGTCTGAACTCATGATACAAGTACAGATGCATATATCCCAGTGTAAAAAGGAGTAATTAACTTTGCCCAATCGCTGAACAGAAGTGTATAATAATAACTTGTATGGGTGATAAATACCTGATCTCTTATTGGTTTCTTGACTGACAACCATGACAATCGGATCTACAGGCATGACAGGAGCCACAACTGTCTCTTCTTCACTGTCAGTCTCATCTGTACACATGGTAGATTCTGTAAGGAGCAAAGATGTTAAATATAAATATTCACGGGGACATAAAAATGGTTGATGCTATGTTTGCAGGTGCGGAGTGTCCATCTCTCTAATGCATGGAGCCTCATCCCTTTTGTAATGTTGCAACGAAGTATTGCTAACACCTCTTCCATTTCGGATATGTTACCTTTCCAGCATTGTCGAATGTCTGAACCCATGATATAAGTACAGCATATATCCCAGTGTAAAAAGGAATAATTAAGGTAACATGTTTTACACATGTGGACAGACAATTGAACAGTATGGGATACTAATTTAGTAAACTACAATGATATGGCATTATCCAAACCACTATTTACAGACTTCAGCTGTTAACCATTCTGATGTTTAATGTATATCATTCTCAAGTATTGCTTTCTCTTTCTACAATTTCTTACTAATCAAAGCCATTTTGATTTAAGCAAAACAAATTGAAAATGTGTTTCAAAAAGTGTTGAAAACTTACCTACGCTGACGTAGTGTTTTGCCTCCGGCAGAAAGCCCACGATAAGGGGGTCCGTCTTCTCTCCTGATGAAGAATTACCTTCAATGACAAGGGCTCGATTGCCTTCCCTCATACTGCCCTGAGTACCGTTAATAATCTTGATGTCCCTATTAAGGAGCCTCGCTGTACCTATAATGATCCAGTGATCGGCAAACGTCTTATACTTTGTCATCCTTTGTATATGCCCACGAGGAATGGTTCCCGGCACAGCCATTTGCCTTCTCAACGGGTCAGTAGAATCCTATTCAATGAATATTATATAAATGAAATATATGAGACTATTTCATGATTTGTAACTTTATTTCCGAGGAGGTGTATGTTAGTTCAGGGAATGGTGGTTACATAATGAAAATAATAAAAGCATTCGCATGTTTACAAAACAAGGAAGCGCGCAAACGCATGCACTTTCGCACGGTTTGGCGCTAATGCGGGGGTATTTTGTTCACGCCAACGCACGCAGTATCAACTTATACAACAAATCATACTTTTTAATTTGGTTTGAATAATCTTTCGTCTAGAATATGCCCTAAAATTAATTAATTATGTTTCATTTTAACAATTTGGCAAACTTAAATGGTCATATAATTATAGAATATCATCATCTTCTTTTACATTTTATGTTATGTCTAATATACTTAGGCTTGATTTGATTTGTATTGTATTTTAAGGTAGACATGCTTTTAAATAATTTATAATAACGTATGTATGTGCATCACAAGTCGACAACCGTTTCGCGCATCTGCGTAGTTCGACGATTGGTGATGCACATGACGCTGAAACATGATTGAATCCCGTTTCAATGCCATTTCATAAAAAGAATGCAAATAAGAACATATTTTAATGTAGACCTACTTCATTATTAACAATTCCATTCAATGTTCAAAAAAGCATTAAAATGACGACAAACTAACGTACATAGTAATCAAGTTCCTGTAAGTTTCAAAAATCGATAAAAACAGTTCCACAAAAACGAACACACACTGCAGCTGCAAGTCGCGCGTGAAATTATCCCGCGTGGTGCGGATCGATCGGCACGCTGGTTGCCCGGATATTCGCAATTCTGTTATACACTTACGTGGCGTATGTCACGCATTGTTTTGCGTTTTAAAGATGTTTTCTATTAACAATAATTTGTGACGTGATCAAGCGAAATTTCAATTGTAATTTGAAACATCAATTAACAGCGCTCTGAAAATACTATTGTTTTGGTCAAAAATTGAGTTGTTATTAAAGTTACAAACAATATACCAACTGTGAAAAAATCAAAGTAAAACATCAGAATGTGTCCCTTCTTTTTAACTAATAGGCCTATCAATATCCACGACACGACACGACCTATAACAAAAATCTACCATGAGGCCAAAAAAAAAAAAAGTTGACTTGCCCTTTCAGGGTCAAAGTAAGGGTCGGACGGTCGGATTTTTTTTTTTTTTTTTTTTTTTGAAATTTTTTGAAAATTTACTGCACAAAAACACGTTTTTTAAAAAAAAAATTAATTTTTTTTTTAAATTTTTTTTTAATTTTTTTTTTTTGATTTTTAAACAAGCAGATACTACTTAATAACACGTTTTGATCTTTCTTTATTGTTATGTGCTTCTTTCAATTTTTTTAATCTTTTTTTTTTCAATCTTTTTTTTTTTTTTTTTTTTGAAAAAAAAAAAAAAAAAAAAAAATAGCGACCCTAGATTTCCGAAAATTAGGGTCGGTCGGAAAGGGCAAGTCAACTTTTTTTTTTTTTTGGCCTGATGTGAAAAAGTTAGGATATAGATACTTAACACTTTCCACGCGGCTATCGGTTTTACCATTATATACAAAACTGATTTTTAGAACACCTTTCCTAACTTCCATGATCTACGCTATCTCAAAGCATTACTGTACCAATACGGGGATAGTTTGTACTTATTTTAATCTATTTGTTATAGTGATTCCAAATAGGGTATAACATTCAATAATTTGGGACATACAAAATTGATGTAACTTCGTCTGCAGACTTCTGCCGCGTGGAAAGTGTTAAGACATTTATTATCATGATTAATGCCCTAGCTACAATACAAGTAACATAAATATAAAGTTGAATCTACCGGATATTTAAGGTAGAATATTATAGAGCCTATAGGTTTTAAGGTTTAATTAAGGATAATGTGGACAGAGTGGTAGGCTAGCCTTAGTTAGGGGGCTGTCATTTTCTTCGGGAGGGGGTGGGTCACAAATATGGTGTGGGGGTCATAATTTTGTAAAATCTTAAATAGGGGGCGGGGGGTTATCATTTTGGCAATTTTTTTCGCGCTTCGCGCGCATTCATCTAAGCATATCCCTTATAAATGTACATATTTACAACACCTTTCCTGTTTATTTTTTCATTTTGCTACTTTAGTCATACAAAAATCTAACTTCGATAGACCGTGGGGGGGGGGGGGGGGGGGGGTCAATTATTTTGTATCGGATAGGGGGTCATAAATTTATTAACAACGGCCATTAACATATTTGTGACAACCCCCCCCCCCCCCCCCCCACCCCCCCCCCCCCCCCCCCTCCCGAAGAAAATGATAGCCCCCTTATAATAGCCATGTGACTACCTTAAATTAAATTGTACTCATTTAGAAGTGTAAAGATTCACTGATCACTTACCAGGTCCTTCACAAATGCAACGGCGGCAGATCGAAGCTTAAATGCCTGCTCTCTATCGGAACCTCCTTGGTATGGGTCCAGGTCAACCTGACGCGTACGGCATTGATCGAGTATGGAATGGAAAAAACACGATCCATCACCTGGTGGATCCACTCTTATCTGGAGCCCCATCGCCTTCAAATTTGCGTGTAGAATTTCCCGATCGGTGGGCCGTGGTCTCGCTACTGGAGGCTGAGGTGCTGCCGGTGATGGTCTCTGCAGGTACTTACTGAGGCTACCGCGACCGGTTATAGGGTTACCCGACGCCTTTCTGGATCGTTTCCTTGCTTTTCTGCTTTGTACTAGTGTCCACGCCATATTTAACGGTCTAAGCAAACCTTGTACAGTTGTTTAAGTGATGTTATACTGAGTTATTTTACTATTAGATCCTATGTAAACACGTTGTTTAAATGTCTAGTATTCGCGCGGAATAATACTATTAACAGCCTGTATGCATCACTCTTAAACCCTTAAGTGAGTCAAATTTTGTTATTGCATTTTATGTAATTTTTCATTCATTTTAAGACCGATTTTGAGTCTTAAATAGCTAAAGAATTCAATCGCAAATTGTAAAATATCCTTAAATCAAACTATTTTCGAACAAATACCGAATGACGTTTGATAATATGATGTAATTGTAAAAAAAAAAGAAAAGTAAAGACTCGTGCCGAGCAAAGCTCGCGCGCGGAGTGCCCATCTCTCTTTCATTAGCGTTTGGGCCAGACTCCCCATGTAATACTTGGCTGTGGGGGGTTCGCCACTCCTCCCGCACAGCGAGTCTGTTTTACTTCCCAACATGAATTAATGCCGGTACCCAATTATACACCTGGGTGAAGCGTGGCAAGTGCGGTAAAGTGCCTTGCCCAAGGACACAACACGTTGGCACCAACGGGGCTCGAACCCACAATCTTTGCATTGTGGAGCGAGGGTGATATCCGCTGGACCACACGCGCCCGAATCACATGATGTAATTGTACGTAAAACCAAATACGAGTAACTTAGAAGGCACTAACGCTGCCACGTGCAGACGGTGGCAGATTTCGCGTTTGCCTTACAAATATTATTGAATCAGGAAATACATCGCTGAGTTCGACCGAAAGTTGATTGCGTTCGAGGCAATATAACATTCTATACCTTAATAAGATAAGTGTAAATAAATGAAAATAAAATGATACCTACTAGCAACTTAAATAAAATAGAAGATTATAATAACAAATATGAAAGATCAGCAGTGTTTATAGTGTACCGTTCTTTATTTAAGTTACACTTAAAAACATCCCCAACATGCAGAGTGAGTGCCAAGTTTCATCACTATTTTTTTCCTCACTGTCTCTTTTTTCCTTCTCCACCACTCTTTATCTCACCCCCCCCCCCCCCCCCCCCCCCCCCCCCGCCCCCCTCATCTTCTCTCCCTTCTCTCTCTCCCTTCTTTTCCCCTCTCTCTCCTTCTTTTCCCCCCTTTTTTTCTTCTTTTTTTTTCTCTTTCATGACCCGGGGGGCACGTGCCCCCCAGGCCCCCCCCTGGCTCCGCCAATCCGACTCACTCACTCAGCCTCACTACTCTCAAAATGAAAGGTTCTCGGTCTACTGTCGGTTCCTTTTTTCGCTTGCCAAACTCTTGCACACTTGCACGGCGATCGAGTGATTGCAGGCATTTCAGAACATGCGGTATATCGGAAAAGTGATGTTCGTAAACTAAAGCCTGGTTGGTGGTATAGTATATGGCATATATTTAAATTATAAAGTTTGTATTTTGTTGTTCGTAAAAATGATGTACACTGTGACGCACCCATGTAATGTGACGGACATTGACGCACCCTTCGTCAATTTCGTGACGGACCAAAGGCTGCCACTGACGTATACCCTCCGTCAAGGATGTGGTTGTAAACGACGCACCCGTGACGTACCTCTCCCGGGGGTCGTATAGTGCGTTTTACAACTGATAGGTGTATAACCATTGGGCAGTTTTCCTTTTAACATGCCGAAGGGCTGGAAAAACGTACATGGTTTGACAGAACAGCGACGATATGTCATTTACTCATTTTGTCCAAATATATTTTATTTTTGCACTGCAAATTATTTAAGTTTTGAAACTTTTAGGACACCCTGTAGTTGCCCTAGCACATTGTTCTGTTAGTTTGTATCACTTCATTATCCTTAATAATTGTTGATTGCGCCGTGTTTCCCCGTGCCTATCTTGCTTTTATTGTTTGCAAAGAATCAACATTCAATATTTGTGTTTACTTTATGATATTACCAACTAGGTTCATAAGGATCGATCTTTGATAACAATCCGATATGGAATGTTCATTTTACTGATCCAGTTTAAAGGTACTTGCATGTATGTTTCGGATACGTCTGTATCATTTGTCAACGCTTTAGGTAGTGATGCTCTTGACGACTCACAACGCTTTATGCAGTCTTGGAGTTGCCAGTTGATTTATCATCTGGTGTTTTTTACCAGATGATAAAGATCGTTTTAAATGTGGATGAGGTTGTATGTCCCTCATCTTGGTTCATGGTGGAGGTCCCTCTCTTTCCGATTTCAATAGCCTCTTTGATCCATATATCTGTCATATAAATGATATTGTATTATTCTTTTTCTGGCTGAAATCAGGCCTATCACCATATAACTTTTGTGACACCCTGTACAATTCCGAACATCATTGACTTTGTTCAAGATTATTATCAGCTAAGTGGTGTCATTATTCATTTTGTAACAATTTTGTCTTACCGCACCATTTTTCTTTTGTCGTCGTTGTTGTTATCCAGGCATTTATTTTATTATTTTATTCAAGGTTTATTAAACAAATGTACATAGCAGCCAAAGGCTGAATTGCATCAATCTTACAATAAAAACAATTAAATACATACAAATGACACCAATTAGATATATATATATATATATATAAATAAATATATTACAAATAAAAAGGCAAGCAATTAAAGGCAACAGCCAACAATTATTCAGAGTCACTCAATATACCATACACCTTTAAACTTTCGAAGCTTCTGCATTCCACAACTTGACCATGTACGGGATGGGACTTCTGGCATAAAGACCCATACAGGGTGTATCAAAAAATTAGGACACTTTTTGATGATGGTTTAAATCCTTGTTAAATCACTGAAGCATGACCAATTTTTATTTTAATGTAAAATACAACCGATAAAGATAAAATCCTGAAAAGATGAGAAAAATCCATCATTAATTAAGGAAATTGTGACCTATTAGGCAAGGCAATCTATTTTGTAGTATGTACAATGGTCATTCACACAGTAACAGTAGAGTAACATGAACGCACACACTATTTGTACCAATTCTATATCTTATCATGCTAATGAACCATCTACAGTGGGTTCGAGAACCTTTTTTTAATTTGCACAGAATATGCACGCATCTGATTTGTGGATTATTTAGCCAGTATTGATTTGTGCCAGAATTAAATGGATTACAAAACTAATCTTTGCTATTGACTGATAGATTATTTTTTATGTTTATAATTATTGTAACGTATTGAAACGTAAACCATGTTATTTACTGGTCTATACATGTAAATCCCATTGTACAAACCAGTAAATGTCATGGTTTACGCAAATGATGCTAGTTTTCTTATTTTTCATCGGATTGATCTCATATTTTCAGGATATCATAATAATGAATTGAGCTTTACATTGAGACTAAATTGGTCATGGTCCAATGATTATAACAAGTATTACATCGTAATGAAAAAGTGTCCTATTTTTTTGATACACCCTGTACATTCATCCTTATCAGGGATACGGTGTCATAATTCATCATTGTCTTTCATTTTTCTTTTCTCGTTTTCATTCTATTCCAGGCATACGATAGCAAAGAGTCACACATTTTACAGTCTTGTCATGTTACATGAATCTCCAGTACCTAGTATATACCTTATTAAACAAGACACACACCAACAGGGGTAAGTTTATAATGTATTATACCCTCATAAATATTCATGATACAATCATGCCAATTCATTGAATGATACGAACAACAAGGCACTGCAGGGTGTCCCAAAACAAGTATTAAAACAAATAAAAACAGGCCTACTTTACAGGCAGCCCAGCCAAGCCCAGCCCAGCCCAGCCCAGCCCAGCCCAGCCCAGCCCAGCCCAGCCCAGCCCAGCCCAGCCCAGCCCAGCCCAGCTCAGCCCAGCCCAGCTCAGCACGTCCCAGCCCAGCCCAGCTCAGCCCGTCCCAGCCCATCCCAGCTCAGCCCATCCCAGCCCAGTCCATCCCATCCCATCCCATCCCAGCCTAGCTCAGCCCAGCTCAGCCTAGCTCAGCCCAGCCCAGCCCAGCCCAGCCCAGCCCAGCCCATCCCATCCCATCCCAGCCCAGCCCAGTTCAGCTCAGCCTGTCCCAGCCCATCCCAGCCTAGCTCAGCCCAGCTCAGCCTAGCTCAGCCCAGCCCAGCCCAGCCCAGCCCAGCCCAGCCCAGCCCATCCCATCCCAGCCCAGCCCAGCCCAGTTCAGCTCAGCCTGTCCCAGCCCAGCCCAGCCCAGCCCAGCCCAGCCCAGCCCAGCCCAGCCCAGCCCAGCCCAGCCCAGCCCAGCCCAGCCCAGCCCAGCCCAGCCCAGCCCAGCCCAGCCCAGCCCAGCCCAGCCCAGCCCAGTCTAGCCCAGCCCAGCCTAGCTCAGCCCAGCCAAGCCGGCCCGGCCCAGTTCAGCCTAGCTCAGCCCAGCCCAGCAGTAAATGATGGTGACCATTAGAAAGACATGGGACAGGGGTACTCTGAGATGAGTTGGAGGCTGCGCCGTCAATTTTGAACAAAACAGGGATCTCTAAATGTTTGCAATTGTATTATATGTATGAACTTACACCTGTAAGGATTCCGAAAAATATTCCCTCTTTTAACAAAAGTGTTGTTCTTTCATAGGAACATGAAAGTATTCCACTCTTATATCTGGGGAGCATGGCTCCATTTTAGGGGTTATCTGGTCCCAGTTTGCTGGCACAGGGAGTTATATACCAACTTTTCCTTGATGTCAGTAGAATTACAACCTATGTGGACATCCTTGACAATGTGGGTGTTGAATTGACCTTTGACCTCAATTTAAGGTAAAAGGTCACATTTTTTCAATGTGATTCAAAACTATGTGTGCTCCCCGGCTATAAACAAGTCATGATAAAAAATATGATGGGTATAAGGCTGCTTTCGTGATTTCATGAGTGGCAACAGCCACTCATGATCATTATTAATATTTATCTTGAAGTCTGAAGTAAATTATATAAAGAAATAATTTGACACTACTTTAAATAAATACTCACATCACAAAATAATCTTAAAAACCTGCATGGCAGCATGAATGAACAATAATGTCAGGTGGTTTTTGTCTCGCCTGATGTAATCAGAAAGAGACTATGTTATCACTATTTCTGTCTGGCGTATGGCGTCCGCCGTCCGCCGTGTGCTAAGAAATACCTTTGTGACGCGATATCTGGAGATCCGTAAGGCCTATCGTGATGGGACTTGGTGGAGGGAAGGGGGTGGTGCGTTCTTTTGCTGATTGAATTTTCAAGGTCATTGGAGGTCATTCAAGGTCATCGGGGTCAAATATGCTTAAAACTTTTGTGATGCGTTGTAACGCTATATCTAGAGATCCGTAAGGCCTATCTTGATGGGACTTGATGTCAGGAAAGGGGGTGGTGTGTTCTTTTGCTGATTACATTTTTCCAGGTCATCAGAGTTCATTCGAGGTCAAATAAGATCCGTAAGGCCTCTCTTGACGGATTTGGTGGAAGGAAGCTGGATGGTGTTTTTTTTTGCTGATTAATTTTACGAGGTCATTCAAGGTCATCTGGGGTCAAATAAGATCCGTAAGGCCTATCTTGATTGAATTTGGTGGAGAAAAGGGGGTGTGGTGTGTTCTTTTTGCTGATTAATTTTTCGAGGTCATTCAAGGTCATCTGGGTCAAATAAGATCCGTAAGGCCTATCTTGATTATATTTGGTGGAGAGAAGGGGTGTGGTGTGTTCTTTTTGCTGATTAATTTTTCAAGGTCATTCAAGGTCATCTGGGGTCAAATAAGATCCGTAAGGCCTATCTTGATGGGATTTGGTGGAGGGAAGGGGGATGGTGTGTTCTTTTTGCTGATTAAATATTCAAGTTCATCAGAGGTCATTCAAGGTCAAATATGGGGTCAAATAGATCAGTAGGGCCTATCTTGATGGGACTTGGTGGAGGGAAGGGGGGTGTATTCTTTTGTTGATTACATTTTCAAGGTCATTGGAGGTCATTCAAGATCGTCTGGGATCCCCCTAAAATGTCTTGCCTCCTTTTGCCCCCCCCCCCCCCCCCCCCCCCCCCCCCCCCAAATTATGATGCTGGCGCCGCCACTGCATAGTCCAAAGGGGGTGGGGGTACCATCTAAACTTTGAAGGGCCATAAAGCGGAAACGATTCGTTTGTGTTCCGCAAAATTGTTAGTACTGGGTAACATTTGAGCATCCCTTGCATTAACTACAATGCATACCTCTGTGACAGTGCTACATTGTATCATATGTTTCATCATCATTTCTTTCAAGTCACTTTTGATGAACAGGCTAGACGCGCCGTTCGAGAACCGCCTTGTTTTTATAAAGATGGATTAGGAAATATTGAATTTGCTTCATTTTGTGTTTTTATTGTAAATAGTAACAAAGTTGAAGCTGTGTGTCTACACTTTACTTCTCTTGGATCTCCTAATCAAGATGACAGCACTGTTTCTCATAGGTAAGTACTTGGTGTCACATGGGTTTATAAAAGGCATCTCATGCATGTCATATGAATTTAATAAGTGTATCATATGCCTGTCACATGACTACCTTAAACATAGAGGCTTTTTGTCTAGACTTTTTCTATAAAAAGAACCAAATACATGATTTGTTTACCTCAAAAAATAAAAATAAACTACAAATTGAAATGATTTTTTTTTTTAAAAACGCTCCTAGAGAAGTTTCATTAGATGTTTTTGATGCAATTTCAACATTGTCCGAAAACTTATGGGCAAAAAAAGTGATTTTTTGTCAAAATTTCAAAACATTCGCATTGTTAGTGAAATTTGATACCAGAAATGGATTCTCTGACTCATGTCCTTTCCAATAATATATTACATTGATAGTTCAAAACAGCGCTTGATAAATTTCATAATATTAGGGTTTACTTAGTAGATATGAGGTCAAATAGGGTCCCATTTTGACCCGTCTGGTAAATGAATGACCCCTTTCCATAGCCATTTTTGGGTATAATATCATTACATTTGCTGTTGCTCACAGATATTTTAGCAACATGTCAAATATGTAGGAAATTATGGGTCTCTGGTAAACATGGGTCCATTTCCCCTCAAAAATTGGTAAATGTTTGGGTCAAATTTTATTTTGCTGGCTGGCGCGCACATCCTTACCAATAAAATTATATTTATTACTGGGCCTAAGAGACCAGTAATGGTTTTAGATCATCAATTCTTCATGAAATTAGGTATTACGAGGCCCACGAATGCAATGGCTAAACATATGGGTACCAACGGGCCACCTATGAACTTGAGATTGGACCAATGCAGTCAGATGCCAAGCATGAAAATAACGGCTTTGTTTGTGCGCTCGGGCACGCATGTATACCGAACATAGATATATGTTTGGGTCAATTTCCATTTTGCTGGCGGCACACCCCTACCAAAAAAAGTATATAAGTGACATGCAGTTTGTGATATACAGTCCTCAAAATAATAAGTAACTGACCAGGTAATAAATATGCTCTCAACTCCAACACTATAGCTCCTACGTAAAAATATTAAATCATAAAGTTGTAAGGAAACTTCTTTCCTTTAATTTGAGATATTACATGTGAATATTGAATGAATATTAACAGTTATGTACCTTAAACCAAAACAAAGTCCGTTTTTCATTTTAACATTTTGTTTGCCTACACGCAGCCTCGGACTAGCAACAGGCAGATTATTGATTAACTGGTAGCGGCAACTCACGGGTCGATAGTCATGATAGTAAGATGAGGATTGGGGATGCTTCAATTGATCAATGCAGCCCATACACATACCTGTCACACTGTCCTGCGTGTTCAAAACCCAAGTGTGAAAATGTAAACTGCACTTTGTTCAATCCTTTTCAATGTAGCGATCTTAATTATAAACCGATCTTCGTGAACAATATCTCAAATTAAAGAAAAATAATTTCTGTACAACTTCATAATTTAATATTTTTACGTAGGAGCTATAGTGTTGGAGTTAAGAGTGTATGCATTACCTGGTCAGTTACTTATTTTGAGGACTGTATGGTCTCCACACTTGACGTGTTGCTGCCACAAGATGGGGCTATCTTAGTGATTATTAAGTCAAGACTCACATTATATTATTATGTTTAGTTGCAGTGAACATAACGTACTAGACGCTACATTCTATGATGATAACACGATATCGGTGTTGTTATATGAGTGTGAAGGTGATAGACGTGATACGTGTACGTCAGTGATCGGTCAAATGTCTTTAGATGCTCTCAAAGATGACCACTACACAGAGGTACTGCCAGGAACAGCGCTACACCAATGCCAAAACATGTAAGTGAAAATGTTGATCATACAAAGTGGACCATAAAATTTGGAACACTTTTTTCAGAAACAGATTTCTTAAAATATTGGAGACATTTCTAGTATTCTTTTCTTGAATAGAATACATTTTCAAATAAAGTTTTGCAGTGAAGTGAGTCAATGGCGTGACATGACTTGGACTTATGTCACTTAAGTCACTTAGAGCAATGATTTAATGTGTGACTTGGTTTTAAAAAGTTCAAATGACTGGACATTACTCAAGTCACTTTCCCAAAAGACTTGGTTTTTGCTATCTTGTGGTAAACTGGCTTGATGATGAAGTTGAGTCTAAATGAAGATTTATTGTTGAAATCAGTAGTGACCTGAACAAAACTTAATAATTATCCGTACATGCAGCGAATATGTTCATGTTCAGTAAGGCTCAAAGAAGATTTTAAAGACACCACCACAATGCATTGCATTTTTCAAAATGCCCTCAATTTTGTCTCCATTGTCTCAGTTCCCATAGACATATGCACACAATCATGGCTTCATTAGCGCGCTCATCGTTGGAGCTCTTAGGTTCTAGTATTTTATCAATGAATGAATTAGTTATCAGTGTTCCTTTTTCTTATTTCCAAAATTTAAGAGCTCAACAAATGCATCGTGTGGAAAAAGCTCTAGTTGGTTGGTGTTCGGGCAATGCATTGTGGGAAGGCCTTAACATCTTCTTTGAGTAAGGCTTGAACATAATTAGAGACTTGACTTGAGCCAAAAAAGTGATTGTCCTGTTGGATTGGCTTGACTTGACTTTTCATTGCTCACTGCTTGTCTTCATCACATAGACCTATACGCATAAGAAATATATGGTTAACTCTCATGAAAACAGTGCAAAATGAACTTTTTGATGTCTTTGGTCCATTTCTGTGTTATGCAATGTTTTCTTGCTTGAAAAACTTCTTTTCTAGATAGATATTGATGTTTTCTACTTGGATCTATATACTTTGATATACTTCTGAACGTGTTTTCACTCAAAAAAATGCCCTCATATACCCCAAATTAGCGAAATGTCCATGTCCGCAGCATAAATGTATATTTTGCCTTTATTAATTACAATACAAATAGGGCACCATTTTCTACAAGATATGTCATAATTTGTAGGGAACATATAGCGATATTCCATGGATAGAAAAAAATGCACATCTTTTACGATGTTTACCTGTTTCAGTTTCATATATGTTGTCCGAGATGTTGATGTTTATTACGTTACCTGCGACATATTGAGGATCAACATTGTTCAAAATTAACATTTAAACATTTAAATGTACATATTCTGAATCTAATAGAACATGGGTGTTGGAAAATAATATTATCAAAAATCTATAGCAGCATGTCTGACCTTGAGAAGAAATCAAAATGCTGCAAAGCATGCGACCTTGTTAAGGATGTTTATTACGTTGTTGAGATTTCTCCCGAACTATGTATCAAAACACACTTTTTGGTTAAAAACTAATTTGATACATATACATAGACTATGTGGTTACTTGGAACACTCGCTAGCTCTTTCCAGATCGTCTACATGGTACTTTGAGTACGAAAAACGTTTACTACGTTATCGTTTATTACGTTGTCGAATAAATCGACAGAGAGACAGCTGCTCTCTACGACTGTATTAAACAAAGATACGTGGCAGGCCCTTTTCGCAGGCATGCATGGGGGATACGCGATGAAAGTACAATGCAAAAAAACCACGACGAATGGTAAGAATTCCTCATTTTTTCTTGTAAGTAATATGAACATTAAGCTGAATGACAGTTGAAGTCATTATAGATCTCTTAAGCACATTGAAAATGGACCTATGATATCAGAATGGGGTTAATAATGTGAAGAAATGCAGTAGGTATCGTTAACATCTTCATTGATTGCTTTGTATATACGTTATAAGCCAGCATTAGGCACTGTTGCAGTTGCCAATAACGTAATAAACGGGATAACGTAACCAACCTCATTGTCTAGTCTCATGTCAATGTTGGCGTCAATTCAGTAACTTTCATGATTGATGTACTTGAGTATCATACATTGTATCCAATGTTATAATTGTAATATGTGGACTATTCTATGTGTGCACCTTCGCATAGCCTCCGTAAAACTGCCGTAACTTCTTCATTATTCATTTAATCTTAATAAAAGTATACATTTTTTTGCAGGGAAGGGTTCAATGAATCCAACTATGATCATGAAATTGACCATTTTGGAGAAAATTATAAAAAACATTTTGACCCATTTTAGGTTCTGCAAAGATAACTCAATATATATTTTGCCAAATTGTGTCATACTAGTTTTATTATATTCCTCATGCAATTCCCTAGGAATCGGGTTTTTTTTAATTTTTACTTTATTATTTTTTGAATTATAGACCAAAAAGTGCTAAAAAACATGATTTTTAACCTCCAAAATCGTCAAAATCACGTTTTTTTGGTAAAAAAATCGTATTTGTTGGCACTTTTTGGTCGATAATTCAAAAAATAATAAAGTAAAATTAAAAAAAAAAAAACAATTCCTAGGGAATTGCATGAGGAATATAATAAAACTAGTTAGATAAAATTTAACAAAATATATTTTGAGTTATCTTTGCAGAACCTAAAATGGGTCAAAAAACGTGTTTTTTATCATTTTCTCCCAAAATGGTCAATTTCATGATCATGTTTGGATTCATTGAACCCTTTTCTGCCAAAAAATGTATACTTTTATATAGATTTAATAAATAATAAAGAAGTTACGGCAGTTTTAGGGAGGCTGTACCTGAAGGTGCACAGCCCCCTTAAAGTACGTTTATACGCATGTCTCCCTAAGGTCGAATTTGTCGTTATCTATATACTAATTTTCGGAACATGGCTTTATTAGATAGTTCAATATAATTTTACACTCGCGTCCCTCTTCAACTGAAAAAGCGTGGTGATTGCGCCTCTAATACACGAGCTAATTAGATAGTTCAATGCCCGTTTTTTCCCGTTTTCAGACATGCGCAGAAAGGATCACATGTGAAAATCCGAAATGTTGAATTTCTTTTACTCGGGTAGTTACTGTTCGGACACAAATTGTGGTTTTCGGAATGAGTGATGACATATGGTCTTCACCCAAAATATTTTCTTTAGGGATATAGCTACATTTCTGTATATGCGGCTGTTTGTTATTCTTAAAGAACGCATAGTAACAAGCATTTATACGGGACTATACATCCAACAAATGAAAATATTTTACGACGTTTTCTAAATGTAAACAAAAACTCTTACGCAGATCTTAAAGTGACACTTTCACATTATATAACATAGATGAACGCGGAGTTTGCTAACGATAAAGAAACTGGCGGTACCATACCAACCGTTGTTGTTGCTGTGCGACCGCGTTTAACATGGCGCACGCGATTCGGCGCACACGTAATGACGCAGACAAAGTGTGTACGCGTTTGTGCCGCAAACTGTACATTGTAAACGGGGCATGCAGTGAAAGCAGGCAGTCCGTACGGTTGCCCCATCATACCCTAAAGCCACCTCCTCCTCCTCCCCACACTTCCCTTACTTGATAATCTGGATATAAGGGCACATGGGCATCTGGATAAAGGGAACGTGTAGTATATTATCATGATTATTATAGAGTGTCTGGATTAGTAAGGGCACCAGTGGTATCTGGATTACGGGTTCACTATAAAACGCAGATAGTCTCAAATTACCTGGCTATACTATGCGCAGGTGTGCCACCTGTGATAACTTGATTTTAAGGGTGTAGCCTATTAGGTAGTATATCGGAAGGCCTTATTTAGAACACAACAAACATGACAAAGGGACTACATACGTTTAAGCCCTACATGTCTATTGGAGGAATAATGTATTTAAGTAAATAGGCCAAACAAAACCCGGATGGCACATATATCCACATTTTAAAGGAGGAAAACCGGGTGGCGGGGCAATAAAAGAATCGGGGGAGACATTTTAAAGCTAATTTTAAGTTACTTTCAGTTTTGACATTAAAATACAACTTTTGTATTATTTGAGGTACAAAATGGGTAGGGACATGAGCTGACAGGGGGTAACTGGGGGAGGGGATATTAAGGCAATCCAGATATTCTGAATATTTTAGGTATTCCTCAGGTGTCCTTATTAATCCACGTAGGCCCTAATAGCCGCATACACAGTTATCACGGGTGCCCTTAATATTCGATTCAAAATAAACCACATAGTCCATGGACAGATGGAGGTCCTATATATTGGATCACTAATACACAATCTTGATTATTAAAGTACATGGGGTGGTACCTGAATAATTAAGGGCACCATATGTTATACATGCATGGCATACATGGATTTATTAAGGGCACATGGTATATATGGAATATTAAGGGCATTGTAATACCAATGTCAGTATTAAGGGCACCTAGGATACAATGGAGTATCAACGACATACTCTTGCTGTTTTACAATACCCTCATCTGTATACGTTTTGATATGACTAACCACCCGCTATTAATTATAGCTTCAGCACCTATACCTGCGCTTTTCAATATAAACTGGTACCTGGGTTATTAAGGCCATCTGTGAGGGGTAGGCCCTAGGCCTATGAGCAACCGGTGTATTAAGAACACGTGGAGTACTTGGATTAGGAACATGGGTATCTGTATTATTTAAGAGCACATTAGGCATAGGCGCATGGTGTATTAAGGGTACCATGTCACTTACATTATATCAAGGGCACTTTAGGTACCTGCCCTGGGTACCTGAATAAGGACATACTCTTGATATTTATATAAAAATGTATAACGCTTTGATATTACTCACCTCTGCCTATTGTGGTATGACTATTACTGCCCGCTATCTTCGGCACTCGCGATTAATTCAAGTTACTTGAATGATACAGTAAGGCACCTGGGTATCTCGATAACGGCACACTGCAGTACCTGGATTATGTGGTATCCGGTGCCACTAAGGGCACCTGTGGTAACTGGATTAGGGGTAGGGCTTAGGCCTATGGGGTCCCTGGATAAAATGGGACAACGGGTACCTGCATTTCAGGTCACATGGGAGGCTTCCATAGGTATCTGGAAAGACAAAGGTAGGCCTACTTACTTAAAGGCACATGTATACCTGGATTATCAAAAGCACCTGCGATATTCGGATTATTTAGGGCCCGTCTGGATTATGTATACATGTAGGACATGTTCTTGATATTGTATCAAATTTGCTTACGCTTTGTTTACTTACCTCCCCATAAAATCTTCTAGCGGGTCCGCGCGAAGCGCGGATGCCCGCTAGTTATTATTATTATTGTTACTTGTTTTGTCACATACTTATAAGAATAATTATATAGCGTATATTTTCCCAGTTCAACATTAATTGCAGCATACAATTATTGAATTCAGAGTTTGAATGCGGAGTGAGTGGATCAAAACTATGATGTATTGAGCCAAAAATAACGACGAATAAAATGTTATCTGAAGTTCCTTAACTGTTCGCAAGAAAGGTGCTCGTCATAAATGTAACTCATAATTTTAAACATTTGTGTCTATTAAAGTGGAACGTTTACACTGAAAAACTTATACTAGTCAGGCACAGGCTTGACTATAACTTTAAACTAGTCGAGCAGGCTAGTCAAGCCTGCTGGGCTAGCTTAAACTAGTCAAGCAGGCTAGTCAAGCCTGCTGGATAGGTTATGGCCGACTTGACTAGCTTATGGTTAGTCTGGCTCAGCATGACTAGCTTGATTTGCTCGGCTGGACAAATGGTTAATACATGACTTTATGTAAAATGTCTCCCTAATGACCGTTTATACGCATGTCTCCCTAATGTTGGATTTGTCGTTATTATTATTAATATTGTTATTATTACTACTTGTTTTGTCACACACCTATAAGAATAATCCTATAGAGTATAATTTCCCGGCATAAAGTTAATTGTAGCATACAATTATTGAATTCAGAGTTTGAATGCGGAGTGAGAGGGTAAAACTACGATGTATTGAGCAAACCAAACAGAAAACATTTCTTTTTTCACTGGGAGCACCAGTGATAAATTACCGTTTCTACTATATTCCACGGGGTCGAAATTATAGATTTAGGTGAAAACTAATGTTAAAGACACAATGGAATATTATAGATGTCGAACATAATTGTTCAGTTTATTGCACGATGAGTAATTGTGTGTTTGGTCAATGCCAATAATCATCTATCTTCCATTTTATGCTTATGATTTATTTACGTTAAGGAGACAAAAATAACGACAAATAAAATGATATCTGAAGTTCCTTAACGTTTCTCAAGAAAGGTGCTCGTCATGAATATAACTAATAATTTTAAACATTTGTGTTTATTAAAGTGGAACGTTTAGTGTCAAATAATGGTTAACAGATTACTTTATGTACAATGACTCCTTAAAGTACGTTTATACGCATGTCTCCCTAAGGTCGAATTTGTCGTTATTATTATTATTATTGTTACTTGTTTTGTCACATACTTATAAGAATAATTATATAGCGTATATTTTCCCAGTTCAAAATTAATTGCAGCATACAATTATTGAATTCAGAGTTTGAATGCGGAGTGAGTGGATCAAAACTATGATGTATTGAGCCAAAAATAACGACGAATAAAATGTTATCTGAAGTTCCTTAACTGTTCGCAAGAAAGGTGCTCGTCATAAATGTAACTCATAATTTTAAACATTTGTGTCTATTAAAGTGGAACGTTTACACTGAAAAACTTATACTAGTCAGGCACAGGCTTGACTATAACTTTAAACTAGTCGAGCAGGCTAGTCAAGCCTGCTGGGCTAGCTTAAACTAGTCAAGCAGGCTAGTCAAGCCTGCTGGATAGGTTATGGCCGACTTGACTAGCTTATGGTTAGTCTGGCTCAGCATGACTAGCTTGATTTGCTCGGCTGGACAAATGGTTAATACATGACTTTATGTAAAATGTCTCCCTAATGACCGTTTATACGCATGTCTCCCTAATGTCGGATTTGTCGTTATTATTATTAATATTGTTATTATTACTACTTGTTTTGTCACACACCTATAAGAATAATCCTATAGAGTATAATTTCCCGGCATAAAGTTTATTGTAGCATACAATTATTGAATTCAGAGTTTGAATGCGGAGTGAGAGGGTAAAACTACGATGTATTGAGCAAACCAAACAGAAAACATTTCTTTTTTCACTGGGAGCACCAGTGATAAATTACCGTTTCTACTATATTCCACGGGGTCGAAATTATAGATTTAGGTGAAAACTAATGTTAAGACACAATGGAATATTATAGATGTCGAACATAATTGTTCAGTTTATAGCACGATGAGTAATTTTGTGTTTGGTCAATGCCAATAATCATCTATCTCCTATTTTATGCTTATGATTAATTTACGTTGGGGAGACAAAAAAAATGATATCTGAAGTTCCTTAACGTTTCTCAAGAAAGGTGCTCGTCATGAATATAACTCATAATTTTAAACATTGTGTTTATTAAAGTGGAACATTTAGTGTCAAATAATGGTTAACAGATGACTTTATGTACAATGACTCCTTAAAGTACGTTCATACGCATGTCTCCCTAAGGTCGAACTTGTCGTTATTATTATTATTATTATTATTGTTACTTGTTTTGTCACATACATATAAGAATTATCCTATAGAGTATATTTTCCCGGTTCAAAGTTAATTGTAGCATACAATTATTGAATTCAGAGTTTGAATGCGGAGTGAGTGGGTCAAAACTATGATGTATTGAGCAAACTAAAATGAAACATTCCTTTTTCAATGGGAGCACCAGTGATAAATGACCGTTGTACTACATTCCACGGGGTCGAAATTATAGATTTAATAGGCGAAAACTAATGTTAAGACACAATGGAATATTATTATAGATGTCGAACATAATGTTTAGTTTATTGCACGATGAGTAATTTTGTGTTTGGTCAATGCCAATAATCATCCATCTCCCATTTTTGATTATGATTAATTTACGTTAGGGAGACAAAAATAACGACAAATAAAATTATATCCGAAGTTCCTTAACTGTTCGCAAGAAAGATGTTTGTCATGAATGCAACTCATAATTTTAAACATTTGAGTCTATGAAAGTGGAATTACACTGAAAACTTAAACTAGTCAGGCACAGGCTTGACTATTAGTTTAAACTAGTCGAGCAGGCTAGTCAAGCCTGCTGGACTAGCTTAAACTAGTCAAGCAGGCTAGTCAAGCCTGCTGGATAGGTTATGGCCGACTGGACTAGCTTATGGTTAGTCTGGCTCAGCATGACTAGCTTGATTTGTTCTGCTGGACAAATGGTGAATAGATGACTTTATGTACAATGACTCCTTAAAGTACGTGTATACGCATGTCTCCCTAATGTCGAATTTGTCGTTATTATTATCATTTGTTTTGTCACATAAATTTGAAAAAGAATAATCCTATACGGTATTGTTTCCCGGTCCAACGTTAATTTTAGCATTCAATTTTGAATTCAGAGTTTGAATGCGGATTGAGTGGGCGATACTATTAAAGTGGAACGTTTAGTGTCAAATAATGGTTAACAGATGACTTTATGTACAATATCTCCCTAAAGTACGTTTATACACATGTCTCCCTCAAGTCGAATTTGTCGCTATTATTATCATCATTATTATTATTACTTGTTTTTTCACAAACATATAAGAATAATCCTATAGAGTATATTTTCCCGGTTCAAAGTTAATTGTAGCATACAATTATTGAATTCAGAGTTTGAATGCGTAGTGTGTGGGTGAAACTAAGATGTATTGAGCAAACCAAAATGAAAACATTCCTTTTTTCACTGGGAGCACCAGTGATAAATGACCGTTGTACTACATTCCACAGGGTCGAAATTATAGATTTAGGCGAAAACTATTGTTAAGACACAGTGGAATATTATTATAGATGTCGAACATAATGTTTAGTTTATTGCACGATGAGTAATTTTGTGTTTGGTTAATGCCAATAATCATCCATCTCCCATTTTATGCTTATGATTAATTTACGTTAGGGAGACAAAAATAACGACAAATAAAATGTTATCTGAAGTTCCTTAACTGTTCGCAAGAAAGGTGCTCGTCATGAATGTAACTCATAATTTTAAACATTTGTGTCTATTAAAGTGGAACGTTTACACTGAAAAACTTAAAATATTCAGGCACAGGCTTGACTATAACTTTAAACTAGTCGAGCAGGCTAGTCAAGTCTGCTGGACTAGCTTAATCTAGTCAAGCAGGCTAGTCAAGCCTGCTGGATAGGTTATGGCCAAATTGACTAGCTTATGGTTATTCTCGCTCAGCTTGACAAGCTTGATTTGATCGGCTGGACAAATGGTTATTAGATTACTTTATGTACAATAACTCCTTAAAGTACGTTTATACGCATGTCTCCCTAATGTCGAATTTGTCGTTATTATTATTATTATTACTACTTGTTTTTTCACACACCTATAAGAATAATCCTATAGAGTATAATTTCCCGGTACAAAGTTAATTGTAGCATACAATTATTGAATTCAGAGTTTGAATGCGGAGTGAGAGGGTAAAACTACGATGTATTGAGCAAATCAAACAGAAAACATTCCTTTTTTCACTGGGAGCACCAGTGATAAATGACCGTTGTACTACATTCCACGGGGTCGAAATTATAGATTTAGGCGAAAACTAATGTTAAGACACAATGGGATATTATAGATGTCGAACATAATTGTTCAGTTTATTGCACGATGAGTAATTGTGTGTTTGGTCAATGCCAATAATCATCTATCTCCCATTTTATGCTTATGATTTATTTACGTTAAGGAGACAAAGATAACGACAAATAAAATGATATCTGAAGTTCCTTAACGTTTCTCAAGAAAGGTGCTCGTCATGAATATAACTAATAATTTTAAACATTTGTGTTTATTAAAGTGGAACGTTTAGTGTCAAATAATGGTTAACAGATGACTTTATGTACAATGACTCCTTAAAGTACGTTTATACGCATGTCTCCCTAAGGTCGAATTTGTCGTTATTATTATTATTATTGTTACTTGTTTTGTCACATACTTATAAGAATAATTATATAGCGTATATTTTCCCAGTTCAAAATTAATTGCAGCATACAATTATTGAATTCAGAGTTTGAATGCGGAGTGAGTGGAACAAAACTATGATGTATTGAGCCAAAAATAACGACGAATAAAATGTTATCTGAAGTTCCTTAACTGTTCGCAAGAAAGGTGCTCGTCATAAATGTAACTCATAATTTTAAACATTTGTGTCTATTAAAGTGGAACGTTTACACTGAAAAACTTATACTAGTCAGGCACAGGCTTGACTATAACTTTAAACTAGTCGAGCAGGCTAGTCAAGCCTGCTGGGCTAGCTTAAACTAGTCAAGCAGGCTAGTCAAGCCTGCTGGATAGGTTATGGCCGACTTGACTAGCTTATGGTTAGTCTGGCTCAGCATGACTAGCTTGATTTGCTCGGCTGGACAAATGGTTAATACATGACTTTATGTAAAATGTCTCCCTATTGACCGTTTATACGCATGTCTCCCTAATGTTGGATTTGTCGTTATTATTATTAATATTGTTATTATTACTACTTGTTTTGTCACACACCTATAAGAATAATCCTATAGAGTATAATTTCCCGGCATAAAGTTAATTGTAGCATACAATTATTGAATTCAGAGTTTGAATGCGGAGTGAGAGGGTAAAACTACGATGTATTGAGCAAACCAAACAGAAAACATTTCTTTTTTCACTGGGAGCACCAGTGATAAATTACCGTTTCTACTATATTCCACGGGGTCGAAATTATAGATTTAGGTGAAAACTAATGTTAAGACACAATGGAATATTATAGATGTCGAACATAATTGTTCAGTTTATTGCACGATGAGTAATTTTGTGTTTGGTCAATGCCAATAATCATCTATCTCCTATTTTATGCTTATGATTAATTTACGTTAGGGAGACAAAAACAATGATATCTGAAGTTCCTTAACGTTTCTCACGAAAGGTGCTCGTCATGAATATAACTCATAATTTTAAACATTTGTGTTTATTAAAGTGGAACGTTTAGTGTCAAATAATGGTTAACAGATGACTTTATGTACAATGACTCCTTAAAGTACGTTTATACGCATGTCTCCCTAAGGTCGAATTTGTCGTTATTATTATTATTGATACTTTTTTTGTCACATACATTTATAAGAATATTCCTATAGAGTTATTTTTCCGGTTCAAAGTTAATTGTAGCAATGAATTCAGAGTTTGAATGCGGAGTGAGTGGTGAAACTACGATGTATTGAGCAAACCAAAATGAAAACATTCCTTTTTTTAATGGGAGCCCCAGTGATACATGACCGTTGTACTACATTCCACGTGATCGAAATTATAGATTTAATAGGCGAAAACTAATGTTAAGACACAATGGAATATTATTATAGATGTCGATCTTAATGTTGTTTAGTTTATTGCACGATGAGTAACTTTGTGTTTGGTCAATGCCAATAAACATCCATCTCCCATTTTATGTTTATGATTCATTTACGTTAGGGAGACAAAAATTACGACAAATAAAATGTTACCTGAAGTTAAACTGTTCGCAAGAAAGGTGCTCGTCATGAATGTAACTCATAATTTTAAACATTTGTGTCTATTAAAGTGGAACGTTTACACTGAAAACTTAAACTAGTCAGGCACAGGCTTAACTATTAGTTTAAACTAGTCGAGCAGGCTAGTCAAGCCTGATGGACTAGCTTAAACTAGTCAAGCAGGCTAGTCAAGCCTGCTGGATAGGTTATGGCCGACTTGACTAGCTTATGGTTAGTCTGGCTCAGCATGACAAGCTTGATTTGCTCGGCTGGACAAATGGTTAATAGATGACTTTATGTACAATGACTCCTTAAAGTACGTTTATACGCATGTCTCCCTAATGTCGAATTTGTCGTTATTATTGTTATTATTATTATTGTTACTACTTGTTTTGTCACACATTAATAAGAATAATCCTACAGAGTATAATTTCCCGGTACAAAGTTAATAGTAGCATACAATTATTAAATTCAGAGTTTGAATGCGGAGTGAGAGGGTAAAACTACGATGTATTGAGCAAATCAAACAGAAAACATTCCTTTTTCACTGGGAGCACCAGTGAAATGACCGTTTGTACTATATTCCACGGGGTCGAAGTTATAGATTTAGGCGAAAACTAATGTTAAGACACAATGGAATATTATAGATGTCGAACATCGTTATTCAGTTTATTGCACGATGAGTAATTTTGTGTTTGGTCAATGCCAATAATCATCTATCTCCCATTTTACGCTTATGATTAATTTACGTTAGGGAGACAAAATTAACGACAAATAAAATGATATCTGAAATTCCTTAACTTTTCTCAAGAAAGGTGCTCGTCATGAATATAACTCATAATTTTAAACATTTGTGTTTATTAAAGTGGAACGTTTAGTGTCAACTAATGGTTAACAGATGACTTTATGTACAATGACTCCTTAAAGTACGTTCATACGCATGTCTCCCTAAGGTCGAATTTGTCGTTATTATTATTATTGTTACTTGTTTTGTCACATGCATGAATAATCCTATAGAGTATATTTTCCCGGTTCAAAGTTATTTGTAGCATACAATTATTGAATTCAGTGTTTGAATGCGGAGTGAGTGGGTCAAATCTATGATGTATTGAGCAAACCAAAATAAAACATTCTTTTTTTTCAATGGGAGCCCTAGTGATAAATGACCGTTGTACTACATTCCACGGGGCCGAAATTATAGATTTAGGCGAAAACTAATGTTAAGACACAATGGAATATTATTATAGATGTCGAACATAATGTTTAGTTTATTGCACGATGAGTAATTTTGTGTTTGGTCAATGCCAATAATCATCCATCGCCCATTTTATGCTTATGATTAATTTACGTTAGGGAGACTAACAAAAGAACAAATAAAATTATATCTGAAGTTTCTTAACTGTTCGCAAGAAAGGTGCTCGTCATGAATGTAACTCATAATATTAAACATTTGTGTCTATTAAAGTGGAACGTTTACACTGAAAACTTAAACTAGTCAGGCACAGGCTGGACTATAACTTTAAACTAGTCGAGCAGGCTAGCCAAGCCTGCTGGACTAGCTTAAACTAGTCAAGCCTGCTGGATAGGTTATGGCCGCCTTGACTAGCATATGGTTTGTCTGGTCAGCATAACTAGCTTGGTTTCTTCGCTGGACAAATGGTTAATAGAATGACTTTATGACCGTACAATGACTCCTTAAAGTACGTTTATATGCATGATGTCTCTCTAAGGGTGAATTTATCGTTATTATTATCATTTGTTTTGTCACATAAATTTGAAAAAGAATAATCCTATACAGTAATGTTTCCCGGTCCAACGTTGATTTTAGCATTCAATTTTCAATTCAGAGTTTGAATGCGGATTGAGTGGGCGATACTAATAAAGTGAAACATTTAGTGTCAAATAATGGTTAACAGTTGACTTTACGTACAATATCTCCCTAAAGTACGTTTATACGCATGTCTGTCTAAGGTCGAATTTGTCGTTATTATTATCATTATTATTATTACTTTTTTTCACAATTATATAAGAATAATCCTACACAGTATATTTTGCCGGTTGAAAGTATATTGTAGCATACAATTATTGAATTCAGAGTTTGAATGCGGAGCGAGTGAGTGAAACTAAGATGTATTGAGCAAACCAACATGAAAACTTTTTTTTCTTTCACTGGGAGCACCAGTGATAAATGACCGTTGTACTACATTCCGCGGGGTCGAAATTATAGATTTAGGCGAAAACTAATGTTAAGACACAATGGAATATTATTATAGATGTCGAACATAATGTTTAGTTTATTGCACGATGAGTAATTTTGTGTTTGCTCAATGCTAATAATCATCCATCGCCTATTTTATGCTTATGATTAATTTACGTTAGGGAGACAGAAATAAAGAACAAATAAAATGTTATCTGAAGTTCCTTAACTGTTCGCAAGAAAGGTGCTCGTCATGAATGTAACTCATAATATTAAACATTTGTGTCTATTAAAGTGGAACGTTTACACTGAAAACTAGTCAGGCACAGGCTGGACTATAACTTTAAACTAGTCGAGCAGGCTAGTCAAGCCTGCTGGACTAGCTTAAACGAGTCAAGCAGGGTAGTCAAGCCTGCTAGATAGGTTATGGCCGCCTTGACTAGCTTATGGTTAGTCTGGCTGAGCATGACTAGCTTGATTTGTTCTGCTGGACAAACGGTTAATAGATGACTTTATGTACAATGACTCTTTAAAGTACGTGTATACGCATGGCTCCCTAATGTCGAATTTGTCGTTATTATTATTATTGTTACTTGTTTTGTCACATACATATAAGAATAATCCTATAGAGTATATTTTCACGGTTCAGAGTTAATTGTAGAATACAATGATTGAATTCATAGTTTGAATGCGGAGTGAGTGGGTAAAACTACGATGTATTGAGCAAACCAAAATGAAAACATTCCTTTTTCACTGGGAGCCCCAGTGATAAATGACCGTTGTACTACATTCCGCGGGGTCGAAATTATAGATTTAGGCGAAATGTTATGACACAATGGAATATTATTATAGATGTCGAACACAATGTTTAGTTTATTGCACGATGAGTAATTTTGTGTTTGGTCAATGCCAATAATCATCATTCGCCCATTTTATGCTTATGATTATTTTACGTTAGGGAGACAAAAATAAAGAACAAATAAAATTATATCTGAAATTCCTTAACTGATCGCAAGAAAGGTGCTCGTCATGAATGTAACTCATAATATTAAACATTTTTGTCTATAAAAGTGGAACGTTTACACTGAAAACTTAAACTAGTCAGGCACAGGCTGGACTATAAATTTAAACTAGTCGAGCAGGCTAGTCAAGCCTGCTGGACTAGCTTAAACTAGTCAAGCCTGCTGGATAAGTTATGGCCGCCTTGGCTAGCTCATGGTTAGTCTGGCTCAGCATGACTAGCTTGATTGTTCTGCTGGACAAATGGTTAATAGAATGACTTTATGACTGTACAATGACTCCTTAAAGTACGTTTATATGCATGATGTCTCCCTAAGGGTAAATTAATCGTTATTATTATTATTTGTTTTGTCACATAAATGTCAAAAAAATAATCCTATACAGTATTGTTTCCCGGTCCAACATTAATTTTAGCATTCAATTTTGAATTCAGAGTTTGAATGCGGATTGAGTGGGTGATACATGCGTGTACATGTAGAGATTCGACTTTATCTACCTAGCAGCTGCTGTGTAAATAGCCTTTACAGGGTCTAATCAAGATGTGTACATTGGCTCTATACATTGCGGATGTGACACAAACAGTCGTGTATATAGAGATTTGACTAAGGCAGCTGGTATGTATAGCATATGAAGTCGCATTGCACTTGGAGATATACATTTACCTACACGGCAGTTGCCCAAGCCTTATTTTCCCAGCGAACTATCCACACGGTGGTTGAAGCGCCATACGATCGTCGTGCTGCCGGGTAGATAGCTTTTCTTTATTCATCTTTCGCATAGCATGAATGAATAGGTAATTGCCACGTAGTAGTTGGTAATCTCAGTGAGCTATCTACACGGTAGCGCCACCAAAAATGTACATGCGTGTACATGTAGAGATTCGACTTTATCTACCTAGCAGCTGCTGTGTAAATAGCCTTTACAGGGTCTAAGCAAGATGTGTACATTGGCTCTATACATTGCGGATGTGACACAAACAGTCGTGTATATAGAGATTTGACTAAGGCAGCTGGTATGTATAGCATATGAAGTCGCATTGCACTTGGAGATATACATTTACCTACACGGCAGTTGCCCAAGCCTTATTTTCCCAGCGAACTATCCACACGGTGGTTGAAGCGCCATACGATCGTCGTGCGTACAGTCCTTCAATAATTGACCGTGCTCATAGAGATATTTGACTAAGGCAGCTACTTAGGCAGCTTCTATGTATTTAGCTTGCATCTAGAGAAATACCATTATCTACACGGCAGCTGCACGAACTTTAGTTTTCGCAGCGAACTATCCACACGGTGGTTGTACGGCCACACGGTCACCGTGTGTATACATATTCAACAATTAAGTTTGCCGGTTATATTCATCTTCTCCGTATTGTTCTCAATAATAATACTTTCATCCTAAACAGTCATTAGGGAGACGTCTCCCTAAGTCCATATTATGCTTCGACTTACGTTAGGGAGACAAAAATTACACTAAATTAAATTATATCTGAAGTTCCTTAACTTTTCGGGAAAAAAGTGCACGTCATGAATTTAACTCATCATTCTTAACATTTTAGACCATTAAAGTGGAATATTTAGTGCCAAATATGGTTAATACATGACTTTATGTAAAATGTCTCCCTAATGACCGTTTATACGCATGTCTCCCTAATGACGGATTTGTCGTTATTATTATTATTATTATTATTATTATTATTATTATTATGTGTTTGGAAGATACAGCACTGTATTTGTCTCAAGTAGAATGGCGCTCTCTAGAGTTGGATAGTATGTGCTATGTGTTTGGAAGAGAGGCGTAACTAGAGGGGGCATCCCCCCACCCTTTTTGCCGGAAGGCTTGCACCCCTGATGCCCCCAAGTGAAATTATAAACTATATGTATATTAAAAAGGTAGTGGGTTATGCCTCCCACCCTACCCTTGACCACAGGCCTGTCCCCCTGATGACCCCCCCCCCCCCCCCCCCTCCCTCCAAATTCGAGACCCTAGTTACGCCACTGGTTTGGAAGACGCAGCACTATATTTTACTCAAGCAAGCATTGAGCTCTCTAGATTTCAATAGTTTGTGCTATGTGTTTGGAAGACACGTCAGCACTATATTTATCTCAAGCAGAATGGCGCACTCTAGAGTAGGATATTATGTGCTATGTGTTTGGAAGATACAGCACTGTATTGTACTCAATCAAGAATGGCGCTCTCTAGAGTTGAATATTATGTGCTATGTGTTTGGAAGATACAGCATTGTATTTTTCTCAAGGGAAATGGCGCTCTCTAGAGTTGAATAATAGAAATTGTATGTTCCTTCAATGATTTGAAATCACAAAAGATCTTCTGATGAAACCATGTATTGCCTTGGATGAAAGAACTGGGATTATTCAACCAATATTGTATTCATAATAATAATAATAAATAACAGTCAATCTAGAAGTTATAGGGAGTCCACATAATGTTTACTTTTTATTATCACCATAGAAGTACAACCAGGCTTTTATTCTTTAAACGGAAACTCTTTGATCACATTTTTCAATTGTTTCACTGCCTGATGATTACAGTTCATTTCATAACCATGACAGAGTCATTCATTTATATATACTACATTCATCTAATTCTGTGTACTGATGTCAAGATCGTATTGTAATGATCGCGCTTCATTATCGCGCGCATGATATTGATGCCTTAGCGCCTGAAGTACCGTATACCCACACAATACAATCAAACACGAATTTCGGCATTCGCGCGTAAGTGCTGCGTCTATCACTAACTATGCTCTGACGTCATTGCGCAGATTTAGATGAAGTAAATATTCTTGCGGATAGGCCGAGCACTGGCAAACTCTGATCATGGTCACCGTGTAATCTGGGGGTATTTGGCATTTTATTTTGTTGGATTTCGTCGGCAAGGCGTACGACGCACAGCGTCTCATTTTAACATTTGATGCAACGTTTCCGCACATATGGGCGCCCGATGCGTCTCTTTTTGATGGCGCGCATCTGTTGTGTTGCTGAATATTTGCAATCCGGCGCAGCCAACCCAAACGCAAAACACATTGCCACAACGTAAAGCAGTTTCATACGCAAGGGCTAGATTTACATTTTTAATTAGTGTGGAATATCACAATAACAAATCGCGTCGGATTTTGGATTTTGGGGTCAGTGCAGCTTCTAAAGTTTGGTATTCTTTGGTCTTGCGACTTCCCTCTGACGCGTTTCTGTATCGCACTGAAATTGTCCTGCTAGTGGTATCTCATCGTGATTTTGAATCAAAAAATATCACTAGAAAACTGTGGTTGTCTTAAAAGATCTGCCGCTTAATTTCAATGTTATTATCTTATGCTCTCGAGGCTGTGGGCAATGTGGGTGTTCAAAAGGTAACCTTTTAAAGGTTAACATTAACACTCGTGGGAATGTATGAACGTCGTTAAGTGTCATTTTGAGCCAAATTGAGTTATAAGTTTTGGTGAGTTTGTCCGGTTCACAGGCTATGGCTTGCTTCCGGGATTGCTGGATCAACGTATTCTATGCAGTTTTTTATAGTAGACCATCACCTGAAGCTGTAGGCTCCTCGTAGCTTAGTTCATATACCAATTCCGATTTCAAGATGGTCTGGAATCCGTCGTCTACCTTCTTCAGAACCACCGTAGACCTGGACAATAGGAGCAAATGCCTAGCCTTGTTAGTATAAACAGATGAAGGAAATGCTGTTTACTGATAAACACACACAGTCTCTCATTTAAATAATGTTGAATATTTAAACCATGTCATTTTGGTCAAAAGGATTTTCCGAGCCGCCGAAGATCAGTTGGAAACGTAGACAAATAACTTTTAATTAATAACGATGGAATGATTCAATAAATGTGTTACAAAGCCCCTTGTCAATACAAATCATTAAATGGGATTGGATACATAGACGCGTTCAGAGTCACTGTTGGACATCGCACACTAATATTGATCACGTGATCTGTGTAGCGCATTCGGCCACTTTTAATACGTTTTCATTGGCATGACTATAGCGTCGTCTCGTCGATGACATTCAACTACACTTTGCAGTGATATTTATCTGCGTTTAAAATAAGAGTATAGATTTCCCTAAGTAATATTGTTCCAAAGAAGAAATCTCCAACCCGACATTACAAAAGCCTGCTATTTGGGTGTCACCTGCCGTGCATATTAATACTTACGTTGTATTCTCAATGATCTCTCCATCACGATTTTTAGATTCAAAGTCACATAGGATATACATGTAATCATCATCTAACATATCGGCATCAAGAACTGTTATAGCGGTTTTCCACAAACCATTCGCAAACCGATTCTCGTAAAGGGCCTGTACCTCTATGAAAATACAAAATAAGAGGGCAAAAACTGGAATAGTATAAAGAAGTCATCTTGTTTGTTCAGGAAATTGCAATATTTCCCTACTTTAATAGTTCTGCTATTTTGTTCTCTACATGCCTGACGACAATGGCATGACATTCTGTGAGAACTCTTTTGTGTAAAAGAGAGAATCGCTTAAAAGCACGTGTGGTCCAGTGGAACAGCGCGGAATTTGCCTCGTTGACCCAAGCGTGATTGGGTAGCTGTTAAAAAGGGTGATATTACAATATAAGTGCTGATATGGATAGTGCGACTAGCCATCAGCCACGTAGATGAAGCAAAATGATTGTGACGATTTCCTAACGGCAGCGTAATAATAAATAGGCGCTGAGCGTCGCTTGCTGCGGATACCGGCGCGTTATAAATTTCCACTATTATTATATATTATTACTATATTATTAATAATAATTTATAGGTGGGTTTTTTTTACTGATACACTACTATAAAAAGAATAAAAACTCTCCAAAAGCAAAACACGAAAGTTAACTAATCGACATAGTCAGACAGTACTGTTTTAGCTCAGTGGCGTAGCTAGGTTTTTCATATTGGGGGGTTAATAAATGAAAATGAACCGACACTATTGTTCCGATCAAACAAATGCGCGCATAACGCGCGAACAATTTCGAATTTACACTTACTTTTGCTATGATATGAGGTACATTTCTTCTTTAAACAAGCTTCTACCAAAAACAAAAATCCATTTTGGGTACACATGCCCGCGAAAGAATTCGGTCTGTGTACTTTTGACCATCATAATTCCAGATTCCTCTTGTGAAATGAACCGAGTCACCGACAGTGCCAATCTCAACCGACACGACAGTCTTATTCTATTGGGGTGGTGGTGGGGGTCGCCCCCCCCCCCCCCCGACCCTCTGGCTCTGGCTACGTTTTCTTGGACATGATAAATAGAGGGGCAAGAAATAAAAGGGAACCGACTAGACTTTGTGAAACAGCGAGCGGTAAGCAGTGGCGTACCCAGGATTTGGATTATTCCGTAATGGAGTCTTCGCACTAGTCTAACCGATGAATGTCTTGCACCACGGATACACCCGGAATCGTCAATATGTCGACCAAACACCATATCTACCTTCAAAGATAACACAAATACGCCGCGCGCAGCTCGCAAAAATGCTCGCTAATTAACATTAATTTGACCATGATTGAAGTACATTTTGACTTTAAACGAGCTTCTGTCACATGCGCGTGAAGCGCGCGAGAATTTATGTACTTGCACTAACCGTTATAAATCCCATTGTCAAATGAATCGACAGTACCAATATTAAACGACAGTGACCGGTGGGCTAAAGTATTGGGGATGGGGGCCTTTGGCTACGCCACAGAATCGTAGGGCCTATAGGCCTATTATAATTTATATAAGACGTATTTACCCTCTCGGCCGTTGGCTTTATATCCATATCGTACATACACAGCATCTTCATCATATTTCGAAGCGATATCGGCAGCATTATGTCGGCTAATCAACAACTCTAACTCCCTACACATGTCTTGAACATATTGCATTAATTCAGAAGAACTGTCCCCTATATCTTCATCTTCACCAAAATGATCGTCTGGTGGTTTTTTTTTACAATAATGAGAAAGAGGAAGAAGAAAAAAAACCACCACTAATTTATTGCTTTGACATGTTATTGTGTTGTTAGCAATCTAGATAGGAAGATCATTATTACATAGACCTACACACAGAAAGAATTACACAACGATATGAAAGAATAGATCCTTATGTAATTTGGTATAATTTACTTCATAACAGTTTTACCAAATTCTGTTGAATGTTACTTAATTTATGTTAATGTTTGTACTTAAATTGTACGGTATAACATTTTGACCTAACATTTTTCTCATGGCAAGTGCTCCTTGATCCCTTTTGAAAAAGGATCAAGGGGCCTCATAACAAAATATAATAAGACACGTTTGAGAGGTCTCCTACGAACCCTAAAGTGCAACGTTAAATACACAGCTCTCAAAAATAACATCTCGAAAAACAGTCCGATGTCTTCTTTTTCCATTTTCCAATCAAGACACGAACGGGATAGGAACGTTACCAATTTTATATAGGTCCTCATGGCAGCAGGTCTGTCACGACCGGCTCACCTCCCTTTTTAAATGTGTTTTATATATTGATTGTTGTGCAATAGTGCTTTTTGTAATACCTTGCCTGGTGGTCAGTATAGGCCCCAGTTGTCTTGGTTTTTAATGTTCTCTTCTTTTTTTTTTATGTGAATAAAGATGATTTAATAAATATATCTGGGGCCTATAATCCAACTAATGGCGTAAGATAATTTTGGCACATATGCATATTATAAATGACGAGATAGTGATATTAGTACCGTATAATTGATATCCATAAGCTTATTTAAAAGGCCGTAAAACACATAGCCATAATAGGCCTACGCAAAACAAATTGCTATAATTCGCATATATCAAACTGATTGCTTGTGATATTTAAACAGATCAGTGCTGGATTTGTGTAAGAAAGTACAAATTGTATTCTAAACAATCACCGACGTTTATATAAAATACCATATAAATATCATACTGTTCCTGTACCGGATATTTATATATGATTTAAGCTCCCATATGTATTAGACTGCATTACATTTGGTTTGTTTCAAACGCAAGATAGCATAACTAATTTGTTTACGGCTCAGAATCAGTTTGGGCCATATAGGAGTTGAGGGAAAGTATTGACTAGAAATGAAAAGGAATTTAGCACCAAATTCATGTCAAAAAAAGGATGATGTTATGAGCTGAATGAAGAATATCAATATCCCTTACAAAAAACTTTACTCAACTTTGATGGGAATTTATTTATTTAAATATATTTTTAGTCATCACCATTATGGATTTTACTCTCCATTATTGTTTCAAATCCCATTTGCCTTTTACCTTTTAATCTCCCCTTTGTCTATGTCATCCTTTTGTTACATTATCCACTTAATCAATCAGCTGTCAAGTTTGATAACCCTTCCCCTATTCATCCATCTGTCACTTTGTCCTCCACTGTGTTACATTATCACTTGTCATTTCCTGCCCATTGTTCCCCTGTCTATAAAGGGTGTATCAAAAACTTAGAACTCTGTTTTATGGCGTTTTTTTACTTGTTCAAAACCACTGGACCAATTTACCGTCAGTACAAAGCCCAATTAATAATGATAATATTCTGAAAATCTGAGATGAATCCAATGAAAAATAAGACCGCTAACATAATTTGCGTACACCATGTCATTTACTAGTCTGTACAATAGAATTTACACATGACAGAAAATGTCATGGTTTACATTTCAATACCTTGCATTCATAAATGTTGTAAATCACTATCAATAACAATAGCAAAGATTAGTTTGGTATTCCTCTTAATTCTGGCACAAATCATTAATAGCTACATAATCCACAAATTTGATGCATGAATATTTCTATGCAATGTTCAATGTCGCTCAGTGTTCTCATGAGAAAACCTCAGCATGTAGGAGAATTGTGGTAAGAAAGCACCAATCATGTCAATAGTGTGCTAATGAATACCAATCATTGGCAGAGAAGGACATTTATAATTACAAATTAGACCTCTAAGTCAACTTTAATTTCTGCCATAAGCATGATAAGAATAAGAATGATTTAACATGATAAGAATAAGAATAATTTCCCTTTTAGCCTATTTAAAAATGTAATCTTCCACTGTGATGTTACTCTACCTTTACTGTGTGAATTACCTTAGTACATACTACAAAATGGTTTGACTTGCCTAGTTGGTCACACTTTCCGTAATTGATGATGGATTTTTCTCATCTTTTCAGGATTTTAACTTTATTAGTTGTACTTGATAATGAAATCAAATTTGTCATGGTTCAGTGGTTTTATTAAAGATTAATTTCATGCTGAAAGAGAGTCCTATGTTTTTTGATACACCCTGTATATGTTGTGTATGTTGTATTCTGTCATTTTACCTTCGATAAAGATTCTGTTAGAATCGAAACGTCAGGTCCCCTTATATTTATTATGTTCAAATATTTGATTGGATTATCAACATCATTTATTGAACCAGAATTTACATTAAATTTAGCTTTCACCAGAATTTTAGTTCGTCAAAATCGGTTGAGGAAACATGTGTTACACTCGTTTAAACGAATGCGCACTATTTCTGAGTGCATTGATACGGCGCGTTAGTCTCTCAGAGTGGTCCAATTCCAATTTCGGTACAAATATTAAAAGTCTCTAACTTTTACCCGAAATCCTGATGAAATCAACTAAAATTCTTCAGATAGCTTCAACCCATCGTATGTATCACACAAAAAATTACAATTTTCCACTGCCTTACAAAGTCGATATCATTATAAAATAGATATTTTTACTTAGGGTTAACTTTTCTTTAATCCTGGATCTATTGCTAAGATTCAGTTTGACACTGACACACTTTTCTACGCAATATTGAATTTAATCACCATATTTGGAATCACCATGAGATATGTATTAAAATAAGTACAAACATGCCTAGGATTGGTTCCGTAATTCTTGAGACAGACTTTGAAAGTTGGTAAAGGTTTCTGACAAATCTGTTTTGTATATGGTACAACTAATAGGCGCGTGGAAATTCAATAAAACAAGAAAACAAAGAATATGATTTCTTTCTAATTGACTTTGAACCTTATCAGCAATAACTCATGAAAATATTAATGTCAGCCTGTATGAAATGATGTATAATATTCATATAATAACAGCTTCTTTTAAAAAAATATTAAACTTTACAAACCTTCGATTTCGAAATCAGCAGTGCAGCCCTTTCCCAAGAATACCGCCAACACTGCAAACGCCAATATCAATTTACTCATCATGGTGCAAATCTTTACGAGAATTATTTGGCAGATTTACACTCTGTGGATATCAAATGTATTGTGGTGATTTCTATATGATTTATACTTCATGTAACCAGTTGTAGGCATATTTGGTGCCCGGGGTTACGTCAAAATGGACCCATCGAAAATGCGACCCATTCAAGCGGCATATGTGTACCTAACCTTTTCTATACAGTACCCCCGGGTTTTACGATGTGACGTTACAGAGACAGATATAGTTGATTACCAGGTGTTAACAAAACTGTTCAGATTATGAACAAACATAATTATATTTTTGAGCGACTAAAAAAAAAGGGATTTTTATTTTTCAATTGCCTGATGACATAAATTACGCCGATGTCGGCATCGTTTAGATACTATTGGTTTCGGTGCAATATCATCGACTTCAAAACTTCAAAGATTTGGACAAGAGCAAAATAATCTCCAAATATCATGCGTCCATGCATAAATTTAAACTACCCACGTAAATAACTCGCTATTCAAACGTACCATCTTAACAAGTGACACATATTGATCATCATTTTTCTTAAAGTTGTAATCCTTGATGAAGATAAAATTATATAGAATGGAAATCATCAATTTGGACATGTTGGACAAAGACACGAGAACACTTTGTCACAATCTGCTATAATGTGATTCGAGAAACAGGGAAGCATAGAACCATGATACGTATTCGTCAAGCGTCAATGATCAAATGAAGATTTCAAATCACTGCCTCCCCCCTCAAGACAATGTTATTCTTTCTGTATAACCATACCTTAACTAGGATTTAGTAAACCTTCAAGTATTCAATTTAATTGCCGTCAAGTATGAGAAAGGAAATGCCAAGACCATAAATAAGTTGAATGAAAACATTTGAAATATTTAATTTGTTGGAATTAGCATTTTAATTAGCGTATCAATCATTATTTGCAATAACTAAAAACACACCCTGTAATTTAATATAAAAAGTATTTGCTTTAATTCAATCATTAAGGCCGAAATGGCGCTGTCATTACCATTGACATTGAAACTGAGATATCACAAAGTGCATTCAATCATCACCAATTCGGTTTTATGAGGCAACAATAATAATACGTGACTATAATCATGCGCGATCAAATGCGCGATCAAATGCACCAACAAACCAAGAAATACTGGGTTATTTTGGTAGATACAGCGGTGGTAAACCCAACTCAAGGATGGGGTTTGCATTAGGGGTAATGTATATCGGGTCACCCAATGGCCAGATATTTGTATAAATGCCACAAAGACGCATCGTTATTTGTTCATTGTTCATTATACATGTTATACTTGTTGTAAACAAATTACGTAACCAACTCACCCCTCCCACTCCCTCTCCAACACATGGGCATATAGCAATTTCGCAAACCAGAAGTGTAGGCCTATCATTCATGATGGGTGAAATGTTGACTAATGCCATTTGTGAAATTGTGATTAAACATATTCAATTTGGAAATGCATACAATTTAGGCCACGTGTACCATATAGGCCTATATAGTTGTTTTTTTACACTTGATGAAACATGCAAATCATTTTATATGATTTTGTTAAAGCGCATTTTTTAGCTGCGGATATTAAATACAGATGCACTATACATGTATGTCATTAAGATATCTGTATTCGTTTATATCGCTTAATATTTTTCGCAGGTGTTCCTCACATTGCCTGCAATTGCCAGTGTATTCCAAATAATATGATACTTTAGAATATTCTAATAATATCAATCCAACCATGGATTACTTCAATCCATGCTCCCACAAAGTTGATCGTCCTCTACAATTGAACTTTTCCTTGTACAGAGTGTTCCAAACATGTTACACTTTTTCATAGACAGATTGCTCTGAATTTTGAAGATATCATGTAATTATATTAACATATTCGTAAAATGCAATATCTTCGACACAAATGGCGAAAATGGCGTTTATATTGAAGCTCTAATTACAACACGGTAGCCTTTCAAAGAAAAATGGTGCTTTAAATGACAACTATTTCGTAATTAGACCACTATTTCGTAATTAGAGCTGCAATTTCAATGCCATTTTCACCACAAGTGCCCAAGTAACTGCAGCATAGGGACACCTATAATACTTTTTTTGGCGAATCTGTCTGGCTGTTCAATGCCTACGAGTGTAAATTCCTGCCCATTTGTCCATGCAATCGCTATGCACAGGGATCTTCGCCCCAAGTAATAACGAGTACCACACAAGTGTCACGAAAGTGTCACGCACGTCCCACTTCCCATATGTACTACCGACATTTTGAATTTCTTTATCCCGGGTAGCTACTATTTGGACTAAAATTGTACCTTAAGGAGTAAGTGATGACGTATGGTCTTCACCCTAAATGTTGTCATCATGGGCATAGCTATATTTCTGTATATGTGGCTGTTTGTTATCCGTAAAGATCGTATAGTATATAAGCATTTTTACAGGACTATACGACCGACAAATAAAATATTTTAGGAACTTGTCTATAAGTAAACAAACTCTTACACTGTTGCTGCACGCTCACGTATAAACCAAAGTTGGAAATGCGTTTAAAAAAGAGACGAGAACAAAAACACATCATACAGCCAGGATATAAAAAGGATGTTAATTCCCGGGCGTGTTCTTGTATGAGTTAAACTATGCTTATGATCAGGAGTCAAAAAACGGGTCGAATTGGAGGTGGGGACGATGTCAGTCTCTGCATGCGCCGGGGTCAAACCTAGACCGCGTGCGTACAAGTGTGTAGTGTTGGCGGGTTAGTGTCAATAAAGGAACTGGGAGCTTAAACCGTAGGCCTTCATCCAGTATAAACATGTTAAAGTGATCGCGGGTAGCTTGATATCAGTGCCTCAAGATCCCATCGCGGACACATCTACAACGCAGGCCACAACGGGCCTGTGTTACTATATCAATTCGGATAGGCCCTATCATGAGATGTCTATAATATAAATGGGAATGTTAAAATACAGGGACCTGTTAAATATAAAGGGACGGTGTGTCAGCAAACATACGTGATTGAAATACATACGTTCAGGCATACATGCCTCTGGATGAATAATTAATGTCAATAAGCCGAAAAATAAACGGATATGGCACACACAGTTCTCAAGACCGAGTACAGATTATCATGACGATAGACCCCGCCTCCCGCCAACTTTAAAACTAAAAGACCTATAAAACTAAGACCCCACTAAAACGCCGACCCTAGGCCTAAACATATACTGAACTAAATGGTTATAGTATATGCACATGGGGTAGCCTACCTGGATTTAAGGGCAAATGGGGTTTCAGTATTATGGAATATTAAGGGCACCTGTGATAACTGGATTTTAAGAGTGTACATCCCATGAACCCCAAACCCGAGAACCGCCCAACTCAAGAACAGCTTATTCTAGTAATATATATTAGTATACACAGTTCTATTGTCACATCAACACTCATCATGTAAGCTTTTAGTAACATTACTTATATGTATTTTATCTTACTCAACAAATATAAACATTTTATACGAACATCTTATAATTTAAAAAAACACTTACATTGAAAAATTATTTTAACACTGTCATATACAAGGTAAAGGCGGTCGATCATCCTGTAATCCCAGGAGCGGATTGCCAATCTCTCTTGCAAAGCGATAGGGCCAGACTCACTCCTTTTTATAATGTTGCTGTGTGGGGCTCGCTACACTGCCATATAAGAATGTATTTTGTATCATAAATTGTCATATTAGAATTTATGTTGTAAGATAATTTCAATTTATCACCACTACTGTTTGTTTACATTACATTAATATTGGATAGCCATCAATCCAATATTACTTTTCCTTTACCGATCTGATCCCCGATTTGTTTCAGTAACGGCCTCTCCGATACGCCTCTCCGATGTTCCCACCTAACATTTGGGCTGCATCGTTGATGGTAAAGCCGTTGAAAAATGAATGGATCCGACGTAAGCGTTAGATTGAATTGCGTTTGTTTCTCTAATTTTAAACCTTCCAAATTCGGAAATTTTAGAACAAATAATTGAAAATATATCAATTTAAAGTTAATAAACTGTCACCCCGACCCTTCGGTGTGGTGTTGTTTTGTAGAGATTAATGCCATAGAAATGATTCCTCCAGAATTCTAAGCAATCTGCTATGAAAAAGTATAACCTTTTTTTATCCCACAGTAGTATGCCCTTTTCGAGGTTCATGCACTCCTCATGCACTCGAGAAATGAATGGATCCGACGTATCCCAGGAAGCGTTTGATTGAATTGCGTTTGTTTCTGTAATTTTAAACCTTCCGATTTCGGCAATTTTGGAACAAATAATTGAAAATATATCAATTTAAAGTTATTAACTGTTGCCCAAACCCCTTGCTGTGGTGTCGTTATGTAAAGATTGATGCCATAGAAATTTGAAATGTATTTCTCAATGTCGAGTAAAAAACGGAAGTCAATGTAGCCAATGTTATACAATTAGTATACTATCCCGTATCGATACTAAATGAATAGGTTTCCATGTAGCAGCACTCCCTTCAAATATCACGAAATGAAGTAGGTTTCGCTATACCAGCACTCCCTTCAAATATCATTAAATGAAGTAGGTTTCCCTATACCAGCACTCCCTTAAAGGATCACTAAATGAAGTAGGTTTCCCTGTAGATTTCACACAAATAAATAAGTTCACGATATTTGTGATCATTGAAGTACAGAATGTAAATATATAGGGTAACCCTGAAAATCTCGAGAAATGTGGACAGCTGGTGTATCGCTCTAATTTATCGTCAAGAAATTGATCAATGTTGACAGAATTTATATAATCAAAATCATGCAAAAAACTACAAAAATGGACTGAAAATATCTCTTTTTACACTGCGTTTAAATAGATAGTAGTCCATAAATCAGGATTATATTCCAAATTAATCAATCATTTGGTGGCAATAAGTACCTTTCATGATTACTTACGATTATGGTTGTGCCACAGTCTTCTATAATAGAGAGGAAATCCGATTGTCGTTGACTACAATCATTTACCGTAACCAGCTACCTTCAATGATCACCCAATGGAGTAGGTTTCCCTGTACCGGCACTCCCTTCAAAGATCACTAAATGAAGTAGGTTTCCCTGTACCGGCACTCCCTTCAAAGATCACTAAATGAAGTAGGTTTCCCTGTACCGGCACTCCCTTCAAAGATCACTAAATGAAGTAGTTTTTGCTGTACCAGCGTTTCCTTCAATGATCCCTAAATGAAGTAGGTTTCCCTGTACCAGCGCTTCCTTCATAGATAATAATAATAATTAAAAATATTATAATATGAAAAGGATATTTACAAATCTCAAACGTAAACAATAAATTGAAAATACTTTCTGTATCTGTTAGGGCGCTCTGATACTCCAAATTCTGTTGACAAAATGTTGATTTCCAATTCTGATTTCGACCTTATAAAGATCATGACCAATTGCATCAGAAAGTTAGTTATGGATTTGGCCAAAGGTAATCATCATTTTACAAAATTGGATCATCGTTCATGTACGCTTCCACGAAACTAGTATACATCTCAGAATTCTCGAGAAATCATATGATTCTCCAGAATTCTAAGCAATCTGCATCTGAACAAATTGAACCTTTTTTCACTCTGTAGTATTCCCTTTTCGAGGTTCATTTGTCTATAGCATAGTAAAGTGCTGCTTCAATTATCTTGCAATTGAGCAAGGATCAAGCTATTGCCTCTCTTGTCTTTCTACGTAACTCTTTCATATTTTCATATTTTGTGATATATAGTACCGCAGTTTAAGTGCCATACATTATCTTTTTAGCATCTGATTTTTGCAGGTCAAGACTTCTCACTCATAGATGGAAATTGGTACACCGAGTTATGCCGAAGTCTGGGTCTAGCTTTAAAAAGCCTTGTTAATTATTTTCCTCCAAAAGTTAAATGATTTACATGAATTTATAACAAGACATTTACATAGTGATGGAACCTTTTCAGGGACACCCTGTATTCTCGTGAGTATAACTGAGTAGAATTTAGTCGAAACCTCGCATTTTGCATTTATGTCATGGATAATATTCACGCACGCATTCTCGCCCAAAATTGCACCCGCGTTCTTCTGTTTATTTAGCTTCGCCAAGTCACATCGCTAATTTCTACCTTGATAAAGGCCTATGGCCGAAATATCGGAATTTTAATAAAATCATGAGGTTTGAACCATATTACGTATTCTCTGGACATTATTATGGATAATATTAAGTTATATTTTAAGAATATTGAGATCCAGGAGCTCGAAAAAAATATAAACATTCCATTTGGTTCAGAGATATGAAATTATGTCAGTAATACAATCCCATCTTAAGCCAAAAAAGAAGGCCTGTCTCACATACATTTGGAGAATAGCTATGCTATATGCGAATTTATTTATTTGACAGAAACAATAGATATGCTAAATGCGGATTAATATTAGTTTAATATATAGTATTGTAGATGATGCGTAAAAAACATTTGAAATTTTCAGTCGTGACAACGTATCATTATTCAACTAAGAAATGTAACAGCACCACCCTATTGTGAGGCGAGTTCATAACGCGTGACCATTTACTAGCGATACGTGGGGTTCAACAGCGGTTGCATTTAGTATTAGTTTAATAGTAGTGTATATGATGCGTAACAAACACTTACATTTTCAGTCGTGACGTCGACAAAGTATCATTATTCATCAGTTTCTTGTTTTATGATCTTGGCACAGCTGTCCTGATTTGAATTGCATTGTGAACTACAATGTATTTGATTTGCTCTATCAATAACTGCCAGCTTGTCGGGAATTTAAGATTTTCATACAGGCCAATTTGGTAATACGGTTCATAAGGCCCTATGTCGCAAAGGAAAAACAGGGAGTTCGAATAAAATAATACAGAAACCCGTGAAAATAAAGAAAATTCCACGAAAACCCGTGAAATTGCCTTAAATCCCGCGAAAAAACGGAAATGTTCATGAAAACCCGCGACGTTTCATTAAATCCCGCGAAAACACGGAACATTCCATAAAAACCCGTGAAGTTGCGTTAAATCCCACGAGAAAACATCGAAAATTCCTTGAAAACCCGAAAACTTACATAAAATCCCTTAAAGGCATATTATTTGATATTATTTATCACATTTTATACATTTATAACCATGAATCTTTCCTGATTACTTCAAAATCAGATTTCAGATAAGTTGTCCTGGTGCCAGGACAGTTAATTTTGTAAGTAGTTTTTTCGTTGGTACGATAGAATTTCATGGTTTCACACCGTTTTAACGCGGTTTACATTGTTTCCGGCTACAACCGCAAATGTCCACAAGTAAACACACCCCACGGAATTCTTTATGATGAAAATCAAACAAATATGTTGACAATTTCTAAAATTGGAAGCAGATTTCTATTATGATTTATTAATGTGCTGTGGTGGTTTTTTAACGGAAAATACAGTCAGTATAGATTTAGTATAATTTCAGGACAGTTATTCCTGATTATTGTCAAACTTCATTACAAGAGAGACACAAATATATGTACACATTTGAAAAAGATCACAAAATATTACTTTAAAATCGTATCAGTTTTGGTGTTTTGTGTGGAAATTGTAACTATTTAATGCGATTTTGTGCGAACTCCTGGTTTTTCTCTTGCGACATGGGCCTTTCATGAATTGAACATCATGCTCCAATTCAATCCAATTCTTTCTTTATTGTTAACACTCATAAATAGTCCCCTGGCTGTAGGAATTGATGCTACCAAGTGTGCTGCATCTCAGTGCTGTGTAGCATGCAGTGTACTTAGATAGGTAGTACTGATTGTCCAAGATAAACCTTGACCCCTACAAACTAAAAAAAACTTATATTTTGACCTTCATTAATATACAGTTACTGTGCACTGTTTACACTTGGACCAAGGAAATGACGATATCTAAAACTAAAAATGCCAATACTATGACCATGTTCCATTGTGATTTCTTTAAATTACGATTATAATTATATTCAATTTAATATGGCCAATATTCTTTAGTAAAACTAATGCTTGAAGTAGAATTTATTTGTTTATAAAGGATAATTTAGACAATTTTCCAATATACTAAAAACAAAATGGCAGCCTCCATGTATATGTAGAAAGACCTAAATATGCAACATTTCGCAATTCCATGCTTATAGGTTAGCGGGCTTTGGCCGGCCACCCAAAAAGTTTGGAAAGGATTTTGAAAGATTTCTTTTGCATATGATAAAACTAGTAGCCGTGTGGTAAGCGTTAAGTACGTTATGGACCAAGACCCCTTTATCATGTCTATGTCGTGCGACACAGTTGTCGTCATATTGCTCCGTAAATTTTGGTAGAGATGGTGCTTTTTACAGTGCAGTGGAATAAAGGGAATAACCAAATCCGTGTAGTATTTTAAAACATGAAATAACAAAATTAAGTTTAATAGGTGTGCAATACATTGTGGAATTTAGACATACACAAAAGTCTGAACTGAAAGGTTTTACCAGATTTAGTAACATTTCCCCATCTGTAAACGCATACTGGTCCTGGACACGCTAATTAACTCGCTTTTGTTCAAAATGATGCATTATAATTACAAAGTATTCAAATACCATTGATTATGAGGGATCCAACTGGATAACAAAAGAAAGAGTCGATAATACAATCAATATCAATGATGTCAAACATATTCTGTTTTTGTTTTCACACCTCATGTTCAATATCCGTTAAACTATTTCCGTTGGGCTGCTTTAATTGTTATTATCACTCAGTTTATTGATTAGTAAGCAGTATTAATTTTAAGCGTCCCTTGAATTATGACAAAACGCAACGCTATGCCAATATATCTACCGACAGCATTCATTTTCTTCGCTTCGCAATGAGTAACATGGTTCGACGAGAACGTCATACTTGATTAATTGATTAACTATTCAATCGATTGATCTAATTTTGTCTATAATCCAACCAATTCCATTATACTATTTTAATTAGAGTGTTTTTAATTCAAAAGAGGACTATAATCACTGACAAAATGTTGTTTTTGCAATTAGTGACACTCTCAGTTACCCTAGTTGTTATCAAATCCGTGACATCTGAAATAAATGGACAACATGGATTCCTATGGCAACAAGAACATCAAATGGACCCGGAAGGACTATATAATCTCCAATGGACGTCAGATGAGACATCCATTACGTTTAATGTCACAGTTAAAACCCTAGGTTGGGTCGGATTAGGATTTTCTACGTATGGGACTATGGTTGGAGCGGATATCGCAATTGGGTGGGTGTTAAATGGCGTACCATATATTACGGTAAGAGATCTATCAAGCTACTTTAAGTAGGCTATGTCTTGGCTGGTTGTTACCTACAATCGAGTATCAATAAAGAACAACCCCGTATTCCTGGTTTCAAATACATCTATCACAAGGGAAATGGGTCAAACAAGGAAAGATTAGCTCCATCAGCGTCAAATAAAGAGAAAGATCAGCTCCATCAGCGTCAAATAAAGAGAAAGATCAGCTCCATCAGCGTCAAATAAGGAGAAAGATCAGCTCCGTCAGCGTCAAATAAGGAGAAAGGTCAGCTCCATCAGCGTCAAATAAGGAGAAAGATCAGCTTCATCAGCGTCAAATAAGGAGAAAGATCAGCTCCATCAGCGTCAAATAAGGAGAACGATCAGCTCCATCAGCGTCAAATAAGGAGAAAGATCAGCTCCATCAGCGTCAAATAAGGAGAAAGATCAGCTCCATCACCGTCAAATAAGGAGAAAGATCAGCTCCGTCAGCGCCTCGAATCAAACCCGGAACATCCGCATGGTAGCCAAACAACCCTAGAAGTCACCTTTGAAACTGAAAGATTTTCGTCCGTTATCAAGTTATGGCAAATCTACTCAAGCATGTCAATTTCAGCTTCGGCCACTTTTCATGTGCAGAGAGCTATTTTATTAGAATTGTCATTCACTGTGCAATCGAACATAATAAATCAAATCAATAATAGTGTTAATATAGTTAGTTCAATTATGCAGAAAAACATATTTCCTTCATATTATCCATGACAAACAACAGAGTATTTGAATTTAGCTATTGCGGACGAAAAGCTGACATTTTAGCTGTATTTTAAACAATACCTACAGGATTTTTTTTTAAAGTAGATCGAAATGGCCATTTGAACTTGATGTGTGCATTGATCCATATAATTGTTGTTGTTTGTACAAAGGGTAGTAATCGACTGGAAAATAAGTAAACCTTTTTAAGCTGACCGCTTTTTTAGCCATTTCAATGGGATTTACACACAATAAAATTGGTTTCACTAAAATGGTCAATATCATCAAACCAATTGTCAAAAGGAGATGAGATAAACAATTAATCTTCTGATACCAAGGTGACAAATAAAAAGGCAAATCTGAATACCAGCATCACCAGTCAACCCTCAAGAAGTAAAGGCACGTGTCTAATGCGAAGTGACATCCATACGCCGCAAAAAGGGAATGGTTAGGTGAACTGTTCGCAACATGTTGGACAGACACAGGGCACACATGTCTTCTGCAAAATGGTAACTATGTACAAGAAAGGCTTCGTTAAAACTTAATAATCAACAAACAGAAACAATTATTCCTATTTAAGACTGCAAGGAAGCTAAACACTTATTCTGCAGTATCTCTTACAAAAAAGCTTTAGCAGAAGAAACACTGAACTCAGACCGTACAATTTGTGAACGTAGCAAAAAAAAATCTTTCACAAATAAGGATGACTTTTAAGTGCAATTATCAAAAAACAAAGTGTCTTCAGAACATTTATTTATGCAATATTTATAACATGTCTCTACACCTTCGGCTCACTTAATATGTCAGGAACCTGTAACAAACAGGCACAACAAGTTGTTAACTCTCAGCTCACATCATTTCATCATGTATTTTAAAACGGTGTAAATCCCATTGAAATGGCAAAAAACGCGCCCAGCTTACAAAACTTGTCGCAGTTTAAACAATATTTTCTTTAACTTTTGCCCTTTTTTTTCCGATACTTTTAATATATGCATTAATTACAAGGTTGTTTATAATAATAATAATAAAACCATATTTATACAACGCGATGGTTGACATTCAGTTAATGAAATACTCGTACAGTGCCAAAACATGTCCACATTTGGGAAACCGATGATCGTATTGATTGAATAATATACACAAGGAATATAATGTTGATAAATTATAAATATTTCTATACATATAATGTTGATAGTTCAATAAATATCCATTCTGTTCACACCCAGCTAAACTGGTATGCATAATCAATTTATAAACGATAAGTAGGTCAGGTAAGTTGATGGTCTTGACACATCTGTATAATAAATCAAAGATTTAATCAATAAAAATCGAAATACTTTATTTTTCGGTATTTTTCCAGATTCAATGATTCAATCTGAATTGAGCAGAATCTTTAAAAAACTGTTGTAAATAATAGGACATTAACCTTTCTATCTAGATATACGTCGACGGTAATCATGGCGAAGAATCAATTACAATTAATAACCATTCCACAAATTTGCAAACAAAAAGTGAAGTATGATGTTTGGCATATGAATTCAAAGATTCAAACCGATTGCTAGCGCGTCGGTCACGAAATTTTTAAATCATATTCAGAAATTGTGGAATTTTGAAGTATTTTAAAAATCTATATATAATATTTGTACCCAGATGTCTTCAAAATGTATCTGAGATCTTGATACGAAAATATAAACATATATCATTTTGTTATTGTGGAGAATTAATTAAATTAATATTAAGACATAATAAAGCTTGGCAAAATCTTTGTCATTTCGAAATTACTGTGTATTGACGTGTCCTAGTAGGTATTTATAAATTCTACGTAACGGGATTTAAGAATTTAGATGGCCGAGTGGTTTAGACGCTGGAATGTTATCGATTCTCTCGTGGGTCCAAATCTGATACTGGTCACTCCTTTTGTTGCCCTTTTAATTTTGTCAAATTTTAAAATATACAAATGCACTTTTTTTCTGTGAATTATAAAGTTTGAAATAAAAATTATAAGTTTTTTTACATCGCCTGTATCTAGCACGTGCGAATTGTGCGATTAGTATAGTATGTGATATTTATTGTGCAATGTTTCTTCCTTATGGAAACGACTAAATAAAGGCAGCATCTGATTATTAAGCTTTCCTAGTTTTCAATGAGAGTTATTCTGTTATAGTTATAACACCTATAAACATATCACTATGAACCACATTGATTGTTATGTATAAATCACTTTTGTCCTGAAAGGAACACGCTGCAAATCATTGAAATACATCACATAGACTTTGACCAATGTGTTTAAATATCTTGTTATAGATGGTGTGACCGGTGACGTAGTGCCCGGCAGTATGCGTGCGCACCTACAGGGAATGTGCTTTAATTCACACTTGATTGATCATTACTTACCATGCTTACAGTATAATAGTGCAGTAGTCATGGTCTGCATTCCTAAGCACAATGAGAGACCAGGTACTAAATCTGGTTGCCCGGCAGTATGCGTGCGCACCAAAAGGGCATGTGCTTTTAAAATTGGCGCTCAGTGATGTGTGTTTTGCTTTCGAATAGTTTGTATGCAGTAGTCATGGACTAGTACCTCTAACATGTCTTTAGACCAGGCGCTAATCAATTTGTAAACACATGACTGATGTAAACAACGGTCACCTCATCTATATCGGGTCATGTCAGACTTTTAGAATGCTATTTCGTTGTATCTTCAATGATTAACATTTGACGACCATTTGTGATTAAACTTAATTTGTCGTTCCAAGAAATATGCATCAAATTCTAATGTTGAGATTCATCAAAGAAACATAAATAAAATTAGTTGCATTCCGAATAAGCAAATGATCATAAATGAAACGGTAAACTCCACTGTAACATGCATAATGAGATCGTATGGTAACCAATTTCAGGATCGGTTCGCACATGATCATTCACAGCCGACACTTGATGAACAACAAGATTTGATCTTGTTACACGGAGCGGAAGCAGACAGCTATACAACCCTGGTATTTAAACGAGAACGTAATACTGGCGACTGCAAAGAGGATATTCAACTAAATGACGTAAGTCAGTCAATTGATCGGTATCACTTGGAAGAAGAAAAAAAAAGTTATTTGATATGTTTGTGTTTTTTGTATGTTTAATTTACAGGTTTTTGTTTTTCTACAAAGAGGATAATGAATTAAATGATGTAAATCAGTCACGTGATCGGTATATCATTTAGGAAATATGTTATTTGTTTGGTTGAGGATTTTTTAGTATATTTATTTACATGTTTTGTTTGATTGTGTTTTGTGTTTGCGTTATGTGGTTTGGTTTGCCTATTTATTATTTTTGCCATTTTATGATGATAAATTTTTGATACATTTAACGTGTCTTAAAGTTCCGTCAAATATTGTTTCAAAATGCGAACTTGTCCTGATATTCCCGTGGAACGATCCATTTTGAACTAGCGATGTCCGGGTTTCTCTGCTCATAAAACGTTACTGGAATAAGTATTCAAATGACAGGAAAATCAAATGGACACTGTGAACTATTCCAATACCACAACCGCTATGATTGGCCCCGTTAACCGCATGATTGGTCCGTTCACCGCCGTCAAAAACAGCTACAATTTTCACCGAGCGTCTACATAGAGTCTCTTATAAAAAAGCTTTATTCCTCCACTGTATGGCAAGTGAACTAAGCAGACTTTAAATTTAACAAATGAGGAATACACCGTAATGTGTCTCTATATTTACGCAACACATGGCAGAATGATTTTGTTTAAAGATTCCACTCCATCAAATTATTGTAGACCTTGCCGACGACAATCGGCTTTTCCCTCTATTTTAGAAGCCTGTGGCCCCAGGCTAACCATAATTTACTTATTCCCCCAAATGATTAAAGTTGGAATATAATCCTGATATAAGGACAAATATCTATTACCGTCTTACCGTCTTACCGCTCCCATAACCCTCCAGGGTCGTAGGGGCACTGCATGACGGATTTCTTCACCACCTCCCTCCATCTGACTCGGTCATGTGCTAATGCTTGGGTTTCTGCGAAGGTTTTCCCAGTCCATTCTGTGATGTTGTCTCTCCAACTTTTCCTCTGGCGACCTCTTCTTCGCTTGCCCTCTACGGTGCCCTGCAGGATGGTCTTGATCTGGTCACATGGCCATACCATTTTAGTTCCCGCTTTTTCACGGTGACCAGCAGGTTTGTATAGATCTTCATGTGCTGTGCCACTCTTCGACGCACTTCCTCGTTTGTGATGTGGTCAGTATATGAAATGCCAAGGAGGCGTCTAAGACTTCTCATCTCTACCGCTTCGATATTTCTCTGTAGTTCTGCCGTCAGAGTCCATGACTCGCATGCATACAAGAAGATGGAGAGCACAAGGGCATGCAGAAGCCTTAGTTTGGTGCCGAGAGTGATGTTTTTATCTCTCCAAATGGGTTGTAACTTCGCCAAGGCAGCTGTTGTAAGTGCAATTCTTGAAAGGATTTCTGGCTTGGAACCTTCGTCGCTGATGATGGCCCCAAGGTATTTAAACTTCTTAACTGTCTGCAGTCTTTGGCCATTGACTGTGATTGGTATTGTTATCACTTCGTCTTTGTTACTCATCAGCTTGGTTTTCTCTGCACTTATTTCCATGTCGTATCTTGTCGATGTTTTGTCCAGTTGGTCAACCAACCTCACCAGCTCTTCTTCGCTACCTGCCAGTCCGTCGATGTCGTCAGCAAACCTCAGATTGGTGATGTTTCTCCCTCCTATCATGCCTATGCTGACTGTTCCATTGTGATCTGTTAGTGCATCAGTCATGATTCTTTCTAGGAAGATAATGAATAAGGTAGCTATTACCACAGTGCAAAAAGCGATCTTTTCAGTCCATTTTGTAGGATTTTTGGGTGATTGTGATTTCACATGTTCTGTCAACACTGCTCTATTTGATGATAAAAATGAGAGCGATACGCCAGCTGTCCAAAAACGGGGGCTTATTTTTCGGAACTATTCAGTATAGGGGGCCTATTTAGTTGTGTGGAATCATAGGATTAACCTATTAACGTAGGACCTACGAGGACTGGTAAAAACTACATTGACCACAGACATCGCTAGGGAATAACATGTTATCGAAGGACCTCCGAGGAATGGTAAAAACTACATTGACGGCAGACATCGCTAGGGATTAACATGTTATCGTAGGGCCTCTGAGGACTGGTAAAAACTACATTGACCACAGACATCGCTAGGGAATAACATGTTATCGAAGGACCTCCGAGGAATGGTAAAAACTACATTGACGGCAGACATCGCTAGGGAATAACATACGGTATTATCGTAGGACCTCTGAGAAATGGTAAGAACTACATTGACGGCATACATCACTAGGGAATAACATATTATCGTCAGACCAAGGAATGGTAAAACTATATTGACTGCAGACATCGCTAGGGAATAACATGTTATTGTAGGACCTCCGAAGAATGGTAAAAACTACATTGACGGCATACATCACTAGGGAATAACATGTTATCGTAGGACCTCCGAGGAATGTAAACTATATTGACTGCAGACATCGCTAGGGATTAACATGTTATCGTAGGGCCTCTGAGGACTGGTAAAAACTACATTGACGGCAGGCATCGCTAGGGAATAACATGTTATCGTAGGAGCTCCGAGGAATGGTAAAAACTACATTGACGGCAGGCATCGCTAGGGAATAACATGTTATCGTAGGAGCTCTGAGGAATGGTAAAAACTACATTGACGGCAGACATCGCTAGGGAATAACATGTTATCGTAGGGCCTCTGAGGAATGGAAAAAACTACATTGACGGCAGGCATCGCTAGGGAATAACATGTTATCGTAGGAGCTCCGAGGAATGGTAAAACTACATTGACGGCAGACATCACTTAGGACTCCACACCACGAAACGATTGTAGTCCTTGCCGACGACAATCGGCTTTTGTCGGCTTTTCTCTCTATTTTAAAAGCCTGTGTCCCAAGACTAACCATAAATAATCAGGACAGATACTTATTGCCCCCAAATGATTGAAGTTGGAATCTACAGTGCAAACACAGATCTTTTAAGTTCATTTTGTAAGATTTTAGGTGATTTTGATTGTACGTGTTCTGTCAAACACTGCTCAATTTGTTGATGATAAATGAGAGCGATACGCCAGCTGTCCAAAATCGGGGGCTTATTTCGCGGAACCTTCAGGGTTACCCTATATACATTTTATACTTCAATGATCACAAATATCAGGAACGTGAAGAAAAATGTAAAGTTAAAAAAAAGTCCAGGCGCTTTATAAGCGAGAAAATCGACATTTTGTAACACCCTTTTAACATGTAAAAGTATAGAGGGCCTATTTAGTGATTTTGGAATCTGAAAGAACTATTTCTAGAATCGCTACTTGCTCTTTAGTTCTAAGAGAAACTTTCTGGAAGATTAGAATAAAACAAATAAAATCATTCATTTAATGAAAGTATTTTTCAAATCAATACAGGAATCACCTGTATTTCTCATATGGGCTTGGAGCCCTGACGACCCTGACAACTCCGGACCACAATATCACCAAAGTCATCGTGGTGTCGATGACATGCCACTCTCTAAGACTGTCGACGCAGTAGGAAAAAGAAAACCGAAAATTGCTAAGGATCAATCTGAGCTATTTCAGGATATTAGTTGTAATAAGGTTTGTAGTTTTTATGAAAATTTTCTGAAAATTGTTTTTTAAAGCCAAAAATGCATCCTAAATGATGTGCTTGATAAGCCTATTGCACCATAATTGTTACATGATCTCCCTTTTTAAAAGTTTTGAGATGAGTTCCTTTTAAAACAAAGAGTCCCGGGATTCCGAGTGTATCGCTATGTTATTGATATCGACAGGATTTGTAAAAAATCCATACCACGTTACGCGCGTGACCCACGCGTGAACTGATCTATAAAAAAAGACCACTCCGCACGCAATCTAAACCAGCATTTCTCCGCTCGGAGCCAAAAATGTACCATAAATGAATATTGCACCTAAAGTATTATTATTATTATTTATTATTTCAGGATACTTATAAAGCGCATTTCCCATGGACCAATGCGCTGTACATTAAAACACAATCTAAAATACAATATAGTTACAGCATGCAACAAAATAATGACACATGATCTCCTTTTTGAAGTTTTGAGATGATAAGGGCTACTTTTACAAGAAAGAGACTCGGGATTCCGAGTGCATCGCTCTATCTTGTTGATATCGACAGGATTTGTAAGCGTGACGTACCTAATCTAAAAAAACACTTTGCACGCCCTCTAAACTTGTATTTCTCCTGGAGAAAAAAATACACCCTAAGTGAGGATTCTACGTGCTTGATATTGCAGTTTTATATAATCTCTTTTTAAAGTTTTGAGATGATAAGCAGCTTTAAAAGAAAGAGTCCTGGGATTCCGAGGGTATTGCACTTTTATTGATATCGACAAGATTTTGAAGAAAAAACCCCGTAACGCGTTACGCGCGTGCCCCGCCTAAGCTTAAGAACCTTATTAAGTGTTTGGTTACACATGAGTGTTGTACATGTGCTTATACACTTGCATTCACTGTCTCGAGGAAATGGCGTCAGGGCGCGCAATCACGAACAAATGGTTTAATTGTATTGAACTGATAACAGAGACATCATTCATGTTTCTAATTTTGTTTTACAATAGGTTAAACCTCCAAGAAAAGCAGAGACTAGTTACTGGCATGTATTTGTACCTTTGGTCAAATTGAATACTAAACATCATGTCATTCGGGTAAGTTTCAGCGTATTATTCATGAAAGTTATCGTTGGGAAGACATTTTAATAATAACAAGTTCAACATTGGACTTGTTTCTGAGGTTATTATTGATGGTCAAATAGTAGTTTGTATGATGGCCTATTGGCCTTCAACGGTTCTTTTGACACAATTCCACAGGACCATAAGCCCTTATAGGGCTGTCACACCTACGGCGATCAGGCCTTGCACTGGCAAAGCTCCAAGCTAAACGCATCAAGGTCTCAAAGAACGCCGTGGTGACGCAGTGGTGACTCAGTGGACACGGGATAGGACGGGAGAAGGTCCCCAATGGTCGCCCTTGAGCGCTAGACAGAGCGCCACGCTTGTTCTCACTCTGCTGCGATCAAGCCAGCCCTTGCATTGCGCTGAAAAGTATCAACATATGAATAACATGCAGGAAGAGCCCAGAAAAATGTCCACAATTGTCAAATATTTAAGACAAGGTAGCTCCTATCCGCTTATCACGTTTTCATTGCGCTCTTAGTACGACCCATGCGTTCCTACTTTTAAGTCTCACTTGTATAAATATCAGTTAACAGGTACTTGGTATTATACTCCATCCATGCATGAACTAATGACCCTGGAATCGACCTATTCGCCCTTTACACGGACCGCAATCTGTGAGGAGAACCTCGAACTGGTATTATACAAGTGCATGTACTTCGACTCTCTCTGCACACTATGACTGGTCATGCAGTGAGACATTGTGCAATAATGCAATCTGAATCCATTTAGGAGGCTCTCCTCGCACAGGACGGATCCTTCCATTGACCTTCCAAAGAGCTTGTAATAAACAGAGCCTCTTGCGTGCTCCGTCTTGTTTTCGGGGCTTGAATAGTGAACAATTGAACAACATAGAATACATGGTAAAAGTAAAATGCAAGGATTCAGCACTCAAGGGCAGAGGGAGAAGAAGAAATAGGCAGTCTGCTTCACACACAGTAGCGTAGCCAGCGGGGGGGGGGGGGGGGGGGGGGGGGGGGGGAGGGGCAGGGCCCGGACACCTAGAATGGGGACGGAGAAGCGGGAAAATGGGGACGAGAAGATGGGGAGAAAAGAGAAAAAGAAGGGGAAGGAGAGGGAGAAAGAGAAGGGAATGGGGAGTGAGAGGGAGAAAGAGAAGAGAAAGGGGAGGAGAGGGAGAAAGAGAAGGGAAAGGGGAAGGAGAGGGAGAAAGAGAAGGGAAAGTGGAAGGAGAGGGGAAAGAGAAGAGAAAGGGGAGGGAAAAAGAAAAGGGAAAGGGAGAAGAGGGAGAGAGAGACAGTGACTGTAGGTTCATTTGACCAAAGGAACCATGGAATTATGATGGTCAAAGTACACAGATGAAAATATTTCGCGCGCTGCGCGCGCATTTTTCTTCTCAAAATGCAATATTCTTTGCTACAAGCTTGTTTAGAGTCATAATGTACCTCAATCTTGCACAAAATAGGTGTAAATTCGAAAATTTTCGCGCGCTATGCGCGCATTTTTGACTCTTACAAATAGGGACGATATTGATGTTTACCCACCCGGAATGACAATGCTGGCTACGCGCCTGTTCACACCCCACCTGTACTACGCAGAGAACGATATTGAGTGCTTGCTGCTATCTAAAGTAGCTGCTGCGACCTCAAGTAGCTTGTATGCATCCTTGCTACGTCAACAGGAACAGGACGCTCACGTTGCTCGCTTTGCGCTGCTCCAGCAGCACAACTACTGATTCATTACAGCGCTGGTCCGAACGCCAAAACTCCGCGCTTGTTTCGTGCGTGCACAACAAAACAAGCGTGGTGCACTGGCGCTCGAGGGCGACCATCAGGACCCTCTCCCGTCCTAGCTAGTGTCCACTGCGTCACCAATGCGTTCTTTAAGACCTTGATGCGTTTAGCTTGGCGTTTTGATCATCTTTCAGCGCAACGCAAGCGCGGGTCTGATCGCAGCATGATTGCAGCAGAACGTGAAAGGGTTTTAGTGACCTTGATTTAAAGATTGACAATTTCGGACAGTTTTCCGCGCTCCTCCTGCGTGTTGTTCATATTGTTTTGATATTAATTTTAAAGCAGTGCAATCGCTGGCCTGATTGCCGTAAATGTGACAGGGCCATTAGAAGAATGTCCGAGAAGAGAGTACGATATTACAACAAAGCCTTCTAATTGAAGTCAGAGAAACCATACTAACCATGGAAACTCCAGGGTCCCCTAACACTACAAAACCTATTTCAAATTAACCAAACTAGACTATCTTTGAACCGAGAACCGATCTTTGGATGACCATAGGTATGATAGGACCGGGAATCGATTTCCGGTGAAGTTTTCCGCTAGTGGTATAAAACAAGTCAAACTTGGGTTTTTGGTCATCAGTCGGTAATGTTCATTATATGAGGATATTTCTGTGCAGTGAGGAAATAATAATAAAAGTACAACAACAACGCAATAGGTATCCTGTACTAAGCTGGATAGCAGTCCATCGGTGAAACTGTCAGAACAGTCGTCAAGCTCGATTTTTTCTGATCTTGACAAATAAACAGACTACTAGTATTTAACCATTACTAACGGATTGGATGAATCTATTTACTGGAATTTAATATTATTCAAAGTTTGTTTAGGGGCGAAACAATGTGGGTTCGTGCTAGCCCCAATGGTGGCTTTACTCCCTTGCATGCTTAATCATAATTAAGCCACACCACTCTCATAGACCAGTGACGTGGCGAATTTGTTTACTGGTAAACTTGACAAAATGTGGATATCATTATTGCAGTGTCGCTGAAAGATGGGGAGTTATTGTCCGTTTAGCAAAGCTACATTTACTGTAGGGGAGATGCGGGAGAGTTGAGCCACAGCGAGAGTTGAGCCACCCCCTATAACTCGAAAAGTAGTAACTTACTAAAATACGACATTCTTAGTGTTAAACTGTACTGTCATGTGTGCTCAAAGATACCTAAACATTTTTTTTTCTTTTCACTTTTGAGTGAAAAATAGAAAAATAAATGTTTTGTCTTTTTTCCCATAGCAAGACTTAGACTCTAATGGCGGTAATTTGTTTATTGAAGGGGGTATATATGACCATTATTTTAGAGAACTAATTGTAAACTACCAAAAGTTCTACACCGGACATGATTGGGTTATTTACAAAATGGTCACCATGAGGAGAGTTGAGCCATTGGTCATGGGGAGAGTTGAGCATAGGGAAAACATGTAGTAACATTTTGATTTTTGGACTAAAGGTGAAAAATGTATAATAAATGAGAGAAAATGTTATTTTGTGCCATGATAATAACAATTGAGCACCATATTTACTTTAAGGATTAATAAATCAAAAGTTGAAAAAATATGATTTTGTGTTTTTTTCACCAGCCATTGACTTATCATGCTGGCTCATCTCCTGTAATGGTGGCTCAACTCTCCCATACTGCAGGGAGAGTTGAGCCACTTAACCAAATTTTTCAAACCTTTTATATAAATAAGCCTTAACTGCTATCCCAACTGTTATTGTTTCACAACGAAAACAACACTCTAAAGTTTTACTTACACTAATTTTTTACAGGTTTGTACTTTTCTTCCGCATATGGTGACACAAAATATAAAAATTGGCTCAACTCACTCTCCCGCATCTCCCCTACATATTGGGACTAGGTTCGTGCCCAGATTTAGTGCCACCCTTAGGGGGCGCCAAACAAATTGTGTGTTTTTTATTTACTTATATATTTGTGTTTGCTTATTCAGATAGAGCCTCTGATAGAACCAGGGCATGAACCATTTGTACATCACATGGCTGGATACAATTGCAATGGAGAAATGCCCACGCTCTTGGCAACATCTTCTGGTGACAATTTTCATGCTGTAGGGAAGTGCACCACGACATTCTTTTTCTGGACTCACGGTACAGGGGTAAGGCAAGATTTATCCGGTAACCCGTTTGTCCCTCCCCCCCCCCCCCCCTATAAACCACCACGAGGGAAAGATTAATTATTAACATATTAGACAGATGTTTACCATCAAAAATATAGATTTGCTGACGAAAAACGAAGTTACATTATTTTATGTTAATACCCGATTTAGTGATGTTTAGTGCAAGTGTAGCGATTATGATCGCAATGATAACGTCTATCGACCGTACATATTATTTCATTGGTAGAGGTTATATTAGGTGTATGTCTTAATATTGTTTTACACACTTCTAAGCTTAAAATCATCGCTGCTTTTCATGTTTACCCAGAACAACAACTAGCATCACAAACCCCATACCTCCAACCCACAACCTCCCTCCCAGTCGAAAGCCCAAAGTGGGTTTATCCTTGGTGTAATTCTGCACGGAATTAGCCTAGCACAAAATCTGTGTTTAACTGTGTTAAAGGATTAAAGGATTAGACAGCTTTATTCAGTAATAGAGGCTTAACACCAGTCTAACTCATAAATTAATTACACCAAGTATACACCCGAAAGTGTCACTCATGGGTCGGTTGGTGAACGACATCACTGATCTTGAACTCCTTATAAAGGTGATCATTATAAACCTCTATGGATCTGCTCAATAAGGGCCTTTTGAACGATCATAAACAGTATAGGGAAGGAGTGGAGGGGAAATGCACCACATGGCGACTGTTCATTCAACTATGGGTCAACTTCGTCCTTTCCTGATGTCATCGAACTTTGACATGGATAAATACGAACAAGCGGCGCAATAGAATAAGCAAACAACGCAATCCGTCATAGTTTAGGAGATTCCTTTACATTCATTTTTTTACCAACTACAACCAAATGAAAATCATCAACCTTTCAGCTCATTCAACTACAACCAAGATGAAATTAGTAATCTTGAACCACCCATTCAGGGATCCATTGAACTTGATCCTTGACCTTGAACCTCTAAAACCCTTACCCGGTGGGAAACATACTATACTACTCACTACTGATATACACTACAAATTGCCATACTGCTCTTATTCTGTAATGGGTTGTACTCAAATTTACAGGACAACAAGAATGTGAAATGGTATTTAAATATAATTTAAGATAAAATCGAGTTTGTTACGCTTGACCAATTATGCAAAGAGTGAAAGGAATAAGAAACAAAGTCTTATTTTTGGTAACACTGTACAATATTGGGCCGTATTCTCGAACGTTTTTAAACACGGTTTAAAGCTAAACACGCGTTTAACTTTGACTTTAACACCTCCCTGGTTTAATCTGAGACGAATATAACTATTCGTCTCAGGTTTAACTAAACGCAATTCTTGAAAAATTGAAAACTTAAACCGTACTCTGTGCAAGCTGACGTGAAGATCATCATGGTCATGTAGTCTTAAAATAAACGTGCATTTGAGGAATTCGGTCGATACCTATTGTAACTCATTTGGGCCACAATAAATTGAATATATAGTGAACGCACGGCCACTCTGGGGACGAGATTCGCAGAGTTTAAAAGCGGGTTTTGTTAAACACGTCGTTTAAAAGATGAACTTGCGTTTAATTAAGACACGAGTGTAGTTAGTCACGGTTTAAGCAAAAACAGCGTTTAGTACGCGAATACAGCCCATTGTGTTTATTTTGTATCAGCTATAAACTATATTTAAATTACATTACGGTTATCGTCTTTATAAGTATTGAAGTATTGATTGAGTGATTTATACCAAAAATAATCGAAAATACACTTTTCTGTTTTGGAAAGGAAATGTGTTTACTGATCATGAATATCAACATTTGATTAGACTGGCAGACTGGCTGAATCAAGCCCCTTGACAAACGGCCAGTTGTCCCTTCTTAAACAAGGAAGCATTATCTAAGAAAAAGAATTCTGGAGATTGTTCCTTGAGTACGTTTTTCCCCTCTAAATCTTGGTTTTATCATGAACTGAAGTTATTCAAGTTAACAAAGCTTGAGACCATTTTTATGTTTATTAGCTTTGTAAGAGCTTTAGTGTCCTACCTCTCATTATCATCATTATCGTCTTTATTTAGGCTTTTGAATTGCCAGAAGATATCGGGTTCTCAATTGGAGGAAACGGGGACCCGCAGTATGTAGCTATTGCAGTGCATTACGATAATCCCAATCTCCCAGAAGGTATGTGCGAATATACACTGAGCCAAAAATGAAACTTATACAATTTTAACAGATCACCAAATAAAATTCTGCGCATGAAAATATACCAAATTTTGGATACAATATTACTGCAATGTATTGTTTCAAATGGCAGTCAAGAACCAATTGTTTGCTTCAATGACACAAGAGAAATGTGCACTGACTCAGACAACGTCTTGCATCACAGGTCACAGCAAACAATTTCAGCAACATAAAGTTAAAAACATTTCAGAGAGTCAAAACAAACTCATATCCAAACAAACAATGAAGACATTAATAACGGGTATGTCCACCTCCAGCTTGCAGACAGGCTGTGCATCTCCTTCTCATGCTTCCAACCAAGTTCCTGATGGTAGCCTGGGGAACATTGTTCCATTTTCTCTGTAGTGCTGCAATAAGTGTTTGTATTTTGATAGTCTCTTCTTGATACACGTCATCCAAGCTCATCTCATATTGTATCCAAATTTGGTACATTTTCATGCACAGAATTTTATTTGGTGATCTGTTAAAATTGTATAAGTTTCTTTTTTGGCTCAGTGTACAACGGAATATAATAGGAATATAACTTCCAAACAGATATTTGTTTCAATCTTAAAAAACACATTTATTTATGTTTATATATTTTTTTCTTCATATATGACAATTATTTACAAACATCAAGAATATCAAATCCTTCAGGGGGTAAACTGAAAACAATCACTGTAAAAATTAGTTGGTCCTTTTACTACTAATTGGTCCTAAGACATAATTTTGTCTAATTTTAAGTCAAAACGGTGTTTTAAAGGACTAATTAAGTGGGTAATGACTAATGAGTCATTAACTTATGGTTATCGGTGCCTCCTGCTGAGTTATCAAGTTTGGTGTAGATTTTCACAGCGCTGCTAGACACAACCCTCTCGTTCAATATCACGATTCTTACGAAGCAATATGACTACAGGTGGTAATCCGCTGTTCAGCCCAACGGGTGGGGAGGGGTGGGGGGGGGGGGGCGGTAGGTAACAATCATAGTCACACAGACGCACAGCCATTGGTTGAACAAACAATGGACTTACTGAACCGACCACGCGCATGGATATTAACTCCTCGTGCAGCAGCCGGCAATGTTGAAATGTTGTTTACACGTTGCTTACACATTTCTGATTTAATTTTTTTATAATGACAAGTTGATACTTTAGTTGAGACAGTGAAGTGTTCGACTAGTTGACAAGAGTCGCATTCTTGCGCGTCCTCGCGTCAGGTGACCTCTCACTTTCTTGTTGGACGCGTCAGTTTACATTGAAATTCACTAAGGGGTCCCGATCAAAAATGAAGGGACCCCTTAAATCTGACGATTTATGGACGTAGAAACCTTTAGACATTCTGGAATTGTCACTCTCAATCCTGAACTTACATTGTAAATTTGTCAATGTCCATAACAAATACAAGGAAAATCCTGTGTTTTTGAAAGTGTTTTAAAAAAACATTAAATCGCTTCCGAATTTGCTTCAGCAAAAGTTCCAAGCGATTTCCAATACATTCTATCAGTATATCCAGTGGCGGATAGCCTACAAGGGGCGGAGGGGGCGGGTGCCCCCCGTAAAATTTGACATACCATTTTTGTGCCACCATTGTGCCTTTTTCAGAGGCATAGGTATGTTCCGACGATACATTTGTGAGTTCTACCATGCGATATTTTTTGCCGGTTTTGGAACGACCACATCGAACTTTATCTAAATCGGTTTTTGACCATTTTCATAGGATAGGCTCAAACTTCAGGACCCCATTTTTGGGGTGGACCCCTTAAATTTGGTTTTTGAAGTCCTTAAGGGTCCTGAAAAAAATAATGGGACTCACATTTTTAAGCCAGTGCTACCCCCGCTTGTTGATAACCGATAAAACCATGAAATGCAACCTCTTTAATCAATAACAATGTAACCATCTTTATCGTATCAGATTTCGAAGACAGTTCCGGAATTCGGATATATTACACGCCAAATCTTCGACAACACGAGGCGTCTATATGGGGAATTGGTGTGGAGCCAAATGGATGGCTTGTGATTCCCCCAAATGAAGAGGAATTTATTGCAAGAGGATGGTGCTTGTCACAATGTACAAAGAAGTTTGCCTCGGTAGGGTCCATTCTCTAATGGTTTTAGTGTTTATATATATGAGTTTAACACGCTGGTTCCCCATTATATACGCCATAACACATAGATCGGAACCAATATGACACTGACACGCGTAACGGTGGCAAACGCACATACTGATATCTTGCAATCTGCGTATTTTCCACTCTTTTTAGAGTGATTTTCACTCTTTTCAGAGTGATTTCTTCTCTGAAAATGGAAATCTCTCTTGAAAGAGTGAAGTTCACTCTATAAAATAAAGCTATCCCCCACGACGAGCTCTCAAAGAGTAAGGTTTTAGCTCTTTTTCATTTAGAGAGTAGATATACTGGACTCGCAATACACTCGTAATGCGCTGTGGTCCACGTGCTGTGCACTTTAAAACTGTTACCTAAATTTTCCCCCTCTACCGAAATGTATCTAAATGGGTACCGTCATTCTGTAATGCTGGGAAGGTAATATAGATGGTGTGACCGGTGGACGTAGTGCCCGGCGGTTTGCGTGCGCACCTACAGGGAACGGTGCTTTAATTCACACTTGATTGATCATTACTTACCATGCTTACGGTGTAATAGTGCAGCAGTTATGGTATGCATCCCTAAGCACAATGAGACGACCACCATAAGGGTATGTGCTTTTAAAATTGGCGCTCAGTGATGTGTGTTTTGCTTTCATATAGTATGATGTATGCAGTAGTCATGGACTAGTACTAGTACCCCTAGCATGTCTTTAGACCAGGCGCTAATCAATATGTAAACACTACTGATGTAAACAACGGTCACCTCATCTATACTCGGTCTGATCGAGATGGGCAATCTTACACTCTTAATTTTAGGGATTTAAATCGGGGTTTAAAAAAAGATTATCTAACAAGATTTAATTTTAATCTGAAAAAAAGTAATTTTACGAATATTTAATCACAGACTCGGTTTTAGTTTAAATCTTTTGAAGAACTTGAATTTTAAACCAATCGGATTATCATGATGCGTGCACGTGATCCAATCTGATTCTTTTTACGATGTTGCTACGACGCCATCTTTCTTTTGCGACTGTGTGCGGTGTAGTCTGTGGGAAAACGTGGACAAACTCCTGACCGAAAACGACCCCGATGCCAGCACCACTGACTCACCAAAATGCATGCTTCAGCCCAGTGCACATCCGAGAGCAATTAGAATAGTTTTTGTAACGTAGATTAGTATAATATATATATCACGTTAAATAAAGAGGACTCTTGGAGACCGTGCTTTAGGTTTAGATGACCATGTAGGGTTTACTCCCTATAACAGTTTTCACAGTGATAAGATGTAGACTTTACTAGACTTTGTGTTTTTCTGTTCGAACTCACTGGTGGATGGAGTAAAAGTCAGGAATGCCCTACATGCGTTGTTCACTCATTCACTGTAGCCGTGATCGGCTCCCGTATTATTATCATTATTATTATTTATTCAAAATGCTCTCGGATGCACACCAAACTGAAACACACCCTTGAACCTATCAGCATTACTGACATGAAAGCCACCCTCGGTCAAGAACAGCCTCCATATACGCCGCACACACATAAAATGGACTTGAAAAATCAAGTCCAAACATATTGCTTTAAAATCTTTTTGAGAGTAGATTTTAATCCAAAAAGATTTAAAATTTAAATCCATTGAGACTTATTTTGTTAATCCCTTTGGAGGTTTAAAACTCATTTTGTCAATTGCTTTTAAATCTTTCTGAGGGTAGATTTTAATCCAAAAAGATTTAAAATTTAAATCCATTGGGACTTCATAATTTGTTAATCCCTTTGGATTAAAACTTTTAGATCCTTGAAAAGATTTATTTTAAATCCACATTGATTGGTCCCTAACTACAATTCCTGACAGATTTAGATTTAAATCCTATAGGTTTAGATTTAAATCCTTGTAATTTAGAGTGTAATAAAATCTTGACTATGATTAAAAGTTTTTCACCTCTATATTTAGCGACTAGATTAGGCCTTAGCTTATTCCATCTCAAATGTTTGTATGGAAAATTGATTTGATGCTGCGTTCACTTATTTTGTGATGCAAAACAGTAGCATTATATGTTTGTTTTTCTTATGCATTTTATAGTCTTTCCCTAAAGATGGCATCGACATATTTGCATTGCTGCCACACACGCATAATAAAGGTGAGTATTAAAATCATGATCTTATACTATTTGATTTCAACCGTCAGAATTAGTGCGATAGTATTAGGTTCCGATGGGAACAACGTTTTTAACAGCACAATTTGTGTTGTAGCATATCGTAACTTTAGTGATTCCTCTTCGCCGGACTTGCACATTTGACAATAAAATAAATTGACGCTTTTAAACAAGCGATTCGTAATATATACATATACGATGGATGAGAAACTCAAAATATAATTCTTTAACGCATCGATGACACACGCTTAAGCGCAATAAGATACAGGAAGTAATTACACGTCACTATTTATTTTATTCAATATCAACGTTGATCCAACTCTTTTTCTAAACAGGCACAGCATTTAAAGTGACACAATTTCGTAATGGAATTCTACTAAATACATTGTTTCAAGACGATAACTATAACCCGGCAAATCAGGTAAATTTCTGATATTTCGTCTTTAATTCTTTTTATAACGAAAACAAGACGGTCCTTTCAACTACAAAGAGACTGCAAATGTTATAAGCTCAAGTTGCTGACAAAATGAAATGAATATGGGGTAGTTTGAAATTAGCATCAATATATAACTCAAATTGATTCATAATGTAATAATGACATCCTATCAATCGATAGTAATTAAAGCCATTGTTTTATGCCATATGGCGTAGGTCTGTTACCACGCCTTAAAGGTAGGTATTCCGATTGATGGCCCGGTTTTCAACTTGATCATGTTTATGTTTTCTATTCTATTTTATGAGTCATCCTTAAAATAGTTTTATTCCAAAGTTTGAGTTGCGTAACTAAAATGGTTCTATATTTAGAAGCACAAGGTGATATGAAATGTACTCTTGTTTCATATAGGGTCCGCGATTTCTGAAAAATCGAATTAAGGCGTTACCGGTAAGTTATTTTGTATTATCAATTATTTATACATCTATTTAATATTTAAGATCGTAATTCGGATTGATGTTCTTTCGAATCTAGATGATAATAATGATAATTCGATCATCATTTGAATCCTTCACACACGCAAAAGTATATTGATTGACCCTTGACCTTAACCCTGTAATGTTGTTACAGTTTGTCCGACGTTTAAATGTAGTTAATGGTATTCTTATTGCTGGCCTCATTTTCAACTTGATGTTTTCTTTTCTACATGAAGGGTCATCCTTAAAATAGTCGTATTCCAAAGTTTGAGTTGCATAAAACTCCGATCATTTGACAATGGTTCTTATTTTAGGAGCACTAGGTGACATGACATTGACCCATTAGTTAGGCTAGTAGACAACAAAAATTACAGAAATAATGAGAACATTGTGGGGTATATATAATTTTCAACAGATTAAAGAAGTGACGATAGTTACAATTTCATTTTGTTAATACAGGGTGATGTGTTCTTAGTAGAATGTCTGTATAAAACCAGCGACCAACAAACTGTAACGTATGTAAGTATCCACACTGAATCTAATCTAGAGAGGTTTTTCGCGGCAAGACGCTAAAAACAAACTCGGCATATGACAAAAAAGACAAAGAACCGTCATGCCGGCTCATTTTTGCATACCGAACTATGACCCAGTGACGAGGTGACGAGGTACCCCACCCCGGTGAGGAAGTGACGCATCGAAGTCATTGATTTGAGTCCAATTTTATAATCCTTACCTTTAAAAATCTTTGCTGATAAATGTTGAGAAAGCAAAATTTGGCGCCATTATCAATACGCTATTAACATAATCCACATGGTGTGTAAAAAAAAGTGTCCAATGAGAAATAAAATTAATTAAAAATACATCCCATGTGTTTTTGTTTTTAAAAGTAGACCGTTGGTAAGCCATATTAGGCTTCTATCAAATACACTTTGTACCATTAAACTTTATTCCCTAACTGCCCAGATATAATCAATTCAGTAACAAGAGTGCGAATCCCATTTTGGCCAATTTTGAACAAGAATTAAATTTTCAATTGAAAAAACTGAATTTGTGATTCCAATGATGAATATAGGATGTCAATGTAATTATTTAAAATATACTAAAATTAAAATATTATGTGGTTTGCCATGGATAATACTGAGACGATTATAAGTTATAATCATCTCAGAGATGATATGGATGAAAATAAGTTTCTGCTCAAATTCAACTAACTATTCACATTCAGTAGGCAGATTATTATTGATTTTATTGATTATGCTCAATTACACGGAATGATGATTGTAATAAAAAGAGTTCTCTGTACATTAAAAGTGGCCAAAGTTAAATTTGACATGCCATAGGAGATTTGCAATAATTTGATAATGAAAGCTCCAAAATTAATAGAACAAAAAATCTTATAATACATGAAAGATTGCTGAACATGATTATTAGTACTTCACGTCCAAATTATATCTTTTTCATGGCTAAAAAAAATCATATTTCACATGGAACACATTTACGCGCCCTTTATACCCACATTTTGCCTTAAGAATGTTGATAATAGCAAGTCTCAAATTAAGTGATATCAAAATCTTAACCTGCCTTGGTAAATATATTGATTAAATATTTCAAAAATTCAAAAAATGCTAATAAGTAGTCCATTTCTTAAATAACCATTGTCTGGTAGAAACTTTAGTCCATCCAATCGGGTATTACTATTGACCTTGTATTCATCCAATCGGGTATTACTATTGACCTTGTATTCATCCAATCGGGTATTACTATTGACCTTGTATTCATCAATTACTTTTGTTAAAGGGTGGTGGCGCCATAACAGATGAGATGTGTCTAGCCATGCTTTGTTCGTATCCTAAGATAGATATAGCTACTTGTAGTACATCGATGAAAACCAATCCAATGCTGAAACAACTTGGATATGAAAATATCAGGTAAGGTTTGTAACCAGGCAACACTAAAGCTATAATATGGAGAATGTCATGTTCCTAAATGCAGACAGTAAACATGGCGAAGCAGGTGTTTTATTTTACAGGTCATAATGCGCGTGTTTTGTTTTGAGGGAAATGAGGAAACTCAATGCACACTGAGTTGATGTTGACCCGGATACGAACAATGCGCTAGCTCAAAATAACCTTAGAGTTAGGGTTAGTGGTTAGTAGCCAGCGGCGGCGCCAAGGGGGTGCAGGGGGACGAACGCCCCCCCCCCCCCCCCCCCAAAGAAGGATGGGGAAAAAGAAAGAAAGAAGGGGAGAAAGAAAGAAAAAAAGGAAAAGGAAAGAAAAGAGAAAGAAAAGAGGAAAGGAAAGGAAAAAAGAGGAGTCTATAAAATATGAAGATGATGAGTTGATGATGTTATAAATAAATGATAAATTATCAAACAAAGTGAGTAACCGAAGGAGCCTATTCCCCGACATAGCCCAACATAAAAAGCAATAACAATTTAACCCAAAAAAACTCTAGCAGACGGGGACACGAATGTTGAATCTCCGTTGTGTCAATCTAACAATGGATTTTGATGTTGGCACTAAATAATTTCACCCTAAAACCGTTGGATAACCAATTGGAGTTGAATAACCAATTTCAGTGTCAGTATCATTTTTCGAATGATTTTTTAATAATTTAATCGTCGTTGACCGTTGATCACGTAACCTCGTAAATTCGTGAACGAGCCCATGTCCGGCATCGTCTGAAAAAACGAGCAGCATATCGCCCGCCCTCACTGTTGTTGCAAACTTTTGACCAATAGCATACAGTGCGTCCGTCCGGCGTTCGCGGGTATTATTAGTTATCCCCTGCATGTTCTTCACACAATACGGAAAAATACCTATGGTTTGGCATGTCATATCACATGTCCAAAGGCCCCAATCAAAATGGTATTTAAACACTCGCGGAAAACTAAACTTCAAACAAGAGCACGGCGCTGAATTCTCTTCAAAATTCAACCCTTTAACAGGCTCTGCGCCGTCACCTCTATCCGTAAAATCATCGCGAAAAACATGCCTGGTTATGTTAAATGCAGATCATTTATTTTTCGGCGTGTGGTAGACCTTTCTGCGGTCTATTTCGGCCTCAGAACGTAACAGAAATCGATTCGGTTGCGTTTAAATCATCCACCATTTTATTTGTTTATTATTTACGGGTCATATTTTATGCAACTCTTCCACAGACCTGCACAGACGCAAATCAATCGCTTTACACGTAATATCTTTCCCGATCATACCGCGCCATCTGGTGACGCGGTTAATCGACGATATGGAATATATCGTGTGGTTTGACTTTCTAGTTTACACGATACGGATCAGATTTCATACGTGTTTTAAACCAATGAAATTGCAGTATGTACAGTACAGCTCGAAATAGAATGGACAATGTCAACGCACTGTACCAATTATTAGGGGGCCACATCCCCTCAGACTCCCCCCTGTCTGCGTTACCGCGGAGGGAGTGTTAAGTCACTTTTTGGTCAACCTTTATTTAGCCCCCCCCCCCCCCCATACCAATTATTAGGCGGCCACATTCCCCTCAGACCCCCCCCCCCAACCCCCTGTCCGCGTAACCGCGGACTTCGCACCGCTAGTGTTAAGTCACTTTTGGGTTAACCTTTATTTAGCCCCCCCCCCCCCCATACTAATTATTTAAGTCACTTACCAATACCACTAAAACAATTATTTAAGTCACTTCTTTTTAGCCCCCACCCCCTACCAATTATTTAAGTAACTTTTGGGTTACAATTATTTAAGTCACTTTTTAGCCCCCCCCCCCCCCTACCAATCATTTAAGTAACTTTTGGGTTAACCTTTATTTAGCCCCCCTATACCAATTATTAGGGGGCCACATCCCCCTCAGACTCCCCCCTGTCCGCGTTACCGCGGAGGAAGTGTTAAGTCACTTTTGGGTTAACCTTTATTTAGCCCCCCCCCCCCCCATTACCATTTATTAGGGGCCACATCCCCCCTCAGACTCCCCCTGTCCGCGTTACAATTATTTGAGGGCGAACACTAGCGGTGCGAATAGATAAATAAATAAATAAATAAATGAATAAATAAATAAATAAAGGTTAACCCAAAAGTGACTTAAAAGTCACTTTTGGGTTAACCTTTATTTAACCCCCCATACTAATTATTTAAGTCACTTACCAATACCACTAAAACAATTATTTAAGTCGCTTTTTAGCCCCCCCCCCCCCCCCTACCAATTATTTAAGTAACTTTTGGGTTACAATTATTTAAAGTCACTTTTTAGCCCCCCCCCTACCAATTATTTAAGTCACTTTTTAGCCCCCCCCCCCCCCACCAATTATTTAAGTAACTTTTGGGTTACAATTATTTAAGTCACTTTTTAGCCCCCCCCCCCCCCTACCAATCATTTAAGTAACTTTTGGGTTAAACTTTATTTAGCCCCCCCCCCCCCCCCCTATACCAATTATTAGGGGGCCACATCCCCCTCAGACTCCCCCTGTCCGCGTTACCGCGGAGGAAGTGTTAAGTCACTTTTGGGTTAACCTTTATTTAGCCCCCCCCCCCCCCTATACCAATTATTAGGGGCCACATCCCCCCTCAGACTCCCCCTGTCCGCGTTACAATTATTTGAGTCACTTACCAATACCACTAAAACAATTATTTAAGTCACTTTTTAGCCCCCCCCCCCCTACCAATTATTTAAGTAACTTTTGGGTTACAATTATTTAAGTCACTTTTTAGCCCCCCCCCCCCCCCCCACCCCTACCAATTATTTAAGTCACTTTTAGCCCCCCCCCCCCCCTACCAATTATTTAAGTCACTTTTGGGTTACAATTATTTAAGTCACTTTTTAGCCCCCCCCCCCTACCAATTATTTAAGTAACTTTTGGGTTACAATTATTTAAGTCCCTTAGTATCCATTCTTAACCTCCCCGACCACCAACCCCCTGAGTGTGTTGACATACATTTGTTCATGAATATCATTTCAGCGGTGTCAAAATATGAGCTTGTGGTCCTGGGACACAAATTGCGCTGTATTCCGTTGAGGGCGCCAAGACGGAATAAATCTAATTTATGGTCCTGGGATAGGGGGAGAGGGGTATCGCGCCATTTTGCGATATTTTGCGAAAACGATCGTGGTTATCACGTGATACGTATCGTTGAAAAAATAATTTACACTGTTTTAACGAAATGCACTGTGGGATTGTGTTACCAGCCTAAAATCAAAGAGGTCGCAAACTTGCTTACAATTGTATATTATTAGCCTAGCAATTACAAGCTAAAAGTGACATCTCTGAATGTATAAACAAAGTGTGCAAAGGAGAAATTGTTGGGCACACTGGTAAAATGGTTTTACAACAAGTTTTGCTATCATTAATCAAACTGAACTCAAGTTAAATCACTTATTTTCCGAGCAATAATATAGCATTTTAATTGTTTAGATACAAAGTTAAATAAATCAAGAGATAAATTTATGATAGATAAATAAATAAAAAGAAGACTATAAACGCATTGGGCGGCCTTTATAATTTATGAAAATTGACATAACAATGATGTTACATTAATCCACCATCAAGTTTAACAAATAGAAAAATAAAAGGATAACAAGGAATATACGGGAATCGAACCCGTGATTGCCGATTGCCAACGACATGGCCATCGTATGCACGCCACAGAGATCGACGAGTATAATTGTGATATAGTTTTATTATTTAACCATATCCATTTATTTATAACGAACGGATTTTTATTGTGCCATTTTTGCCAAATGTGTGTGTTTCTCTCGCACAAAATGTGTTTGTAATGTGATTATACTCCTTGTTTTTGAAAGAACGGTAAAAAACTTTGACATTTTCGAACACCCAAAATGGCGTCATTTATACGGTCAACGCCAGCAGCGCTGTCCGTGTGGGCGCGCATACAGATGATGCCGGCAGGCCAAACAAATCCAGCGGCAAGACCCCGCATATAAAACAAAAGTGATCATAACGGGGCACGAACTCACAACCTTTCGCTCCCCATGTCAACGTTCCATCCACTACACCAACCGTGCTAATTTAACAAAATGTTGGCGAATAATTTATTAATATCTAATTTTATTAATTTTATTAATTGGACCGGGGTCATGGGTTAATGCACTGTGTATAATTCTACATTCCCGGCACACACTCTGTTCAAAGGCACAAAAAGTGGAGTTGTTTTAAGCTTTTTTTTTGCAATTCTGAGGTGTGCGGATCGTGTTTCTTTATCAAATTGAATAGAAATCCATCCATTTTAGAACATCTGAAATTGAAAGTGGACCCGCACACCTGGGAAAGTATAATGCCAAGGGCATATATTTTGCAAGTAAATCCAATACAAAAGTTAAAAGTTCAGAAAATCGACCAAAATATGACGTCACAACCATTGCTTCGGGACAAAATGGCGCGGTACCCCCCCCCCCCCCCCCCCGCCCCCCCCCCCCCCCCCCCCCCCCCCCTCTCTAGTCCTGGGACACAAGTTGCGGACTGGATCAGATATATGCCGAATAATGCTATGACCCCGATGGAAGTTGTATTATAAGCAAATCGACATTTGGGCAGATATTGGCGGTTAAGTTGTTAAGACCAATCATGATCCATCGTTAAAAAATCTGATTCAAAACCCCGACCACGACGAGGATCCGTTGTCAGCAGTCGTGCTATAATTGCTGACGACGACGACAATTTGATGATGATAATGATGACCCCCGCCGACTCCCGAGTCAGAAAACTTTGCTTGTTTGTATATCATTTTTACTTATCTTTCGAATCGTTTGGAATGTTGTTTATACAAATATGTTGACCATTCCTCTTCAAATATGTATGCAATTTATCCATTATTTGACCCAATATATAAGCGATATGACTTACATTAATGTCGATACGTTCCGTTTCTCTTTCGTGTTATTATAGCGATTTTCCCTTGAAGCCAAATATGAGCGAAACACACAAAGCTTTTGACAGTCTTAATTGGGACGATCGGAACCTACGAGATAAATATCATCAACTACTCAATACTTCAGATGTATACGTAAGATGTGAAAGTGAAGCATTTAAAACGCCTGTAAGTTTCAATGCTATATGATGTCACAAATAGTATGCAACGAGTCATTACTCTCAAGTGATTATAAAACAGAGGTTTATTTTGTTCACAAATCAGTCATTTCTATTGTTTAAAGTCTGTTTAATATACATGCATATTATATTTTAAAAATTCAAAGTTTAGACCTTCCAAGAAAGGGAGTCGTTAATCTGAGTTTCATGCCAATAAGGCAATCGTCAGACGACAAGAAGATGGCTGAATCGCTCACATCTAAAAAAGTGCGAATATTTTAGATAAAAATATGTTGTGCTACGTTGCATCTCAAACTTGACCGATAGGCACGTCCTGCCCTATAATTGGCCTAAAGGACTATCACTTCGTAGATATTGTGCTGTATTTCGTCCGTTCTGCCAATGGGCATTTAGTTGTCACTGTGTATACAGAAAAGTACAAGAAGTATCTCAGACCGAATTACTACGAATTTGTAGCTGATCTTCAAGCTGCTATTGTGGAAAATATCATTAGGCTGTCGTACAGCCAAGTTATGTGGTAGAAGGAACAACTTATAATTACTTCATTTTTACTAGTTGGTCATTTCTTTTAAAGTGATTACCTTGTCGATTTCTTTTTCAGCTTCCTGAAGAGGAAGGATCATTACCTGAACTAGTTGATTACCCCCTGGATCAACACTACAGAAGAAAACAATCACAATCAAATTGTCAGAAGCCATAATATAATGGTTATGAAACAATTACAAACAGGGAATGGACATGGGGGAGAAAGGAAGGGGGAAATAGTCAAAGGGTGATATAGAAAAGGCGTGGGGAAGAGTCGTTAATTTGTCTTACTAATAATGTTCACGCTGTTTAATCACGTATAAAACTCCGACAGTCGCCACCCCAACCACATTCAAACACTCTGGCGCCACCCCTGACTACCAACATGACCAATATCGTTCATCAGATCATATACATTCATTTTTAATCCAGGCATCAATCCCGGGATATCGATACCTAAGGATTTGATCTGGATAAATGTGTGGAATGTGTGGAAATCTATTGTGCGGGTTTTGGGAAGGCATTTCAATTTTTGGTGAAGAGTATTTTATTGTGCAAGAATCGGTTGTTAACCTCGAAAAAACTGAAAAACAAACGACGTTACCGCTGTGTGGGAAAACATGTTCAGGAAAGAGCCGAAACTAAATTGCCCTAAATCATGACATATATGCGTTTTCCTCCTTTAAAATGTTGATGCTGGTGCCGCTACTGCCCATGCACATACTGTATCCAGGTAATAGGCTGCCCATGCACATACTGTATCCAGGTAATAGGCCTACGTTCTGAGCGTTATATATGGGTTCTATAGTTTTCTAGTCGGTCGTTTAGTTTTATGGTCGGCGGAGCCTATCATCAAGATCACTTGTACCATTCCATGCTTGTACTTAAACACTATGTGTGCCATCCGGGTTTTGTTTGGCCTATTTACTTAAATACATTATACCTCCAATAGGCATGTAGGGCCTAAACGTATGCAGTCCCTTTGTCATGTTTGTTGTGTTCTAAATAAAGCCTCCTGAGATACTACCTAATACACCCTTAAAATACAGTTATCACAGGTGGCACACCTGCGCATAGTATATCCAGGTAATTTGAGACTATCTGCGTTTTATAGTGAACCCCGTAATCCAGATACCACTGGTGCCCTTACTAATCCAGACACTCTATAATAATCATGATAATATACTACACGTTCCGTTTATCCAGATGCCCATGTGCCCTTATATCCAGATTATCAAGTAAGGGAAGTGCGGGGAGGAGGAGGTGGCTTTAGGGTATGATGGGGCAATACCGCACGTTCCGTTTATCCAGATACCCATGTGGCCTTAGTAAGGCCGCCTTACTATATCCATATTATCAAGTAAGGGAAGTGCGGGGTATGATGTGACAATCCCGTAATTTACGTGCTATAAGCCGCACGGCGAATAAGCCGCAGCACCTCAAATTAAGATTCAGACCTCATCGTGTACAGTAAGCCGCACCGCTGTATAATAAGTCGCACAAAGAAAATGAAAGGGATGGGGTGTGTGGGGGAGGGGTGGGGTGTGTGTGTGGGGAGGGGGGGGGGGGGGGGTAGGGGTCGACCCTGATCCACCAGCCCATAGCTTCATGACCAGCCATGGGGTTACAACTGCATGAGTGACTCCATCAAATGTATTTTCCTTCAGCCACTTCAGTCACTTTAATACATGTTATCCTGGATACGGTTTGCGCCTTGCTCACAGTTTCTTTATTAAAATAAAGGTCTTGGCTTTATGATTAATGTTTTGTTTGTGTCTTGCTCTCGTTACATTTTATTGTACTGTACGGTATGCACCGCGGAGCAACCGTACGGACTGCCTGCTTTCACTGCATGCCCCGTTTACAATGTACAGTTTGCGCCACAAACGCGTACACACTTTGTCTGCGTCATTACGTGTGCGCCGAATCGCGTGCGCCATGTTAAACGCGGTCGCGCACCAACAACATAGAAACGGTTGGTATGGTACCGCCAGCTTCTTTATCGTTAGCAAACTCCGCGTTCATCTATGTTATTAATGTGAAAGTGTCTATTTAAGATCTGCGCAAGAGTTTTTGTTTACATTTAGAAAATGTTGTAAAATATTTTGATTTGTTGGACGTATAGTCCCGTATAAATGCTTGTTACTATGCGTTCTTTAAGAATAACAAATAGCCGCATATACAGAAATGTAGCTATATCCCTGAAGAAAATATTTTGGGTGAAGACCATATGTCATCACTCATTCCGAACACCAACATTTGTGTCCGAACAGTAGCTACCCGAGTAAAAGAAATTCAACATTTCGGATTTTCACATGTGATCCTTTCTGCGCATGTCTGAAAACGGGCGGAAACGGGCATTGAACTATCTAATTAGCTCGTGTATTAGAGGCGCAATTACCACGCTTTTTCAGTTGAAGAGGGACGCGAGTGTAAAATTATATTGAACTATCTAATAAAGCCATGTTCCGAAAATTAGTATATAGATGAGGGAACTACCGAAACAGACCCGGAAACTCCCCGGGCAACTGCCGATAAAAAAACTGCCAATAAAGAAAAATACTTGTAAATAAGCTTCTTCGCCAATGCAAACAGAACCACTTTTCATCACTCATTAAAAATTGTGCTAAAGATCAAAAACAACTTTTTCGTGTTACTGACCAACTCCTTCATCGAAAAAAGGAACAACCACTACCTCAATGTGATTCAAATGAGCATCTTGCTGGTGAGTTTTGCACCTTTTTCGGTGACAAGATTCGAATAATTCGCGACTACTGTACTGCCCGGTATCAAATCTACCATTTCTGTCATAACTTCTCGAGCGCATTGTGCTTTCCAGAATTTTGCCTCATCTTCAGACTAACAACATTCTTGATCATCGCCAGTCTGCCTATCGTACCAACCATAGCACTAAGACTGCACTACTCAAAGTGGAAAATGACATTCTATCAGCGATGGATCGGGGTAGACTTGTTGCTCTCGTTCTCCTTGATCTATCAGCTGCTTTTGACATTGTGGATCATTGTTTTTTAATCAAGCGTCTTTAGCAACTTGCATTAAACGGGACAGTACTTCAATGGTTTGCATCTTATTTGTTGAATAGATCTCAATCTGTTCAAATTCATGATAAATGTTCATCTCCATCTAACCTTCAATATGGTGTGCCTCAAGGTAGTGTGCTTGGACCGGTTTTATTCTCTTTGTATACATGTTCCCTCTGTGAAATTATGTGCAAATACAATCTTGATTATCATTCCTATCCCGACGACTCGCAAATTTATGTGTCTTTCATCAATTCAAGCCTACTCAAAATGATGCTGATTGTGCACTGAATAAGCTGGAATCATGTCTTACTGAAATACACGAGTGGATGACTGACAACTTTTTGAAACTGAACGATGACAAAAGCGAATTCATTGTATTTGGATCTAAATGTCTACGTGACAAAGTAAATATACCCCATTTACGTATTGCGAATTCTTCTATTGTTCCAGCAAGTAAAGTTCGCAATTTAGGCGCTTATTTTGATATGGACATGACACTGAATCATCATATTTCTGAGATTTGCAAATCATCTTCTTTTCATCTTCGTAACATAGGACTTATCAGAAAATACCTCACAAATGATGCAAAATATAGCTGCTAGAATCATCACACGCACCAAACGAACTGAGCATATCACACCCCCGGATCACACCAGTTCTAAGAGATCTACATTGGCTTCAAATAAAGGACAGAATTATCTTCAAAATACTTTATGTTTATAGATCAACTATTAATATGTCACCATTGGATATCTCAAATCTTCTAACTCCATACAAGCAAGAAAGACAATTGCGTTCGAACAGCAAAATACTTTTCACTGAACCGCGATTTGCAAAATCCTGTGGTTCACGTTCTTTTCTATGTGCTGCACCTCGCTTATGGAATAAGCTTCCGGAGTCTGTAAAAACTGCAGAATCTGTGGATTCATTCAAAACATTGTTAAAGACTTTAATTATGAAATCTGAGAGTGATTTCTTTGATTTGTGTTTTTGTGAATTCAGTATCATAATGTGTATGTTATTATTTATGGCTTTGTTCAGATTATAAATGAGGATTGTCATATAGTTCAACCATGTCAACGCTACCACTTTGTTTTGTTGTGTTGAAGTGATGACGGTTCTCCTTCATTCGCATTTTTTGTACCATTTTTGTTTTGCAATGTTTGTGTCGATGCGCCTGGAGCAACAGTTTTTGTTGAATGTTGGCATTATAAGCTGTCATTATTTTTATTATTATTATTATTACGCATACTGTTGGCCAAAGCATAATTCAACATTAATATTAATTACCACATTCATTAATATCAAATATGCACTCACTATAACTAGCGAAATCCGTATTCCACTTGACGATGATAATGTTACGAAGATGCAACCAACTCCCGGATATATGATACGAATGACAGAAAAACACGCACATCCGGACCAGTGTTAATACAGGGTGTATCATAATGAACTGTACCGTGTTTTATAATATAAACACCTGCAATATAAAGGTGAATATGTTTCCTACATTAAAAAGTGCTCAACAAAAGAAAGTCGTACACTTTGTTTAGGTCATCTAAAGTATTTTTCGATTATCATTTTACCAAACAGGTTAAATAGACATTTGGATGAATCTTTTAGGCACATTCTGATACCAAACATAACACCTAACAACAAAGATAAACCATGACTAGCACCATTTATAGAAAATTAGTCACTTTTCAAAAGTCACATTTTCAATACACTACGCGGAAGAAAACACCGATTATTAACAAGCACATAAGCCGTATCAGTCCCGTGTTGATCACTGCGCATTTCCCCTCAATGCGCGGGCTAATTCAAATTCAAAGTGTCACGCATGGGTGAAGGATATGAATATAAATGGATTTTTATGGAAACGAGAACATTGATATCTACAGCTAACCCAAACCAAACCAAACCAAGGTGTATCTCTAAGTCTAAGGCTTGGTAAATTTCTAAGCAGTTTAATGTAATGCACTTTATGCTCGGAATCAAATATCGACCTAACGCGGCGTGCACTGCGTGATCGGTTGCCCGCCGGTCAATCCTGGTTATAACAGTGTCACATAGGGGGTGAATCTCACACACACACCCATTTTCCTCCCGCGTAGTGTATTGAAAATGTGACTTTTGAAAAGTGACTAATTTTCTTTAAATGGCGCTAATCATGGTTTATCTTTGTTGCTAGGTGTTATGTTTGGTATTAACATGTGCCTAAAAGATTCATCCACATGTCTATCTAGCCTGTTTGGTAAAAAAATAATCGAAAGTTACCTTAAATGATTTAAACAAGGTGTACGAATTTCTTTTGTTGAGCACTTTATGTTAATTTCATTGATATATCTCTGGTTCTCGTGTGGCAAGACTTAATCGAAAATCGATGAAAACGGAGGAGCCATTTTGAATCAATCCTCTCTACCACTACCCCCCAACATTTCAAACAATGTAGCCCACACCACTGATCACAATATTCGAAACTCCCGCCAAAGAAAGGAAAGTTGAAACCACTCAAGAAGTACAAATCGATTGATATCAACATGTTAGTGCCATTAAAAAGAGGGTGCAATAATTATAATTATAATATTTAAACCTTTTATATGTCAGAAATAATTTACTATTTGAAAGCGTTAGTAATTTCACAGATTTTTTAAATTGATCATTTCGACCAAAATTGAAATCTACCATCTTTACCAGAAAGTCTGTATTTTCCATCAGAAATGGCCGATTTTCAAAATCTAAAATATTTATGAAAGCTGGGCGTTTACGCAAGATATACATGTATATGAAAAGGTTTGAACAAGATCGATCGAATTCAAACCGTAATAAATCATATTGCCACGGTACAGTTCATTCTGATACACCCTATATACCGTGATGTTTGTATTTTTTATAAGCTCATCACTGATATGGGATGCTATTACAAGGAAATTAAAGTATAGGCTAAATTATGTATAGTGCATTATCGTTTTATTAAGTACCAATACATTGTCATGTCATTATATTAGTCACTACGTTCATCGCTACCTATCTCAGCGTCATATCGTTTAAGTTACCGACGTCGTCCAACTCCTCCATTACAATACTTACAGTCATCAACAAACAGGGTTGTTACACACTACGTCTCGTTCGTTTTTTGGTTCCATGCGTACGGTGGGAATACATTTGATCTACTAGCTAGATAGTAATGGCACCGAAGAGGTGAACATATCTGCTGAAACTATGGAATCGATGAATATATCACCGCACAACGATATTGCAAGCGCAACCGATATAATACCATTGCAATCCGAAGTTGTGACAGGACCTTTCATACCATATATCGCATGGCTTATTCTTATAGCATTTGTTGGTACTGTAGGGAATATTCTAATTATATTTGCTGTTATTATCAACAAGGAACTACGAACCATTAGCAACATCTTTGTAGTCAACTTGGCTTTTGCGGATGTCTTCGTCGCAACTATCATTGATCCGTTTGCTGTGGTTGGTGTTTTTAACAACGGAGCGTTCTTCTACCAACATTCCTCTTTATGTATCGGTCTGGGAGCATTTGTCGTGACCTGCTGCGGTTGTTCCATCTGGACAATTGTAGCAATATCAGTTGAAAGGTTCATGCAGATTTGTTATCCGGCACTTTATCCGAAAGTCTTCAATCGTCAAACAGCACCGTTCATCCTAGTTACTTTATGGACTATCGCAGTAGCTATTGCGTTGCCGTATTTCGAAGTCTTTGGCTGGGGTAGCTATGGATATTTCCTCAAGGGACGCATCTGCACATGTATATTTAACGTCAGCTATTACTACGCTCTGTATCTTATTGGCTTAGAACTTGCTTTACCAATGATCATTATACCATACTGCTATGTCCGTATCTATCTCGTCGTCCGGAAGTCAAAACGTCGTCTGCGAAAGCACGGGACTGCGCCTAGCGGCGGGAAATGGCAAGATTCGGAAATGCGAATTCTTAAGATGGTAGCAACAATCTGGGTGGTTTTCATGACCATGTGGGCTCCATATGCTTTCAATGTATTGCTCGATTTCGACGCGTCATGGCCAGATTGGTTTTTCATAACCGCTGTTGCATTTTGTCTCTCAAATAGCTCGATAAATTTCATTATATATGGTATAATAAACACCAACTTTCGTCATGGCTATCTTATGATCTTGAAGACCTTGTTTTCATGCAAGCGAAACAGAGATTGTGTGTTTTGGAATGACAGGAGTAATTCGATAAATGACACCGATAATCAAGATGTTACTGCTACGCGGTCATTAGTCACATCAGGGACTCTGGCAGCATCTATTACTTTAACCGCAGACGTGTATCTTGGACCAGGTCATACAATGGATAGAATAGAACATGCTGTTGTGAATTCTAACATATAGGAGCAAATCAAGTTTGCCATTAAAATGCCGTTCTTGACACAGGGTCACTTCGTCACTCGACATATTAACGAAGATTCCTTGAGCTATCTTGAATGGAAACCTAGTGCGCCCAAAAGTGAGATAAGCCTATCCAAGCCATCGACACGTTTAGATTGGTATGGGTGGAACTTCTTTTCAAAAACAAATATTTTATCCCAAAGCTTGATTATGTCCGGCGTTAACAACAATCTTTAATGTGTAATAAGAAATTCATTCTATCCATTTTGGAGCTTTCGTTATCAGATTATGGCAAATCTCCCAAGGCATGTCAGATTCAGCTTTGGTCACTTTTCATGTGAAGAGAGCTCTTTTATTAGAATCGTCAATGGCTACGTCGGCATGACTAATAAATGTATCAAAAGTTCCACACGATAAAGTTGGTGCATTCCGTGAAGTTGGCCGTATGCCTAATAAACTGTTGAGTCGGACGAAAGTCTTCAAACACAGCAGTAGTAAAAGTTGTCATCAAAATAATAAGTTCCGTAATGATAAAAATGGGCTCGTCATCAGTGCTCGGGGCCCATCAAGGGTTGGACAGAATGATTTGGAGCCAAGCTCCAGCAATAGAAAACTGGGAAATCCAGGATTTCATATTAATATGATGGAATGGTTGAAACTTTCTCTTTCTTTGGAATATGGAATTTTCCATATTATATGGTCTGTGGTGACAAGAGTTCTGTTATTTTCATTAATATATTCTCATTTTCTAGTCTGCACACGGATGTATTATAGTCAGTGGCGGAAATTCGCTTAAAATTGGTATTAAATGACTATTTTAGACCAAATTATGATAATTTAAGGGGGCTGTGGACTCTCAGGTACAGCCTCCGTAAAACTGCCGTAACTTCTTCAATATTCATTTAATCTTTATAAACGTATACAGTTTTTTGCACGAAAGGGTTCAATTAATCCAACCATGATAATGAAATTGACCATTTTGGAAAAAATTATAAAAAACACGTTTTTTGACGCATTTTAGGTTCTGCAGAGATAACTCAAAATATGTTTTGTCAAATTTTGTCATACTAGTTTTATGTTAATCCTGATAACATTCCCTAGGAGCGTTTTATTTTTATTTTTTAATATCTTATTTATTTTTTGAGTTAGAGACCAAAAAGTGCCAAAAAATTTGATTTTTACCGCCAAAATCATGAAAACATGTTTAACTAGACACTGTACAAAATTCCTCTGGAAATTACTATACTACATTCATTCCAATAATAAATGAGAAGTTTTTAAAACAAATTTCTTTCTCTTTTCAAGTTGAAAAGGTCTTTATTCTACCACCCTGTATAACAAGACATTAGTTTATCACCCTGTATAGACACTGTAAAAAAATCCACTGGAAATTATCGATAATCGATAATCGATAACCGATAGATGGATAGTTTAATATCGACTGAATCGGCACAACTTTTGCTCTCAGCCCTTCATTATGAATGGAATTTCCCAGAAATCCACCCAATCCGTCATTGGAACCATTAGCTGCTTCATATGCATCTGATATGCCAATGAAGTAAATGTATTGTAAATCTCATTATGAATAGCTCGAGTGAACTTGTGAAACGAATCTGTGTCAAACAAAACACCCACTTTGCGTCTTGTAAATCCGGCAAATTTCCCTATATGAACATGAAACTTTCTAATCATGACTTTCAGGCCAACAGCTTCACCTTTTCAGGTATCGTATACATTGTACTTATTTATATTCCATTATTACAAGTAATACGATATGTTTTTTGCAGTTTAACGCTATTGTTGTCAATGTAGCACGCACAATATACTGCCCGAATGCGCCTTCTTACAATCGCCAATTCGAATATAGACCGCCTTCGGCGGAAAAAGGGAAATGTGATCGGGTCATGAAGCTAGTAACCGACGTTATAACCCGTCTGGTAAATATAACTTCCTGGCATTACACTGCCATCATGCTCGTTGTCTATCATCATCATCAATACGCTTTCCGTCCTAATTGGATATTGCGTGCTTAACTAACTCATTCCACACCTTCCTATCACTAGCTAACATAATTAAATTGTATAAAACAGTGTTCATAATTCCTTTTAGGTCTTTCTTGATAACTGACCACTCGGAGGTCGTCCTAGGTCTTTAAGTGCTAGGCCTTACTGTAAAGGAACGAGTAAAGGATAAAGACAGGTGTCAACAATGCATAACAAATATTGGTGACAAATGTATTATTTGACCCTAACCCGGGGCAAGTTCGCCAAGTCTCATAATTAGGCTTCATAAAGTAGTATGTATCAAATAGATATGCACATTTGTTATGCAATGAGAGAGACCACAATTTAAGGGTGGGGTCATTTTTACGGAATGTACTCGTTTAGAATTTTAAAATTATAATAATACCATATTTAAAAATATATTCTAATTTTAGTGCTACTCCATTCCAGATAGCTATTTTTATAATTACAAATAGGCTACAGGAGGTGAATAACAATTTTATAATATTATACAAAATCTTAATCATGCAAATCCCCATTGGCGAACATGCCCCATCATAAAAGGGCGAATGTGCCCCATAGCACAATAAGTACATTGACCCGATAACCACGCATGTCCCACATACGATGACGGGTTTATAACTGCATCAAATCCATAACCTATCCCATACCTACCTAATGATAAATGACTTCCTTATACTCGTATAGCATAGAAAACAAAACACACCGGTATGGTATATATTATTTTATTTTATTTTTATTATTATTATTTTTTTTTTATTTTTTTTATTTTTAATATCTTTATTCTATGATACACAATATATTTATACAATAACATCAATATTTACAAAATAATATAATAAATAATAGCACGTATGTACAATGTGACAATCGATTAAAACATTGAGTTATAATATTTAATACATACATTTAAAGGTAGATGTTCCGATTGCTGGCCCGATTTTCAACTTGATGTTTTCTATTTTATATGAAAGGTCATCCTTAAAAGTGTCGCATTCCAAAGTTTGAGTTGCATAACTCCAACGGTTCTACTTTTAGCAGCACAAGGTCACAAAACATTTGCCCATTGAGTCATACACAAACTAGTTGGTGGTTAACCACCTTTGACAGTATAAATCACCACATTTTAGCCTATAATTTCTAAATGGAAAATGTCTGGCCCCTAAGATTTTACAGACATAGTGAGAAAAATATGAGGATTCTTCTGATATCAAAATATCTTGATGTGAAAAAAAAATCATAGCCCCAAAAAAAGTGTTCGGAATATAATACCTTTAATATCACGACATAATTGATATACATGTATATGGCATAGTAATTACAGTGAAATCAGTCGACGAAGACAGAGTTCTTTTTCAAATAGGAATAACAGATTTGGGTGGTTGCCATATCTAAACTCACTTATGCACAGTTTCCCAACGGCGATGATGAGGTTAATAAATTTTAAATCATGATGGTCATAAGTATTATTGTGATAGTTTAATAACAATTTCAGTGGTTAATACAAAACATGTAGGTAATTTACGCGAGATGACTTGACTAGCGTAAGACCATAGCTGGTCGATATAGTCAATTACGTTGCATGTGTGACAAATATTATTCTCTACTTTACCCATCTTACATAGAAGTACTTTGGTGGGATAAATGTTGTGGAGGATTTTCGAATTTAATGAGATCAACCTCGCTTCATCGGTGCACTGTGGAGTGGCGAGCCAAATGTCGGTCCAATTGAAAGAGTAATTGGGGAACTTAAGTGGCCAGAAATGTGTACACAGAGGATGAACATACAAATTGTGAATCATGGCTTTCCTAAAACCTTTGTTTGTGCACGTATCAATAGGGACTGAATTAAAATAAACATCTTCTCCGTTGTTGTCAGGAGTCGTGGCATTGTCACCAGGTCTGTGTTATTTTCCAATCAATGGGAAGCGCATTGCGGAGAGCGTAATACTGAAAATTATGGCACCCTTATCATTTAGACGATTACGGAAGTGGTTAATGGAATAGAAAGAACCATCATCGTCAAATATGTCACCAACAAAAATAATTCCCGACTTTGGGATATTTTTCCAACATGCTATTGTTAAGTTTCTTAATCCATGACAGCTTTAGTGAATCGACTAAAAATAGTTTGGTGTGAAACATGCTTATACCACCTTTATCGTAATCTGCAATCACTGTGTTACGTTTGACCATGGAATTAAATCTACTATTTCTATGGTTTGACTGCTTCCTCTCTGCCCCAAATAAATTTGAAGAACATGTTATTGAGTTTCATGATAATTTTATCAGGGATATCCATGACAGAGGCAATGTATGACAATTGTGATGTTAACAGTGTTTTAACAATCAAATTTCTGTCATTGAGAGGCCATGCATTTTCCAAGCACGTATAGAACGTTCAATATTTTCCATCTAACCAATCCAATTACATTCGAAATTATCAATGGAAGTGCTTGGTGACACCTAGGATTTTTATAGTGTTGTTTGGAGCTAGTTTCCATTTGACATCACCAACACAGTAATCGTTATCTTTCAAAGATCCGATCCATAACGTATCACTTTTATCATTATTTATTGCAAGCCCTGATAGTTTAGTGAATTTATCAAAGATAGACATCACATTTTTAAGACAATTGGGTGTTTTAACAAAAATGGTTGTATCGTCGGCAAACGTGGAAATACGGACCTCGTGTCTATTATAGTTGTCAAGTGGCAGGACAATGCCATGTATTTGATTTGACTGACGAATTTTACAAGCAAGCAGTTCTACCCCAAGGACGAACATCAAACTTGCAATCGGACAACCTTGACGAACACCACGGTCCACCTTGGCATTACGGTTCCGTGCCCCGTATAAAATCCAACTTTCTTGACCACGTCTTTGATGACATATCCAGGGTAATAAATTATCCCCTCCTACACCATTTATCTGATTTATTTTACACCAACTGTGTCTTGCCAGCATGGTGCTACCATTTCCACCGCTATCCTAAGCATAGCTCAAGGCTCTTTGGTGTTGGTGTAACTAGAAGCCATATATACTACTTTTGAAAATGTTCTTGTGTTAACAAATTCCAACTTTTAATTTCAATTTATCATAAAAAAAACTAGTGCTATATCATATTTTATAAAAACAAATGTTCAAATTTCGAGAGAAAAAATCACATTATATTATCCAAAGAGCAGATTTTTGTTTTAAAATAGTCCAAATCTGCGGAAAATCACCACGTGTGGAAATAGTCATGTGGCAATACTGCAGCCCCTCAGGCTTGTTTCTAGTTCCACCGCTGCCACACTCAAGGTCCCCCAGCATGCGGTAAATGGTGTTGGATGGATCAAACTTGGGCTCAAACCTTACAGGCAACTGGAATGTAATGGTATATGGCTCGATGGCTCATTCACAAAAAGTTTATTCAACTCCTTTAACATTGCATTAATTACCAAACATTGATACATTTGATACTGGCAACTTAATTACAATTTTAATACAAGTCCAGATGCTTAATTCATTTGATACAAGTGTAAGGGATACTATTATCAACATTATTGGATAGAGACTAGACGCCTTCCATCCAAATCCTAAAACATTATGACATTGATTTGTCAGACACAATTAGGAAATCACCAATTCAACTACGGATAAAGTGAACTGCCTAAATCCCACCCTTTAAAGGGATACTCAGAAAGATGACTAAATTAGCTGATTGTATTCCTATCATTCAGTAAAACAAATTAAGACACATATTAGGAAATCACCAATTTAACTATGGATAAAGTGAACTGCCTAAACCCACCCTTTAAAGGGATACTCAGAAAGATGAATTAATCAATTGAATTTATTCCTATGTATATCACTTCCAGTAAACCTTGATCGCTTGCCAATGTTACTGGTGTTTCACTGTCTATACATATTGTAGTGAACTTCCTATGCATTCTGAACAACAAATTAATTGTACGTGGGACTAGTGAAGCTACCATACGACCCTTTACCCCTAGAGAGGCCCTAATTGAGATAAATCAATTCGTTGACATAATTCACAGAAATATGATGTACCTGAAATTCAATTTGTCGACCTTTAATCTATGAAAATGGAGATTCAATGCATGGTATGAATTCATTGAATCATACAATTACCGCACACAAGTCTTCTATGAAGGCTTGATAATTGCCGGCCCCCTTTTCAAAGAAAATAAATTTTAAAAAGGGAGGAAAATGAAAAGTACTGGAGATTTAATAATTACATAATACATGCTTAACTCAACCCCAGATGAGTGAATAAGAACAGTTCAAGTTGTTGTTTACTGACACTAACTGCGCACATCCTTGTGTGTTGAGATTGAGAGTACCTTGAAGAATTTATTTAACTATTGGAAATACTAGGTTTTGGATACACAAATTCATCAGGGTTGCTGTTGAGAAAGATCAGTGCATCTTCAAGGTGTTGTCTGAACAACAAATGTGGGCAATTACCGCAATAGGGGGAGTTTTTGTTCAAATGTCGGCATCTCAGTGGCATATAGGATATATTTGGGAAATCGTTTAAATCTGACATTGTCTAAGGGCGATTGGATTTTCCTACACACTCTGGTAGGTACGAGGTGTATTTTAAATTGTATAAAGTGCACCGTACGCGATATTGCAACATTTGATCACCTTTATCATTTATCTTTATTACACAGATTATGGGTTGCCATTAATCTGTTGTTGGAATAAATTTATATTATCACAAACATCTACAAGTTACTACTTTTTTTCTCTCTCTTTTTTTTCTTCTTCTTAAGGCTACTGTATCTGTGTAACCCTCTATCAGATTGACTTGTGTTTGGTCTTATTTTAAAGGCAATTTAATACCCATTAATAATCTGAAGTAAGAACAAATACGTCACTTTTGATTTAATTGATATAGCCGGTTAAGAGGAAGTTGGGGGAGGAAGTGAAGGAGGAGGAGATATCTGCTTATTATATGGGTAAACATGGAATGAGTGCTGTCCTGATATAGAGCCTTCTTGTCATGCTAATACTTACGTTATATGCCTTTGTGGTTGCAAGGAAATTGGTTGAAAAAACCCTTAAAAAAACCATTTTAAAAGATAATTCGTTTTTCAAAGTTTAGCAAAAATGAATGCAAATTGCGCCTCAAATAATCCCAGGTCGAAATAAGAGTCTACACACTCTAGGGCTGTCGATCATTACTTTTTTATGTTTCTAATGTTATAATTTATATCGTTTTTCAATCGTATTATACGCTGAAAATAGCAAAAAAAATGAATTGTTTTAAATTTGTTGAACTTTGACCTCTATTTTTTCAGAGATGAGATTTATAAGATATCATTCTCATTCCTGTTGTTCATAAATTCGCATTTTATGTTCTCAATTGCATTTAAAAGACAAGGAAATTGGTTGAAAAAAAACCCTTAGAAAAATATTTTAAAAGATAATTCCTTTTTCAAAGTATAGCAAAAATGGATACAAATTGCGTCTCAAATAATTTACGTGGTGCGTGGTAATTTCAGTTTTAAAGTGAAATTTTGAAATGTCATTAGATTTTTCATTTTTCTTCTACTGTTATGGTAAATAACAGGTCGAATTAGAGTCTAAATACTCTAGGGATGTCGGTCATTACTTTTTTAGGTTTCTAATGTTATAATTTATATGGTTTTCAATCGTATTGTACGCTGAAAATAGCAAAACAAATGCATAGTTTAAAAAAAAAATTACTTTGACCTCAGAGATAAGATTACATATCGTATTAATACTTGTTGTTCATGAATCTCAATTTTGTTGTCTCCATTATATCCAAAGGGGATGAGAATTGTTGAAAAAACCACCTTAGGAGAATATTTTAAATGATAAGTCGTTTTCAAAGTTTAGCAAAAATTGATACAAATTGCGCTGGCAAATAAATTCCACGTGGTGCGTTTTTATCGGTTTAACATAAGATTTTGAATTTCATTTGACTTTTCATTTTTCTTGTACATGTATATACTGTCATGGTAAATATCAGGTCAAAATAAGAGTATACGCTTAAGGGATGTCGGTCATTACTTTTAATGTTCTTATTTCGTAAATATTATACGCTGAAAATAGCCAAAAAATGCATTGTTTTTAATTTTTGAACTTTGACCTCCATTGTTTCAGACATTTTCAGAGGTGAGATTTCATATCATATTCATTTTTGTTGTTCATGAATCTCAATTTTGTTGTCTCAATTATATTTAACGGGTGTGAGAATTGTTGAAAAAACCACCGTAGGAGAACATTTTCAATGATAAGTCGTTTTCAAAGTTTAGCAACAAATAAGATTTTAACATAGCAATTGCACCTAAAAACAGGCCATACATGTGGTATGTGTTGAGATCAATAAATAACTTAATCAAAAATAATATAATAGTTCGTGAAATGAGCTGTTAAATAATGGGCCGGACGGCCGCATTTACTGAAATCAACTACAACCGCCCCGACAGAGGACTAATTCGTCCCCGGTCGCTCCTGCAGTGTGCGTGGCCAGGGTATGCACGACTTATGAATCCCCAAACATATGGCCTATGGATTGCTTAATATAAATTTTGATTGATATATAAATTAATATCAAAACACATTCTGATCTTGTCTTCATCAAGTTTCAATTGTACAATAAATCAAATCTGGCACTGAGGATTGCCTTTAATAATAACATGATATAGTTTCAATATTCTGTATTTGTGCGTGTCAATTTTACTTCTATTTTAATTGAAGGGACATGATGTATAAAGGCGTCAAGTTTCGCAGATCTAAGTCCAAAACAACCGGTACCCTTTTATGTCAAATTTGAATACATGTTTGTGTCATGTTTCAATAGAGTCGAAAGGGTGTGTCATCTGAGTCGAATATATTCAGGTGTCATCAAAAATAAACTTCTACAAACATCCGCAATTATTTAAAATCAAGGTATGAACATTTACAATGAAATACCAATGAAAAGATCTTCTAATATAGGCTTGTAATAAACACATTATATTGGTAAACAAAACATGTGACTCACAACCCGGAATCACACGGGGTATTTGCTTTGCTGAAGTGCCACTCAGAACACGGGAGAAAAATCTATCGGAGGCGATTTCAAGGGTGAGCTATTGTGACCGCAAATTAACAGATTGATAGTGTAAATTGGTCCGGTTACGGTGTTAAGTCAACCGGCGGTTGTTCAGTGTGCATGCGTGAATATTAATATACCAGTAAAACATTTGACCTGAAAGAACCGGGCGGAACCGAACGGAACAGGCGGTCGGCCGCCCGTCGAGTTTTTATGTCTTCCCTTAGCATAATTATTTGCCATCCTTAGGTTATAAGCTACACAAATGTAGCCCAGGTTAAAAACATGACCATATGGTTTCGGTTGGATGGTTTTTCTGTATCTGTTGTTTAAAGGTGGGTGGTATGTAAATAGGTAAGGAGGGCAATAATCAGTTCACTTTGGAAGTTACTACTTTAACTCCTTGGTCTAACACACACATTTTCTTGCACTTTGTTGAAGAGGTGAAATCACCATGCATGTCGTATTTATAATGGAGAGTGTACTGTAAAAGTGGAAATTTGCGCGCTACAATTATTTTTAGCACTTTATGTGCAAGCACGATAAACAAGAAGATTCTGAAAAAGACAAACAGCTCTCAGAAGAGGTGAATTTCAATGACGATGGAAATGTAAATAGATTGTGTCACACCCTGAAAAATGCCAAGTGTCAAGGGTATATTTTCAATAAAATCTTAAATGGTCAATATGTATAATATGCTTCAAATCGAATGAACTTGGAGTTCATGTTAGTGTTGCTAATTGAATACTCTGAAACATTCATAAAGTGGATTACTTGATATTCCAGAATTAACTACTGTTTATGATGAACCAATACCAATGAAGGGAGACAAAATAATGGAAGTGGTAGGCCTATATTGAAACTTAAATAACTCAACAGCACACACTCAACACAAATCGCTTTACACAAACTCCATTATGAGCCAAACATACTCGCTCCACAATTCACCATATCACCCCCACTTTGCCCTAAAACTCACTACCCATCCACAACTTGTCAATTTAATAACCCAAAACGAGAGATCAAGAAACCAGAGAGATGAAACCAGAGATCTCTCTGGTGAAACTGTTTAATTGTAATCCAAAATAGGTTGGTTAGAATGGAATATACTGAGAAGTATAATGTCCTTTATACTTTGTGGTATAAGTACATCCAAGTTGCACTATTCTATACCGGGATTCTATATCCTTCATTTATTATTATCAACCATATTGGATGTGCCCCCTCATCCGTCCTGTATGCAATCCCGTATGTCACCAACCCCACCATTGACCCAAAGACCACACATCCTATATAGTAGGGGTCACACCACTAAATAGAGCTCCATAGGGATATGTACAAAAACACTGATGTAAAACTCTGTTTTAGACCACTAATTTGCGTCCAATAGAGTCATTTTTTCTTAAAGATGATCACATTTACCCACCAAAAAGTGAAAAAAATAGGTAGGTTAACCAGCTCGATTTTCCAAAATAAGCCCATGGAGTTGACTACCGCTCTGACGAGCTTGGAAATGTCGCCGTAATCGCCAATGTTTCCAGTAAAAAGCACAAATTTAAAAGATTTCTCAAAATTTACCTAGATGATATTCACAGTTTATAGTGTGTGTTACTTATCTTCGAGTTTCGAGTTTCGAGTCTCATTTTCGAGTTTCGAGTTTCGAGTATCGAGTTTCGAGTTTAAAATTTCGAGTTTCGAGTCTCATTTTCGAGTTTCGAGTTTCGAGTTTCGAGTATCGAGTATCGAGTTTAACATTTCGAGTTTAAAATTTCGAGTTTAAAATTTCGAGTTTCGAGTCTCATTTTCGAGTTTCGAGTATCGAGTATCGAGTTTAAAATTTCGAGTTTCGAGTGTGTTACTTATCTTCGAGTTTCGAGTTTCGAGTGTCATTTTCGAGTTTCGAGTTTCGAGTATCGAGTTTCGAGTTTAACATTTCGAGTTTCGAGTCTCATTTTCGAGTTTCGAGTTTCGAGTTTCGAGTATCGAGTTTAAAATTTCGAGTTTCGAGTCTCATTTTCGAGTTTCGAGTATCGAGTTTCGAGTATCGAGTTTCGAGTTTAAAATTTCGAGTTTCGAGTCTCATTTTCGAGTTTCGAGTTTCGAGTATCGAGTATCGAGTTTAAAATTTCGAGTTTCGAGTCTCATTTTCGAGTTTCGAGTTTCGAGTATCGAGTATCGAGTTTAAAATTTCAAGTTTCGAGTGTGTTACTAATCTTCGAGTTTCGATTTTCGAGTGTCATTTTCGAGTTTCGAGTTTCGAGTATCGAGTTTCGAGTTTAACATTTCGAGTTTCGAGTCTCATTTTCGAGTTTCGAGTTTCGAGTTTCGAGTATCGAGTTTAAAATTTCGAGTTTCGAGTCTCATTTTCGAGTTTCGAGTTTCGAGTATCGAGTTTCGAGTTTAAAATTTCGAGTTTCGAGTCTCATTTTCGAGTTTCGAGTTTCGAGTATCGAGTATCGAGTTTAAAATTTCGAGTTTCGAGTCTCATTTTCGAGTTTCGAGTTTCGAGTATCGAGTATCGAGTTTAAAATTTCGAGTTTCGAGTCTCATTTTCGAGTTTCGAGTTTAAAATTTCGAGTTTCGAGTCTCATTTTCGAGTTTCGACCTTTCTCCTTGTGTATTAACTTCATGCTCTGTGTAGACTAGACAGTCATGTGGGTATTTCCGTTGCTGCAAATGCATAATTATAATCTAAATTCCAATTCAATTCGTCGACTGCAAACAATGAACAGTAGCGTATTAATAACCCTGAAAAAATGACATCAAGTTCTACTTTTAGCGCACACGAGAATCGTGTGGATTTCGTTTTTATTGACCTTCATACGTCATATTACTGAAATTAAATCAATCATTCAACGAAAATTCCATTCAACTGCTTTGAAAATCGTCTTGTTGGGTTGATAAATTTGTTTAACCTGAACTTAAAAATATCTATAGATTTCGATCCAATTCGTTGACTGCAAACAATTCAACATATCGTTCGTAGCTGTGTTACTGGGGTGGCAGTTATAATAGTGCAGTGTGCCGCCATTGATACCATAACTGGTGTTATGCTATAGTGAACTTCAAATTAAGTTTCTCATTTAACATCATACTACTGTCCATAGCTAGCAGGAAATTATGACCAGAATCTAGGCCTACATCTGATTCAACTACTGTTCATGCCACACCAGTGAACTACAAACTAAAGCTTCATATTCAACTGATGTTAATGCAATCAGGTGACTTCAAATCGAGTTTCTCACATTCAACTACTGTGTATGCCACCAGTGAATTACAAACTTAAAGACTCTCTAAAGCTTCCTTTTCACCGGATGTTTATGCATGCTATTAATGAGCTAGAAATTGAATAACTGCTGATACGACTACAGGTGAATTACAAACCGTGTTTATTAACTGTTTTTACCACTTACAAGTGAATTATTTACGGAGTTGCTTTACTGACTACAAGATAGTTACAAACTGAGCTTCTCAATTGACATATACGTTAATGTATCAACCAGCCAAGGAAACCAGTGAACTTTCAACTATTCAACTGCATTTATGACTCCGAATAGCTGTAACCAAACTATGCTTCTAATTTGAGAATTTGACCAGTGTTCTACAAAGTAAAGCCTCTCATTCAACCACCACTACAAACTACAAACTGAGCTTGGCGCATATAACTACTATACTACAACTATATATAAAAGTGGAAAAATTCTAATTTTACTGATGTCTAAACCAGCAGTGTGCAACGAAGTATAAGCTTCCCAGTTAACTGGTTATGCCTCAGTGGAGCGGAGTACAAATTATAAGTTGTACATTCAAGCACTGTCTATATCTCCAGCAAACTTAAAAACTAATTGACTGGTGCTATTATTCAATTTATTACATGCTTTCCAAGCTTGTGCCTTTCTGATGTTGAAGTCTTTTTCACTACTGGCCATCCAAGCACCTAGGTATTTGAAATCTTGAACAATTAATTTCCATCCAGAGATGTAATATCAGAAGGGGGCTCATTGTATAGCATGTCCTTGGTCTTTTTAGCATTCATGCCTAGCCCAATTTTGAGCGCAGCAGCTTCCACAAGGTGTAGTACTTCTTATGCATCTTTGAGGTTGTTTGCTAGTAGAGCAATGCCATCCGCAAAATCAAGGTCTGTTAAAACTTGCGGACCCTTTCTTGAACTCTTCCTGGGTTCAAGTAAAAATCCAAGACGCTCTTCATTGCCGTTCAAAGCTTTTCTCAGAACGTGGTCAGCGAGCGATATCAGTTCTAAGTGAGGGCAGCTACAACATAGAAATTTAGCAGGCCTCCCTGCTCTGTCAATTAGGGAGCAATACATCTGTGTGGATTTTTTGATCATTGAACCAAATATACAGCCCGCGCAGTGTTATATACAAATCCTTGTTTGAACTGGTATTTGTGCAGAAATGATAACCTTGAAAACTCAACTTAGACAACTCACTAAAACATAACTCTAATATTTTTTGTCTTTTCTGCTTTTTCTGCCTTTTATTTGTCTGTCTTCTACAGCTGCCGCATTCAACTACGAGTCATGCCACCAGTGAACTACAAACTAAGGCTTCGTGTTCCACTGATGTTGATGCCAACAGGTAACTGCAAATCGAGTTTCTCAAATTCAGCTGAACTACAAACTTTAACGACTCTAAAACTTCATTTTCAACTGATGTTTATGCTATTTTTGAATTTCTCACTTACTGTTGATACGACTAGTGAATTACAAACATAGTTTCTTTACTGTGTATACCACTTACAAGTGAATTACTCTTTACTGACTCCAAGTGGGTTACAAACTGAGCTTCTCATAAATACTTTATGTATCAACCAGCCCAGGAAACCAGCAGTGAACTTCAAGTATTCGACTGCTTTATGACACCAATAACTGTAACCAAATTATGCCTCTAATTTGAGAATTTGACCAGTGTTCTGCTTGTACAAAGAAAGCTCCTCATTTTACCACCACTGTTTATAACCAGCCAACTACAAACTGAGCTTCGCATTCAACTACTGTACCACGACTATTAAAGTGGACTTCAAACGGTTTTTGTATTTAACTGCAATGTATAGCACCAACTATTAACGTAAGCTTCCCAGTTAATTGTTTATGCCTCAGCGGACTACAAATTATTATATTCAGTTGCACATTTATTAAAGCACTGTCTATATCTCCAGCAAACTTATAAACTATCCCACCATACCAGTGAATTAGAAACGAACCTTCTACTTCAACCGATGTCTATATCATCAGAACACTAATTAGTGTTTCTAAATCAACTGTTGCTTAACACTTTCAACGCGGCAGGCGTCATCTGCAGACGACGACATTACAAATTTGCACAAAATGCTCAAAAAATGTCGACATTATTGAAATTCATTACCATATTTGAGGTCTCCAAGAGGAATGCATTAAAATAAGTACAAACATGCTTAGTAATGATGCAGTAATCCTTGAATCAAACCTTGAAAGGTCTTCGAATAATCGCTTTTGCATAACACCGACAAAGCTCCACAAATAGTTTCTAAACTCACTACTATCACTACATGGGGCAATCAATATCCCATTCAATCGACAAATCGCATTCTTAACCAATTATCACCATGATGGCAAATCAGATAATCCACTTTGTTTGGCTCCTATTGGCTCCATTTTATCTCCAATTGAGTTATTACGATAGCATGGTATGGGCAAGTGATGGATTAGAGAATGGGACTTTTTGTCCTTACCATCGTACAGTATTGGAAGGCAATACAAATGTCACGCTGAATACCACCTTTGACAATGAGTGTACATTCCAGGTGTCGACACTCGTCGGGGCAGCAATTCAGTTGTCTGTTTTGAAGTCCGAATCATGGTCGTTATATCACCACTTTTTCATAATACAAACAAACAGTACCATCAACAACTGCACTGATATCGCTGGTTTTACAACTGAACTAGACCAATGTAGGGATGTGTCGTTCCTAAGTGATCACCTGGATGTTCACATCAAAGCGTCTGCGACATTGAAATTATCATCTATTACCATGAAGCCATCACAGCCAGCCACCCAGTATAATATCTCACGGTTGTACCCTATATGCGACCTACGCATATCGCAGACAAGCCTATGTCATAACCTTCAGGAATTTGACAGACTGCACTATCTTAACCACAAGAACATAATTTATGGTGAATTGATGCAGCAACATCCTTCACTAGACATCAAAGGTATCAACAAAAAGGCTATATTTGACTTTTTACCATCAACCAGTGATAGTGTATCTACAGCAGAGCTACCTCCATGCATCCCGGAATGTATATGTACCCTGGAATTCCACCAATTGTATATTGATTGTCCTAACACCTCACAAAGTGAGCGCATTCTACTGATCTACAAGCAAGATTCCAGCATCAAGATATCAGCGTTTGATTGTTCCAGAAAACAACTTGCTGCAATAGGAGCCAACAGTTTTACCGGTCTTGAAGATGATCTTCTACTGCTTGATTACAATAATCTCCTAAGCATCGAAGAAGGAATGTTCACAGGACTAGACTCTCTCCAAGTTTTAGACTTATCTCACAATAAGCTGACGTTCTTATACCAAGATGTATTCTTAGGTCTTAGTAATTTGAAACAGATTACACTCACTGGGAATATGTTGAACACACTGACACATGGATGTTTTCACGGTATGTTTCATTTACAAATTTTAATTCTTAATCAGAATGATATCTCTGAGATCCCACTTCAAGATTTAAACAAAATTCAATTCTTGTACATGGGAGAAAACAACATCATGTCATTGGGACCAGAAATATTTTGGGCCCTCACAGATGATTTGTTTGAAATACACCTCAATAACAACAATATTGAATCATTAAAATTAGGCACCTTCAATAGCCTAGTAAACTTGACCAAGTTGTATCTAAATGGTAATATGATAACTAAAATTCCTACAGATATATTTCATGGTTTACACCAGTTATCTCACCTGATATTGGCTAACAACAGAATTGAGATGGTAGATGCACATGTATTCAAAAGCCTTGTTTCTTTGGAAGAATTAGATCTCTCACAAAACAACTTATCCCATTTGCATGTAGATACATTCAAGGGATTGCATGAATTACTTACATTAAGCCTCAATGACAACAGTCTAGCATCATTCGAACCAGGCATCTTTAATGACCTTGTAAACCTGATTGAATTGTACCTGTATGATAATATGTTAACTGAACTACCAACAGATCTTTTTCTTGGTTTAAATCAACTATCAAGCCTGACATTGTATGACAACAAAATTGAAGTATTATATAGAAGCAAAGGTATTCACAGACCTTGCTGCATTGGAATTCGTACAAATCCAAGGAAACAACTTATCCCATTTACATGCAGATACGTGCAGGGGATTGCCTGGATTACTTCAATTAGTCCTCAATGACAACAATCTAGCATCATTAGAGCCAGGTATCTTTAATGACCTTGTAAACTTGACAGAATTGTACCTGTCTGATAATATGTTAACTGAACTCCCAACAGATATATTTTATGGTTTAAATCAATTATCTATCCTGACATTGTATGACAACAGGATTGAAGTATTAGAAGCAGATGTATTCACAGACCTTGTTGCATTGGAAGTATTAAGCATCCATGACAACAGTCTAGTATCCTTAGAACCAGGCATCTTTAATGACCATGTAAACCTGAAAGAATTGTACCTGAATGATAACAAGTTATCCCATTTGCATGTAGATACATTCAAGGGATTGCGTGGATTACTTCAATTAGGCCTCAAAAACAACCGTCTAGTATCATTAGAGCCAGGTATATTTAATGACCTTGTAAACTTGACAGAATTGTACTTGTATGAAAATATGTTAACTGAACTCCCAACAGATATATTTCTTGGTTTAAATCAATTATCTATCCTGACATTGTATGACAACAGAATTGGGGCTTTAGAAGCAAATGTATTCACAGACCTTGTTGCATTGGAAGTACTAGAATTCCGAGGAAACAGGTTATCCCATTTGCATGTAGATACATTCAAGGGATTGCATGCATTACTTAAATTAGCCTTCGATAACAACATTCTTGTATCATTAGAGCCAGGCATCTTTAATGACCTTGTAAACCTGAAAATATTGTACCTGTATGATAACAAGTTATCACATTTGCATGTATATACATTCAAGGGATTGCATGGATTACTTCAATTAGGCCTCAATAACAACAGTCTAGTATCATTAGAGCCAGGTATATTTAATGACCTTGTAAACTTGACAGAATTGTACCTCTATGATAATATGTTACCTGAACTCCCAACAGATATATTTGTTGGTTTAAATCAATTATCTATCCTGGCATTATATGACAACAGACTTGGGGTTTTAGAAGCAAATGTATTCACAGACCTTGTTGCATTGGAAGTATTAGAAATCCAAAACAACAACTTATCCCATTTGCATGTAGATACATTCAATTAGACCTCGATAACAACATTCTTGTATCCTTAGAACCAGGCATCTTTAATAACCTTGTAAACTTGAAAGAATTGTACCTGTATGATAACAAGTTATCACATTTGCATGAAGATACATTCAAGGGATTGCATGCATTATTTAAATTAAACCTCATAAACAACAGTCTAGTATCATTAGAGCCAGGCATCTTCAATGACCTTGTTAACTTAACAGCATTACACCTGTATGATAATATGTTAACTGAAATCCCAGATATATTTCATGGGTTAAACAGATTATTGCATCTACCATTGTCGACCAACAGAATGGCGACACTGCAATCAGATGTGTTCCAAGACCTTCTTAATACGGACGAGTCATACTTTGAGAGTACTATGTTAACTGGACATACAACATTCCAGACATTTAATCAACTATATATCCTTTCATTGCATCACAATGAGATAAACACATTAGACGATGGTCTGTTTAGAAATATGATGTCATTAAGAGTTTTGGATTTATCATTTAACAGACTCTCAGTGTTAATTGCAAACATATTTCAAGATTTGCAAAATTTGATCTATCTGAACTTAGGGTCTAACTTATTAGTTACATTGCATTATAACACATTCTTTGGTTTAAGACATTCAAATATTATATTACGCAACAACCCTCTTGCAAAAATTTCAACAAGCTCCTTTTATGGACTTGAAAATTCAACAAGTGTGTATGTTAGTTCTTCAGCCTCTTGTTGTTTCACCAATATTGTAACAGGACCACGGTGTATACCTGAAAAAGCCAAATCACCTCATTTAACTTGCAATGAACTGTTGCCAAATAACCTGGTTAAAAACTCCGTATGGATAATCGGTTTGTGTGCAATACTTTTAAATGCATTTGTTGTAAGTTGGACATGTACAAAAATTATAAAAAGTGATCCAGGTCTAAAACAATTGGTTTTTATAGCCAACCTTGCCCTTGCAGATTTACTTATGGGCATATACATGATAGTAATTGCATCTGCTGATCAAAAATATAACAAATTCTTTCCATCCGAAGCGGAAAATTGGCAAACTAGTCATCTTTGTAAACTTGCAGGAACCCTTTCTGTTCTATCAAGTGAGTCATCTTTGTTTTTCATCACAGTCATAAGTATTGAGAGATCTCTGACATTTAGACATGTATATACTGTTGATAGGGTGTTTGGTTTCAAGTCTCAGGTGGTTATTGCATTGGTTTTATGGATATTAGCAATTGTTCTTAGTATAATTAGTGTAATTGTAGAGAGTGGGAAATTATATGAATTTTCCGAAGTGTGTTTGGGGCTTCCATTAGCAAGACATTTAATTACCAATATATCTACTGAATATATAACTATAACTTATGACCAAATTGAAATATTTGACAGAGCAGATGACATTTTGTCACTTCAAAGTTTGACAGTAATTGGTAGCCGTCCTGGTCATTTCTATTCCATAGCACTATTCATTGGTATCAATTCCTTATGTTGTATAGTTACAATTATATGTTACACACAAATGTTCATACACTTGCTTTGCTCATCTGCTCCACTATGGAGGACATCTATCCGTATGGCTTTTAAGATGGGGGCCATAGCATTACTGATATCCTATGTTGGTGTCCAATCATTGTCCTTGGGATATTAGTGCAGACTGGTACAAGAGAAGTCTCACCGGAAGCTTTTGCATGGATTATAGCATTTGTGTTACCTATAAATTCCGCGCTGAATCCATTTTTGTACATAATCGGAAACAGAATATTTTGTTGTCAAGAATATCAACAAACGGCATCTGGGCACAGGTACGTACGTGGAAGGGAAATGAATGAGCCCCCATATGTTCCTATTGACAATGATGTTGATGTGCCTGAAAGAAGAATGAATGATGAAATTGACGTATGTGATAGGGAGATAAATTTGTCCTTGTATGTTCCAATTGAAAATGATACTGATGAACCTTGCGGGGATTTGAATGTTCCAATTGATAATGATACCGATGAACCTTGTGGGGATTTGAATGTTCCAATGGATGTTCCTAAGGATGATGAAATTGAGGTATTTGGAAGGGATACAAATACGCCCACAGATCTGCCGTCTGATAATGAAACTGAATTATAAACATGGACGTTTTTAACGTAATTCCACCATAACGTTACAGAACAAATGCATGTACGTCACTATTCCTTACAAAACCCAATGTGGGGCCGCTTCTTTAGTTCCCGCTTCAGTTTTACCTTAATTCTAAATTGTATTTTGTTTATCATCTATCTTAAAGAATTTGGATCCAATCAAAAATGACGCTTAAGTGAACCTTTGTACATCTTTTAAGATGTACAAAGGTAAAAGAAAGTGAATGTTAGATGAGTTTTATCAGCTAATTACATTCGCACATGTTTTAGCACTGAATATTTCGTTGTAGAAACCCTATGGGTGCTACATTTGTATGTATTTAAAAACTGTTTTTATTTTTCTTCAAAACGTGCAATAATTGTAAAATGATGATGGAAAATAAAATATATAAACACAAACGTAATTCATGTTTATCTTTTTTATATTATTATTTGTTTGTTTGTGTTTTTCAGTGTTGTATTCCTTAATTGTTGTTTTTACGATCGGCTAAAGATAGTATTACTTCAGTTAAGCTTTATCTACTGAAGATAATATGGCGATGTTTTGTTGAATGAGAAATATCGCGTTTGCCTTTAGAGGTCACATTTACTTGGACAAGCTGAACATTATTTAAACAAGCTTGATACGGGTTGTGCACTTTGCCAAAAAGTAGGACGTTACAACAATCAAACGACTTATATATCAATATTGGTGTCTTTGCATTGTAATTCAATATAGGTTCAAGTATTACTTTGTTAAATTTAAAATATTCCATAAAATAATAAAATGATATAATGTGTGAAAATTGACCATGAAAATAGGAAATAGTTACGGTTAGATCCAATTAGTGTGTACATAGTCAAGGGTTCGAATCCAAATCAACAGATGGTGACATGAGTAAACTATCCACCGAATGAGCTTTGGAATATCGCCTCGGTACAATAATAAACAAAGGCTCGAACCATCCGTCATCAAATTATATACATCAAAACAGTTAAATATCTGAAGTTGACCTGTCCTCAAATGGACTCTACTGAGAAAAGAATTTCGCGTGCAAATGAATAATGACCTAAATAATAGTTGGTTTTTTTCGGTCACTCGCTCATGATGAAGGGGCGCCTTCTACATCCAATAATCCCCCAAATGAAAGGATATGCAAGTCATGAAATCTAAATCTCATCGAACAGTCCAGGCAAATGACCAACTCTGGAAATCAAGTTATATTTCCAAATCTGGAAATGTAGTGATAAATTAATTCTGCTAATTCTTAAATTTGTGAATTGCCAAAGTGCTTCAATTTGTGAATACTTAAATTTTGATATTCGAAACCATACACACATATCATTATAATATACTGCCATTTTTGTAGGTGATTATTTTCGCGAATTTAAGCACTAGCAATTTTTGTGAAATTAAATAATTCACGAAATTAGCAGTTTTCTGCCCAAAGACTGGTTATTATTTTTAAAAAAAGGACTGACTAATTCTTGGTAAATCATGTTTAAAAGATAATTCACTAAATAATCACCGTGGCGTTTAATTATTGATCGTGCCGTTTTAAAAATAAAGGAATTAATTGAATAATTAATTAATTTAATTAAGCATTAATTAGTGGATAAATTGTCGTTGGGTAATTATTGTTGCTATTTTATTAATTGTAGCTATGTATAATTCATTTTTAAACTAAAAAAGTACACATTATTGCTGAAATCAATGTAATAATCAAGTTTGTAGTTTTAGAATCAGACCATCATATGCACAGCACAGAGACACAGCCCTGGAGTAAAATCATAAAACGACGAAGACTACGTTTTCTAGGTCACCTACTCCGACTCAATGCTGATACTCCAGCTCGGAAAGCTTTAACAGAGTATTTCAACCCAACACATAGGGACCCAGGACGGCCTCCGACCTCTTGGTGGTCAACAATTAAAAAGACCTAAAAAACAACATACACATTATGAACACTGATTTATGCAATATGATTAAATTGGCTAGTGATAGGGGGGATGGATTGAGCTGGTGGAGCACGCGATGTCCAATTAGGACGAAAAACTGATGATGATGATGATGATGATGCAAAGCATTGATTTCCAGATCAGGCAATCGATTTCCAGATAAAGCACATTTCCAGATTTGGTCATTTGCCTGGACTGTCGAAGATGATTTCACTTATAAAATGCCTGCTAGAATGGTCTCAGAATTTGGTGAAACATGATTTTGATAAGGTCAAAAAAATAAGTTGTTTTGCCCTCACAAGCCTAAAATCAGGAAGGTCGACGGCCGGATTTTTTTTTTTTTTTTTTTTTTTTTTTTTTTTACCAAATCAAACGATTTTATACCTTTATTTCACTCAACTTGTGTGAAGATACAAAGGAAAACGCTTACTGGATGTTTTTCAACCCAATGGTGAATATTTTGGTTTCTTGCCCATCTCTGTGCAATTTTGAGGGGAAAAAATCTTGAGAAAAAAAAATCTTGAAAAAAAATCTTGAAGAAAAAAAATCTTAAAAAAGAGAGAAAAAAAGAAGAAATTCTTAAAAAAAGATTCACCAATCTTTTCAAGAATGTTCAACTTTTTCCTTTTTTTAATTCACTTTTATTTTCAATAGATTTCTTATCGAAAAAAAATCAAAAATTTGCAACATTTTTCACAAAATAAAAATGCTAAGAAGATGTGAAATAAAGATACAAGTAAAGAGAACTTAACTTTACTTGCTCCCCAAGAAACCACAATGGCAAACCAATATGTTTAAATAATAATAATAGCAACACATATTACATCTTATTGAAGGGAAGGAAACAACATGTCAAAGTTTTGATCAGTTTAGAGCCAAGATCAGGGATACTATACAATACTGTACAATCACGCCTTATCGGTATAGCGCCACCAATTCTATGCCGACCAAATTTTAATTTAAAAGTGGCTTCCGATCGGCAAGCTGAGTGGCACACCCCTGCCAAGATGTTCTTCTCAATAGTTTATAATAGCACGCCCACTATTACGTGGGTGATGTAAATTGTACTCCCATACTGTAATTGAATGAAAGTTGAATCATGGACCTGCTCCAGTAAATAGTACAGGTCCGTGATTGGTTAGAAAGTTATATATCACTGCAAGTTAACACTTGCAGGCTTTCATTGGATAATCACTAGCCCTAGTGTAAAAACATTGTCACTAGGCCTCTTCATACATGTGTGGAGTTTACTTCTCCCAATAAGTTATAAGTTTACACTCAAAATGAAGACATCAACAAGTTAGAGAGTCCACATTCAAGGCTCTCTAAATCAAGATAAAGTTAAGAAATAAAGCCATCGAAATGACGTGAAAGAATAAAGAAGTTGAAAAATACGGATCGGTCTTGCCCATACAGTGATGTTTTTTAAAGGGTTTTTTTATGATTTATTGTATGGTTGGATGGGTAAGCAAACACACAGTATCAGGTGACATTATAGAATTATATTTGAACCCAGAAATAAATACTAGTAAATCAAAGGTGTAAAAAAATGTGTGGCATACCCCGATTGGACACCTTTTGAACCAATTATTGTTATATTGACTTTTTTAATAAAATATAAAATAAAATCCCCGTGTTTTAGCGTGAAAAGTAATAATACGAGGGTCATTCAATAAGTTCTACCTCCTCACTCATAACATCGCTATTAATATGAATGTCAGTCTCATGACAATTGTCACGAGTATAGCTCTGAATCATAGCTACACATTTATAGTAGATGCTAATTGATAATTATTTCACTTTTGTCATAATTCAATCAAAGCCAGAGAGAGATTTTGGACAACGGACACGGAAAATTACCCCACAGATAAAGACATGTTTTTTCGTTTTCTCTCCGTATTGTGTGATTAGGTATAACCGCCCGATTTAAATACTGAAAATAGAAAACAATGGATGATTTCTGAATATAGTGCTATACTATCATGTATAAATCAGATTGTAGACAATATTAACCTTTGTAGCTTGCAAATAGTATAATATCAACTCGAATGTATTGACACGCCATTAGCATACCGGAATATTGATATTCAGTCAAATGTTCGTTGTTACAAGTCAAGCCACAGTGATGCCTCGAATGTTAAATCTTAACATGAGGCATTTTCCACCAATAAATCATTCACTTGTATTGTTTAAAGTCTGTTCAAGAGATATTTGTAACTTGGAACGATTGTAATTGACCGATAGGTATATTTTGTCTCTTATAATTGGCCTAATGAATAGCACTTAGGAGACATTTGGTTTAAAAATAATCATTGGAGCCCTCTAAAGACCTTATTTAAAGAAATTGGTATTCAAATTCTAAACTCGAAAAAACAGGTCCCGATATATCGAGTTTAGGGTAGCTCAGTACTGGGGCATTGTGGGATTTTGTTTTAAATCTCATAACAATCTATGTTTGATTTCAGAAGACTGCATTTTTTTAAATAATAATTGGACCCCTCTAAAGACCTCATTTAAAGAAATTGGTATTCAAATTCTAAACTCGAAAAAACAGGTCCCGAAATATCGAGTTTAGGGTAGCTCAGTACTGGGGCATTGTGGGATTTTGTTTTAAATCTCATAACAATCTATGTTTGATTTCAGAAGACTGCATTTTTAAAAATAATAATTGGACCCCTCTAAAGACCTCATTTAAAGAAATTGGTTTTCAAATTCTAAACTCGAAAAAACAGGTCTCGAAATATCGAGTTTAGGATAGCTCAGTACTGGGGCATTGTGGGATTTTGTTTTAAATCTCATAACAATCTATGTTTGATTTCAGAAGACTGCATTTTTAAAAATAATAATTGGACCCCTCTAAAGACCTTATTTAAAGAAATTGGTGTTCAAATTCTAAACTCGAAAAAACAGGTCTCGAAATATCGAGTTTAGGGTAGCTCAGTACTGGGGCATTGTGGGATTTTGTTTTAAATTTCATAGCAATCTATGTTTGATTTCAGAAGACTGCATTTTTAAAAATAATAATTGGACCCCTCTAAAGACCTCATTTAAAAAAAATTGGTGTTCAAATTCTAAACTCGAAAAAATAGGTCTCGAAATATCGAGTTTAGGGTAGCTCAGTACTGGGGCATTGTGGGATTTTGTTTTAAAACTCATAGCAATCTATGTTTGATGTCAGAAGACTGCATTTTTAAAAATAATAATTGGACCCCTCTAAAGACCTCATTTAAAGAAATTGGTTTTCAAATTCTAAACTCGAAAAAACAGGTCCCGAAATATCGAGTTTAGGGTAGCTCAGTACTGGGGCATTGTGGGATTTTGTTTTAAATCTCATAACAATCTATGTTTGATTTCAGAAGACTTGCATTTTTTTAAATAATAATTGGACCCCTCTAAAGACCTCATTTAAAGAAATTCGTATTCAAATTCTAAACTCGAAAAAACAGGTCCCGATATATCGAGTTTAGGGTAGCTCAGTACTGGGGCATTGTGGGATTTTGTTTTAAATCTCATAACAATCTATGTTTGATTTCAGAAGACTGCATTTTTAAAAATAATAATTGGACCCCTCTAAAGACCTCATTTAAAGAAATTGGTATTCAAATTCTAAACTCGAAAAAACAGGTCCCGAAATATCGAGTTTAGGGTAGCTCAGTAATGGGGCATTGTGGGATTTTGTTTTAAATCTCATAACAATCTATGTTTGATTTCAGAAGACTGCATTTTTAAAAATAATAATTGGACCCCTCTAAAGACCTCATTTAAAGAAATTGGTGTTCAAATTCTAAACTCGAAAAAACAGGTCTCGAAATATCGAGTTTAGGATAGCTCAGTACCGGGGCATTGTGGGATTTTGTTTTAAATCTCATAACAATCTATGTTTGATTTCAGAAGACCGCATTTTTAAAAATAATAATTGGACCCCTCAAAAGACCTCATTTAAAGAAATTGGTGTTCAAATTCTAAACTCGAAAAAACAGGTCCCGAAATATCGAGTTTAGGGTAGCTCAGTACTGGGGCATTGTGGGATTTTGTTTTAAATCTCATAACAATCTATGTTTGATTTCAGAAGACTGCATTTTTAAATAATTGGACCCTCTGACCCCTCTAAAGACCTCATTTAAAGAAATTCGTATTCAAATTCTAAACTCGAAAAAACAGGTCCCGAAATATCGAGTTTAGGGTAGCTCAGTACTGGGGCATTGTGGGATTTTTTTTTAAATCTCATAACAATCTGTTTGATTTCAGAAGATTGAGACTCGAAACTCGAAAATGAGACTCGAAACTCGAAATTGAGACTCGAAACTCGAAATTTTAAACTCGATACTCGATACTCGAAACTCGAAACTCGAAAATGAGACTCGAAACTCGAAATTTTAAACTCGATACTCGATACTCGAAACTCGAAAATGAGACTCGAAACTCGAAATTTTAAACTCGAAACTCGATACTCGAAACTCGAAACTCGAAAATGAGACTCGAAACTCGACATTTTAAACTCGATACTCGATACTCGAAACTCGAAACTCGAAAATGAGACTCGAAACTCGAAATTTTGAACTCGAAACTCGATACTCGAAACTCGAAACTCGAAAATGAGACTCGAAACTCGAAATTTTAAACTCGATACTCGATACTCGAAACTCGAATATGAGACTCGAAACTCGAAATTTTAAACTCGATACTCGATACTCGAAACTCGAAACTCGAAAATGAGACTCGAAACTCGAAATGTTAAACTCGAAACTCGATACTCGAAACTCAAAACTCGAAAATGAGACTCGAAACTCGAAATTTTAAACTCGAAACTCGAAAATGAGACTCGAAACTCGAAATTTTAAACTCGATACTCGATACTCGAAACTCGAAACTCGAAAATGAGACTCGAAACTCGAAATTTTAAACTCGATACTCGATACTCGAAACTCGAAACTCGAAAATGAGACTCGAAACTCGAAATTTTAAACTCGAAACTCGATACTCGAAACTCAAAACTCGAAAATGAGACTCGAAACTAGAAATTTTAAACTCGATACTCGATACTCGAAACTCGATACTCGAAACTCGATACTCGAAACTCGAAACTCGAAAATGAGACTCGAAACTCGAAATTTTAAACTCGATACTCGATACTCGAAACTCGAAACTCGAAAATGAGACTCGAAACTCGAAATTTTAAACTCGAAACTCGATACTCGAAACTCAAAACTCGAAAATGAGACTCGAAACTCGAAATTTTAAACTCGAAACTCGATACTCGAAACTCGAAACTCGAAAATGAGACTCGAAACTCGAAATTTTAAACTCGATACTCGATACTCGAAACTCGAAACTCGAAAATGACACTCGAAACTCGAAGATAAGTAACACACGTTTATAGTCAGGGTGCATGTAGGTAATGTCCCATTTATCATAATTAATAAAAAAAATCATATGCATGTACGCAATGGTAGGTATTACGGTCAAGTCTTTTTAATTGAGGATTTTGTGATGCATACTTTCCGATTTTAGTTTTAAACACCGTCCTTAAGGGTAGGGGATACCCCCATTTAGTGTAGTGCACCCAGTATCATCTCAGGTATCAGCGCTACATTAAATCCAGGTAGATTTAGAAATAACACAGCATATTCATCCGCCCGGGTCATCCGCCCAGTCGATTAGTCATCACTATATGCAACCATTAGATCGTGTGCTTAGTGGCGTGACCCCTTCACTCAGATGTAGTAGCCTACTCATAATAGCGCGTTATAAATAACCGTGTTGGAAATTGTTCAAAGTGTTATAATAATAATAATAATAATAATAATAACCATATTTGTATACCGCCGAACATCGAGATCCCTAAGCGCATAATAAGGTTTGTTAATAGATTATCTTAACACCAATAACGTGTTACTATTATGTGAGATATATGCATACGAAATTTTTTAATCAGCTGTTTAAACACCAAGGGAATATAATATTACAATTAACGTTGTGAGATTTAGTTTCTCTCAGATACTGATTGTAGAAGTCTGATTGGTTTCTGGTTTATTTTACATGAAAATCTAACAAATTGAGACAAAAATGTACACCAAGTTAACTATACAATAACTAATCACTAATACATATATGATTTATCAAAATAACCCGTCAATACTTGCAAAATATTAAATAATTCACAAAATAATACAGCTACAAAAGTACCAATCACAATCGTTGTTACTTTCCAGCCAGTAGGGAGGTCACGCTGCATGTCAGATTTTGTTATGGCCATGTGTTTTGAACTCGCCACCCTTCCCGTTGCATGTCCAGATTTTTACATTTTACATCATCTGAGATTCGAATTAGCATATCGCAATAACTACTTGTTCTACTCCATAAAAAGTATATATTTTCTGAACGGTAATCTCACAAGGAATCTAAATATGCGATTGGAATTTGCATAAGACCTAATGGTAACATGTTGTGATTGAGAATGTTCAAAAAATATCGATTTTTTTCATATTTTGATTAAAGCTCAATATTTTTTTTATTCCTATCCCAATCATCATTTTACTGTGCATATTAGTTTCTCATACAATTTACCCATCAGAACATAATGATTGTCAAGTGTAACTTGTTGAAATATACTATATCGGGAAGTAAATGAGCACAAACGTTTACATTTCAAATTTATTAGAGTTTACACATATATTTTTTGGGCTATTCACCCTATCCTATTTTAAGCAAGATTTCTGAATTCCCCTATTCGAGAGCTTTCCAAAAATGTATAATTTTGCTATAATCGGTTGAATAATTATTTTTTTATAGTCATGTATGTAAAACCGATGAATTAGGGCAAGTTTACTGTGTAGTGAATAGGGAAAAAGCCAAAGACAATGCAATCGATTCGTGATTACAACTGTTACGTAAGAGTTGACACGTTTGTTGAAACAGAAACTTATAGAATATAAAACAATCGATAAAATGAGAGCAAAATCATGGTTGTACCATACAGAAATAAGGAGTTATTGTAATTTGAACGTAGAATTGGGAATATTTTCTATATTCCCCATAGAGATTGTACACGACGCCACCGCCACCGCCGCCACCGCCACCGCCGCCACCCCTGACTTTCGAAGTATAATCAATCATATCTCAGCCAAACAGTTATAGAAATACCTGATTTATTCACACGGTGTAGCTAGATAAATAAGCTTTCAAATGACACCTAAACCATAGCTCTACCACATATAGTTGTTGAGTTAATAGAGAGAGATGGATGATTCGTCACCAAAAATGCAACGCCGCCACCCTTTTTGGGTGGTCAGTTCAAAACACATGGCCTTATACGCAAGAAAACAATGGAGTCTTAGTGACTGCAATATTTGCTAGAAATAGCTTCGGAAAATGGTCTATTTGGGCATCTCAAAAACTAAGAAACGTGTTAAAAATCATGTAGAATTTTAGAGGAGGGTCAACAATATCTGCAGAACGGTAAAATGTATAGTTTTAAACACATTTGGTGACCAAATTTATGTCGTACAATGTCGGAAAATTCACGTTTTGAAAATCCGTGGTCTTCAAAATTACAGGAATCCTAACTCATTCTAAACCTCACCAAATCATGAAATAAACCCTCGTCTACAAAAAAGTCCATGTACGTATTGCTCTATCTGCTTGGAGATAGCGAAGACCACGGAAACCTCATAGCTTTATACCACGGAATGAAATCTGCCATAGACATTACATGGCGAAAATCGTACAGATTTGCACTGCAGACCTCTGTGTAGGGAGTGTTGACAATAGCATGACTTTGACAATAGCAAGGTCGTTTGACTATTGTGTTTGTGCACGTTTGTGACGACTGACCCCGTTTAACAATCTTCATAGCTTTCAATAGGGCTTGGGTGAACTATTGACTGCTTTCTACGTGAGTCTTGTGGTTTAGTAGCAACATCACCGGTTAACAGTAGTGACACCTTCAGTGGGTTGACTTGTTGTATCACAGTGCAGTGTACGTTATAACACGAGGGCGTGCTGCACTCAACATGAGAATAGAGTGCATACGTTGGTTGAATATTTCTAAAGCGGGCAAGTACGAGCGGAGCTGAAAAACGCGCGAATATATCATTTTGTATGTCGAGTTTGATAAATCTGATATTCATGACCTAAAATTCTAATGAAAGGGTACAGTATGCCAAAGATGTTTTTATAAATGGACCTGATTCAAGGATTTTGCTAATGAAAATAATTAACTTTGGGCATCGATTATAATTAATCTAAACTTAGATCAATAAATGCGTATGTGTTGTTTCGCCGAGAAATTAGACAAATCATTAATCAATGCACGAGCGCTGATGTTGATGTGTGAATAATGGCACTACAACGCGGAGGAGTGCTATACAATTGACCTACGGCACAAGGGAGCACATCACTAAGTCGTCCCCCATTGACTTTACACACTTCGTACTGTGAATTCAAATCGCTCTAAATCCAGAGTGCTAGCGATGAGATCAATCAAATTTAGATATGTTTTATATTATTCTGTATACTTTAACATTATCTGAAAGCCGATATAACGGGGCCTAGTGATTTCGTGGCATGTTATTCGGCTCTCATCCCGGCATGCACTGTTTGTGTAAATCGGTCGGTAAAATAATATTTCAGCTTAAATTGCCGTGTTTTCTTTCTTAATCATTAAAAACGTATGTAAGATAATCCAAAGTTGATATTACTACCCGTTAACATGGTTAATTTCATTCCGATTTTCCCCGTTCATTCCGTCAAAAGGAACTACAGTCATCACAATAAGTAACTGACCAGGTAATAAATGTGCTGATAACTCTAAAAGTATAACTCCTACATAAACATTTTAAAGTATAAACATGTTGAGAAATGTCTTTTCTTGAATTTGAGATATGCCACGCTAAGAATAGCTGATTATTAAGGAAGTTACAATCCAAATGTACTGTCAAGTCTGATTTTCATTTTCACATTTTCATTTTCAACACGGGGACTCATACCGGCAAATTATTGATTACTGGTAGTGGTAGTGCCAATTCACCCGTCGATGGCCTGGTTGTTGGATAGTCGGCCGGTGGCATTGTTACGGTTGATCAATACGGCACACACGCTTTACCTGTCATCCTCTCCCCGTGTTGAAAAGAAAATGTTAAAATGAAAATCAGACTTTCCCTAACGTCTGGGATAGTAACTTCCTCATTAATCAACCATTCTTAGCGTGTAATATCTCGAATTCAAGAAGAGAAATTTCCCAACAACTTTATGATTAAATATGTTTATGTAGGAGTTATACTTTTAGAGGTATGTTTATAACCTGGGCAGTTACTTATTGTGATGACTGTATTGCCGTACTCAAGGTCTGCCGGAAGTGCCGCGCAAAACCGACTTAGTGGTGTGCTCCCACAAGTCCAACATACGCGGACGCACTTCGATTAGCTGCGCGCGCATGCTTGAAATGTCGCTAACCAATCAGAGCCTTGAGGTCGAGCTTACGTATTGCGCACCACGGATGTCAGTTGCACCGGTTTTGGGGGTGAGGTTGACCTCGCGTACTTCATGTCAACCTCATATAACGTGCGTCCATTGTGAGCATATCAATATTTGCGCAAGTGTATTGATTTTTCTAATTTTTCGAGAAACAAAACATACGCATGTATTGACCTAATATTGACAGTTTCCTCTTTCAGAATACTGCTTAGAGCTTATCATCTCTAGTGGGAGTACAGTGGCTGCTCCTGTCTATTTATTAGCTCTGTATGGTTTATGAGGTTGAATTTGTACAAAGAGAAGAATCCTAACTAATTTACTTCACATATTTTTAACAAAATAATGTAATGGTTATAAAAAGAAATTGATCTCTGAGTATCTCTGAGTTTGTTGTTTCATATTTGTTCATATCTTGTTATGTCGTTACCTATATACATTTCCGGCGTACTGTCATTGTACTCTTTTCACTTCATTATACCATCTCCCTATCATTACAACCTCCTATAGTAGTAGTATATACGTTGTTTAATTCTAGATATTTACAGCGGTGGGGCCAAACTTAAAGCCTTCCAGGCTTAATGGCTTCTCCGCACACTTTCCAACATCACCATTCTGGACCATTCTCATCGCCTGAATTTTTACATACATATTTAGCTTATCCATTGTATCATTGTTTTCACTATATATCGTTAACTCTTTCATGATACCATACCATTCCAGAATATAAATTGTTTTCTTGATGTTAAATTTTCTTATATTGTTATATATACGTTGTTAGATTGTGTAAATAAATCTTATGAATGAATGAATGGTTTGACGGATTACACCGACCTTATACGAAGCTGAACATGTGAAAACGTCCAAAGAAGCAAACCGAGTCACATTATAATTTACATGATTAAGGGTATCCGTACTTTTTGAGCCTAATTCAGCAGCGAAAAAAATCCTTGTGAATTTAATGCGAACGTCATTTGTTCCGTCAAATGTGATGCGGTTTGACCGGTTCGTTACACCGACCTTATACGTAGCTCAAAATGTGAAATCGTATCTAAAATATCAAATCGGGACACATTTTGGGCTATCTGTCAATTTTTAGCCTAAAATAGGCAGCATTTGATTTTCCTTGCGATTTCAAAGCGAATGCGGTCTGACCGGTTCGTTACAACGACCATGTACATAGTTCAAATTGTGAAATCATATCTAAAAAATCAAATCGGGACATATTTTATGGTATCCGTCATTTTTTAGGCTAAATCGCACGCAATTTTTTTTCTTGCGATTTCCTTGCGAACGCCATTTATTTTGTTCCGACCTTATAGACCTACGTACCTCAAAATGTGAAATCGTATCCAAAAAATCAAATCGGGACACATTTTAGGATATCCATCATTTTTAGCCTAAATCAGCAGCAATTTGTTCTCCTTGTGATTTCAATGCGAACGTCATTTGTTCCGTCAAATGTGTTGCGGTATGACTGGTTAGTTACACCAACTTTATACGTACCTCAAAATGCGAAATAATATCCAAAAAATCAAATCGGGACACATTTTATGGTATTCGTCATTTTTAGGCTAAATTGCCGGCAACCTTGTCTTCTTGCGATTTCAATGTGAACATCATTTGTTCCATCAAATGTGTTGCGGTTTGGCCGGTTTGTTACACCGACCTTATACAAAATGTGAAATCATATCCAAAAAGTTCAAACTTCCTTTTTCAGCCTTTTTTAGCCTAAATCAGCAGCGAAAAAAAAATAGCTATTTCAATGCGAACGTTATTTGTTCCATCAATTATATTGCGCTTTGACTGGTTCGTTACACGACCTTATACGTAATTAATACCTTATTGTGAAATTGTATCAAAATATCAAATCGGGACACATTTGAGGGTATCCTTCATTTTGTAGGCTAAATCGGCAGGTTTATGTGCGATTTCTACGCGAACGTTATTTGTTCCGTCAAATGTATTGCAGTTTGACAGGTTTGTTACACCGACCTTATACGTAGTTCAAAATGTGAAATAGTATCTAAATAAGATAAAATCGGGGCACAATTTAGGGCATCCATCCTTTTTTAGCTTAAATCTGCAGCGGTTTGACCAGTTCGTTACACCGATACGCTCGGTCATAGCTCAAAATGGGATATTGTATCCAATAAAGAAAATCTCGCATAAAACAAGTAAAAGGTTTATTATTACAAACAAATGAAATTTAACAGCAATGAAATAATCCCTCCAATCAGCAGGCCACAAGGCGGTAAAGGTAGCACTCCTCAGTTATTGTTCGGATAGATGGTTCTCGGTACTGTGAAAAAGCGTTTGTGTTCCTGGTGCAATGCCTTAGTAATTTAAAAATATCTCAACTCAACTTTTACGAAACTATTTGTGATGTTCTGGCAGGGAGATGTCTCACCTCCCTGGTCATGGTATCACTGAACGCACGCCAATCGTAGACGCCTAGGTGATTTTCTTGAATTACAACTTGACTATAACTATCTGCATTCATCAACGTAGGCAAATAACCTTATAAATAGTGTAAAATTGACACCAAACACCAACATATTATGCCAGTGAGAAGAATAAGAGGAAAATGATTGATGAAATACAATAATTCAGAGGAAAACCAAACACAAACCACATTTTAATTCCATATACTTCAGGGTCTACTTCTTTATGCGTATAGGGACTATCGTATAGGGGCGCATCGCGGTACATTGTAACGCATCGATAAGGAGGCGAGGCACAGAGATCATGCACAAAGACGAGGGGTCTACAATCTCAGTTACGTATACGATCCACTGATTACGCCCTCCACCAACAAGGGCGTCACGAAACTGATCACTTCCGGTCAAACAACAACAGCCGATCAGTATTAAAAGTATTTTTTAACCAATGTAGTATACTTTTTAACCAACATTCTTTTAATACATGTTTTTTAATATCTGTTCTAAGAGTATGCACAACAAACTCTAAAGCGTTTTCTTAAATTTCTTTGTATTTATGATATTCCGGGTAAAGAGTCTACTTTTTAGACCTTGTGTAATTTCACTGTCACACAATCGAACACACCCTCTGATACTTCGCCTTGCCGAAAACCGCTCCCATAGCGAGAACCGCCCAATACAAGGTCTACTGACATTCGTTCTACGGCAGAATTGCACTTTAACTTCACTAGGGACGATGCTTTTGATGCATAATTCATGTCACGATAGTATCACACCCCTTCATAAAACGCGCTAATATTGAATTTGACTCCTGTATATTTAGAAACACGGGAAGGTGATATCTCTGTATCTGTGTAAGAGTTTATAGTTTATCGTAAAAATGATCACATTATCTGTCCTTGTTCGGACGTATAATTACCTTGATTTTTTCAAAAATCCAGGTATTGTATCTGACGTGTTTCTTCTTTTTTTTCTTTTTTTTCTTTTTTTTCTTTCCTCAAACCCATCTAAAAAATGCTATTTTTTCTACAGTTTACATGCTACAATCACCAAACTTGGTCAGTAGAACCCCCCACCTAACCTTCATATAGGGTGTTCACAGTTTGGGGTCAAAGGTCACACAGGGGTCACTAGGGGTCAAAAGGTGATTTTCACTTAAAACGCATTTCCAATTTAGTGAAATGACCTAGGATCGTCAAAATTGGTCCACATATTTCTTTTGACCGTACGCATGTACAAAAGAACGGTTTTTTAAATTAAAAATCATTTGGGGTCACTAGGGGTCAAAATGTCAATTTTCACTCCAGTCACTTAAAATGCTATTTTTTCAAGAGGAAATGGCCCATGATTATCAGAATTGGTCAAAAGATTCCTTGGGTACATGCACATATAGGGTGTTCAGCGATTAAAAGTGACATGTCATACGGGGTCACTAGGGGTCATTGAACTTAACAGGGGTAAAAGTTAAGACATGCTCCGATTTGGACCGGGTTTGTTGCATCTTGTTTGGTTTGATGAGCCAAGAAAATAAGTCAATCATATTGACCAGGTCAAAGGTCAAAAAAGGGTCACTAGGGGTCAAAATGTAAATTTTCAATTCGATCACTTAAAATGCATCTTGTCTCAGAGGAAATGATTCATGACCTTCATAATGAGTCAAAAGATTCCTTGGGTACATGCACATATAGGGTGTTCAGCGATTAAAAGTGACATGTCATACGGGGTCACTAGGGGTCATTGAACTTAACAGGGGTAAAAGTTAAGACATGCTCCGATTTGGACCGGGTTTGTTGCATCTTGTTTGGTTTGATGAGCCAAGAAAATAAGTCAATCATAATAACCAGGTCAAAGGTCAAAAAAGGGTCACTAGGGGTCGAAATGTAAATTTTTACTACATTAGGACCCCTAGTGACCTTTTCTTGACCTTTGACCCCAAAAAAATGATTGACTTTTTTTCTTGTCTCATCAATGCCTACAAAATGAGCCATCACCGGTCAAAATCGGAGCAAGTCTTAAATTTTACCCTGTGTGTCTTTATATTAATGATTGCCGCTCTGTCCATGTCGTGTTGATATCCGTATAATGTCATATACGGCATTCTATCAACAAATTTGTAATAGAAGTTTGAATTAATGCCAAAAAATTAATATCATAAAGCGGAAATGGAGTTAGATTTCCATTCAAACATCTTCGGACTCAGCACTACAAAAGACATAAGTAGTGACAGAATCAGCAAATCATATAAAGGATTAACAAATTATTTGAGAAAAAAGGGGATGCACATATAATCTTTTCTTATCATAAAATCGTGCCAAACTATGGCACGCCCCAGTGAACAAAAACGTGTTGAGACTAATACATATTCGTGATCTATGAACACAATTATCTCTAGTTACCTTGATTTTTTCCAAAAATCGAGGTTCTGTATCTCTGCCGTTTCTTACCTTGATTTTTTCAAAAATCCAGGTATTGTATCTGTCGTGTTTCTTCTTTTTACCTTGATTTTTTCAAAAATCCAGGTATTGTATCTGACGTGTTTCTTCTTTTTTTTTTCTTTTTTCTTTTTTTTCTTTCCTCAAACCCATCTAAAAAATGCTATTTTTTCTACAGTTTACATGCTACAATCACCAAACTTGGTCAGTAGAACCCCCCACCTAACCTTCATATAGGGTGTTCACAGTTTGGGGTCAAAGGTCACACAGGGGTCACTAGGGGTCAAAAGGTGATTTTCACTTAAAACGCATTTCCAATTTAGTGAAATGACCTAGGATCGTCAAAATTGGTCCACATATTTCTTTTGACCGTACGCATGTACAAAAGAACGGTTTTTTAAATTAAAAATCATTTGGGGTCACTAGGGGTCAAAATGTCAATTTTCACTCCAGTCACTTAAAATGCTATTTTTTCAAGAGGAAATGGCCCATGATTATCAGAATTGGTCAAAAGATTCCTTGGGTACATGCACATATAGGGTGTTCAGCGATTAAAAGTGACATGTCATACGGGGTCACTAGGGGTCATTGAACTTAACAGGGGTAAAAGTTAAGACATGCTCCGATTTGGACCGGGTTTGTTGCATCTTGTTTGGTTTGATGAGCCAAGAAAATAAGTCAATCATATTGACCAGGTCAAAGGTCAAAAAAGGGTCACTAGGGGTCAAAATGTAAATTTTCAATTCGATCACTTAAAATGCATCTTGTCTCAGAGGAAATGATTCATGACCTTCATAATGAGTCAAAAGATTCCTTGGGTACATGCACATATAGGGTGTTCAGCGATTAAAAGTGACATGTCATACGGGGTCACTAGGGGTCATTGAACTTAACAGGGGTAAAAGTTAAGACATGCTCCGATTTGGACCGGGTTTGTTGCATCTTGTTTGGTTTGATGAGCCAAGAAAATAAGTCAATCATAATAACCAGGTCAAAGGTCAAAAAAGGGTCACTAGGGGTCGAAATGTAAATTTTTACTACATTAGGACCCCTAGTGACCTTTTCTTGACCTTTGACCCCAAAAAAATGATTGACTTTTTTTCTTGTCTCATCAATGCCTACAAAATGAGCCATCACCGGTCAAAATCGGAGCAAGTCTTAAATTTTACCCTGTGTGTCTTTATATTAATGATTGCCGCTCTGTCCATGTCGTGTTGATATCCGTATAATGTCATATACGGCATTCTATCAACAAATTTGTAATAGAAGTTTGAATTAATGCCAAAAAATTAATATCATAAAGCGGAAATGGAGTTAGATTTCCATTCAAACATCTTCGGACTCAGCACTACAAAAGACATAAGTAGTGACAGAATCAGCAAATCATATAAAGGATTAACAAATTATTTGAGAAAAAAGGGGATGCACATATAATCTTTTCTTATCATAAAATCGTGCCAAACTATGGCACGCCCCAGTGAACAAAAACGTGTTGAGACTAATACATATTCGTGATCTATGAACACAATTATCTCTAGTTACCTTGATTTTTTCCAAAAATCGAGGTTCTGTATCTCTGCCGTTTCTTACCTTGATTTTTTCAAAAATCCAGGTATTGTATCTGTCGTGTTTCTTCTTTTTACCTTGATTTTTTCAAAAATCCAGGTATTGTATCTGACGTGTTTCTTCTTTTTTTTTTTTTTTTTCTTTTTTTTCTTTCCTCAAACCCATCTAAAAAATGCTATTTTTTCTACAGTTTACATGCTACAATCACCAAACTTGGTCAGTAGAACCCCCCACCTAACCTTCATATAGGGTGTTCACAGTTTGGGGTCAAAGGTCACACAGGGGTCACTAGGGGTCAAAAGGTGATTTTCACTTAAAACGCATTTCCAATTTAGTGAAATGACCTAGGATCGTCAAAATTGGTCCACATATTTCTTTTGACCGTACGCATGTACAAAAGAACGGTTTTTTAAATTAAAAATCATTTGGGGTCACTAGGGGTCAAAATGTCAATTTTCACTCCAGTCACTTAAAATGCTATTTTTTCAAGAGGAAATGGCCCATGATTATCAGAATTGGTCAAAAGATTCCTTGGGTACATGCACATATAGGGTGTTCAGCGATTAAAAGTGACATGTCATACGGGGTCACTAGGGGTCATTGAACTTAACAGGGGTAAAAGTTAAGACATGCTCCGATTTGGACCGGGTTTGTTGCATCTTGTTTGGTTTGATGAGCCAAGAAAATAAGTCAATCATATTGACCAGGTCAAAGGTCAAAAAAGGGTCACTAGGGGTCAAAATGTAAATTTTCAATTCGATCACTTAAAATGCATCTTGTCTCAGAGGAAATGATTCATGACCTTCATAATGAGTCAAAAGATTCCTTGGGTACATGCACATATAGGGTGTTCAGCGATTAAAAGTGACATGTCATACGGGGTCACTAGGGGTCATTGAACTTAACAGGGGTAAAAGTTAAGACATGCTCCGATTTGGACCGGGTTTGTTGCATCTTGTTTGGTTTGATGAGCCAAGAAAATAAGTCAATCATAATAACCAGGTCAAAGGTCAAAAAAGGGTCACTAGGGGTCGAAATGTAAATTTTTACTACATTAGGACCCCTAGTGACCTTTTCTTGACCTTTGACCCCAAAAAAATGATTGACTTTTTTTCTTGTCTCATCAATGCCTACAAAATGAGCCATCACCGGTCAAAATCGGAGCAAGTCTTAAATTTTACCCTGTGTGTCTTTATATTAATGATTGCCGCTCTGTCCATGTCGTGTTGATATCCGTATAATGTCATATACGGCATTCTATCAACAAATTTGTAATAGAAGTTTGAATTAATGCCAAAAAATTAATATCATAAAGCGGAAATGGAGTTAGATTTCCATTCAAACATCTTCGGACTCAGCACTACAAAAGACATAAGTAGTGACAGAATCAGCAAATCATATAAAGGATTAACAAATTATTTGAGAAAAAAGGGGATGCACATATAATCTTTTCTTATCATAAAATCGTGCCAAACTATGGCACGCCCCAGTGAACAAAAACGTGTTGAGACTAATACATATTCGTGATCTATGAACACAATTATCTCTAGTTACCTTGATTTTTTCCAAAAATCGAGGTTCTGTATCTCTGCCGTTTCTTACCTTGATTTTTTCAAAAATCCAGGTATTGTATCTGTCGTGTTTCTTCTTTTTACCTTGATTTTTTCAAAAATCCAGGTATTGTATCTGACGTGTTTCTTCTTTTTTTCTTTTTTTTTCTTTTTTTTCTTTCCTCAAACCCATCTAAAAAATGCTATTTTTTCTACAGTTTACATGCTACAATCACCAAACTTGGTCAGTAGAACCCCCCACCTAACCTTCATATAGGGTGTTCACAGTTTGGGGTCAAAGGTCACACAGGGGTCACTAGGGGTCAAAAGGTGATTTTCACTTAAAACGCATTTCCAATTTAGTGAAATGACCTAGGATCGTCAAAATTGGTCCACATATTTCTTTTGACCGTACGCATGTACAAAAGAACGGTTTTTTAAATTAAAAATCATTTGGGGTCACTAGGGGTCAAAATGTCAATTTTCACTCCAGTCACTTAAAATGCTATTTTTTCAAGAGGAAATGGCCCATGATTATCAGAATTGGTCAAAAGATTCCTTGGGTACATGCACATATAGGGTGTTCAGCGATTAAAAGTGACATGTCATACGGGGTCACTAGGGGTCATTGAACTTAACAGGGGTAAAAGTTAAGACATGCTCCGATTTGGACCGGGTTTGTTGCATCTTGTTTGGTTTGATGAGCCAAGAAAATAAGTCAATCATATTGACCAGGTCAAAGGTCAAAAAAGGGTCACTAGGGGTCAAAATGTAAATTTTCAATTCGATCACTTAAAATGCATCTTGTCTCAGAGGAAATGATTCATGACCTTCATAATGAGTCAAAAGATTCCTTGGGTACATGCACATATAGGGTGTTCAGCGATTAAAAGTGACATGTCATACGGGGTCACTAGGGGTCATTGAACTTAACAGGGGTAAAAGTTAAGACATGCTCCGATTTGGACCGGGTTTGTTGCATCTTGTTTGGTTTGATGAGCCAAGAAAATAAGTCAATCATAATAACCAGGTCAAAGGTCAAAAAAGGGTCACTAGGGGTCGAAATGTAAATTTTTACTACATTAGGACCCCTAGTGACCTTTTCTTGACCTTTGACCCCAAAAAAATGATTGACTTTTTTTCTTGTCTCATCAATGCCTACAAAATGAGCCATCACCGGTCAAAATCGGAGCAAGTCTTAAATTTTACCCTGTGTGTCTTTATATTAATGATTGCCGCTCTGTCCATGTCGTGTTGATATCCGTATAATGTCATATACGGCATTCTATCAACAAATTTGTAATAGAAGTTTGAATTAATGCCAAAAAATTAATATCATAAAGCGGAAATGGAGTTAGATTTCCATTCAAACATCTTCGGACTCAGCACTACAAAAGACATAAGTAGTGACAGAATCAGCAAATCATATAAAGGATTAACAAATTATTTGAGAAAAAAGGGGATGCACATATAATCTTTTCTTATCATAAAATCGTGCCAAACTATGGCACGCCCCAGTGAACAAAAACGTGTTGAGACTAATACATATTCGTGATCTATGAACACAATTATCTCTAGTTACCTTGATTTTTTCCAAAAATCGAGGTTCTGTATCTCTGCCGTTTCTTACCTTGATTTTTTCAAAAATCCAGGTATTGTATCTGTCGTGTTTCTTCTTTTTACCTTGATTTTTTCAAAAATCCAGGTATTGTATCTGACGTGTTTCTTCTTTTTTTTCTTTTTTTTCTTTTTTTTCTTTCCTCAAACCCATCTAAAAAATGCTATTTTTTCTACAGTTTACATGCTACAATCACCAAACTTGGTCAGTAGAACCCCCCACCTAACCTTCATATAGGGTGTTCACAGTTTGGGGTCAAAGGTCACACAGGGGTCACTAGGGGTCAAAAGGTGATTTTCACTTAAAACGCATTTCCAATTTAGTGAAATGACCTAGGATCGTCAAAATTGGTCCACATATTTCTTTTGACCGTACGCATGTACAAAAGAACGGTTTTTTAAATTAAAAATCATTTGGGGTCACTAGGGGTCAAAATGTCAATTTTCACTCCAGTCACTTAAAATGCTATTTTTTCAAGAGGAAATGGCCCATGATTATCAGAATTGGTCAAAAGATTCCTTGGGTACATGCACATATAGGGTGTTCAGCGATTAAAAGTGACATGTCATACGGGGTCACTAGGGGTCATTGAACTTAACAGGGGTAAAAGTTAAGACATGCTCCGATTTGGACCGGGTTTGTTGCATCTTGTTTGGTTTGATGAGCCAAGAAAATAAGTCAATCATATTGACCAGGTCAAAGGTCAAAAAAGGGTCACTAGGGGTCAAAATGTAAATTTTCAATTCGATCACTTAAAATGCATCTTGTCTCAGAGGAAATGATTCATGACCTTCATAATGAGTCAAAAGATTCCTTGGGTACATGCACATATAGGGTGTTCAGCGATTAAAAGTGACATGTCATACGGGGTCACTAGGGGTCATTGAACTTAACAGGGGTAAAAGTTAAGACATGCTCCGATTTGGACCGGGTTTGTTGCATCTTGTTTGGTTTGATAAGCCAAGAAAATAAGTCAATCATAATAACCAGGTCAAAGGTCAAAAAAGGGTCACTAGGGGTCGAAATGTAAATTTTTACTACATTAGGACCCCTAGTGACCTTTTCTTGACCTTTGACCCCAAAAAAATGATTGACTTTTTTTCTTGTCTCATCAATGCCTACAAAATGAGCCATCACCGGTCAAAATCGGAGCAAGTCTTAAATTTTACCCTGTGTGTCTTTATATTAATGATTGCCGCTCTGTCCATGTCGTGTTGATATCCGTATAATGTCATATACGGCATTCTATCAACAAATTTGTAATAGAAGTTTGAATTAATGCCAAAAAATTAATATCATAAAGCGGAAATGGAGTTAGATTTCCATTCAAACATCTTCGGACTCAGCACTACAAAAGACATAAGTAGTGACAGAATCAGCAAATCATATAAAGGATTAACAAATTATTTGAGAAAAAAGGGGATGCACATATAATCTTTTCTTATCATAAAATCGTGCCAAACTATGGCACGCCCCAGTGAACAAAAACGTGTTGAGACTAATACATATTCGTGATCTATGAACACAATTATCTCTAGTTACCTTGATTTTTTCCAAAAATCGAGGTTCTGTATCTCTGCCGTTTCTTACCTTGATTTTTTCAAAAATCCAGGTATTGTATCTGTCGTGTTTCTTCTTTTTACCTTGATTTTTTCAAAAATCCAGGTATTGTATCTGACGTGTTTCTTCTTTTTTTTTTTTTTTTTTTTTTTCTTTCCTCAAACCCATCTAAAAAATGCTATTTTTTCTACAGTTTACATGCTACAATCACCAAACTTGGTCAGTAGAACCCCCCACCTAACCTTCATATAGGGTGTTCACAGTTTGGGGTCAAAGGTCACACAGGGGTCACTAGGGGTCAAAAGGTGATTTTCACTTAAAACGCATTTCCAATTTAGTGAAATGACCTAGGATCGTCAAAATTGGTCCACATATTTCTTTTGACCGTACGCATGTACAAAAGAACGGTTTTTTAAATTAAAAATCATTTGGGGTCACTAGGGGTCAAAATGTCAATTTTCACTCCAGTCACTTAAAATGCTATTTTTTCAAGAGGAAATGGCCCATGATTATCAGAATTGGTCAAAAGATTCCTTGGGTACATGCACATATAGGGTGTTCAGCGATTAAAAGTGACATGTCATACGGGGTCACTAGGGGTCATTGAACTTAACAGGGGTAAAAGTTAAGACATGCTCCGATTTGGACCGGGTTTGTTGCATCTTGTTTGGTTTGATGAGCCAAGAAAATAAGTCAATCATATTGACCAGGTCAAAGGTCAAAAAAGGGTCACTAGGGGTCAAAATGTAAATTTTCAATTCGATCACTTAAAATGCATCTTGTCTCAGAGGAAATGATTCATGACCTTCATAATGAGTCAAAAGATTCCTTGGGTACATGCACATATAGGGTGTTCAGCGATTAAAAGTGACATGTCATACGGGGTCACTAGGGGTCATTGAACTTAACAGGGGTAAAAGTTAAGACATGCTCCGATTTGGACCGGGTTTGTTGCATCTTGTTTGGTTTGATGAGCCAAGAAAATAAGTCAATCATAATAACCAGGTCAAAGGTCAAAAAAGGGTCACTAGGGGTCGAAATGTAAATTTTTACTACATTAGGACCCCTAGTGACCTTTTCTTGACCTTTGACCCCAAAAAAATGATTGACTTTTTTTCTTGTCTCATCAATGCCTACAAAATGAGCCATCACCGGTCAAAATCGGAGCAAGTCTTAAATTTTACCCTGTGTGTCTTTATATTAATGATTGCCGCTCTGTCCATGTCGTGTTGATATCCGTATAATGTCATATACGGCATTCTATCAACAAATTTGTAATAGAAGTTTGAATTAATGCCAAAAAATTAATATCATAAAGCGGAAATGGAGTTAGATTTCCATTCAAACATCTTCGGACTCAGCACTACAAAAGACATAAGTAGTGACAGAATCAGCAAATCATATAAAGGATTAACAAATTATTTGAGAAAAAAGGGGATGCACATATAATCTTTTCTTATCATAAAATCGTGCCAAACTATGGCACGCCCCAGTGAACAAAAACGTGTTGAGACTAATACATATTCGTGATCTATGAACACAATTATCTCTAGTTACCTTGATTTTTTCCAAAAATCGAGGTTCTGTATCTCTGCCGTTTCTTACCTTGATTTTTTCAAAAATCCAGGTATTGTATCTGTCGTGTTTCTTCTTTTTACCTTGATTTTTTCAAAAATCCAGGTATTGTATCTGACGTGTTTCTTCTTTTTTTTTTTTTTTTCTTTTTTTTCTTTCCTCAAACCCATCTAAAAAATGCTATTTTTTCTACAGTTTACATGCTACAATCACCAAACTTGGTCAGTAGAACCCCCCACCTAACCTTCATATAGGGTGTTCACAGTTTGGGGTCAAAGGTCACACAGGGGTCACTAGGGGTCAAAAGGTGATTTTCACTTAAAACGCATTTCCAATTTAGTGAAATGACCTAGGATCGTCAAAATTGGTCCACATATTTCTTTTGACCGTACGCATGTACAAAAGAACGGTTTTTTAAATTAAAAATCATTTGGGGTCACTAGGGGTCAAAATGTCAATTTTCACTCCAGTCACTTAAAATGCTATTTTTTCAAGAGGAAATGGCCCATGATTATCAGAATTGGTCAAAAGATTCCTTGGGTACATGCACATATAGGGTGTTCAGCGATTAAAAGTGACATGTCATACGGGGTCACTAGGGGTCATTGAACTTAACAGGGGTAAAAGTTAAGACATGCTCCGATTTGGACCGGGTTTGTTGCATCTTGTTTGGTTTGATGAGCCAAGAAAATAAGTCAATCATATTGACCAGGTCAAAGGTCAAAAAAGGGTCACTAGGGGTCAAAATGTAAATTTTCAATTCGATCACTTAAAATGCATCTTGTCTCAGAGGAAATGATTCATGACCTTCATAATGAGTCAAAAGATTCCTTGGGTACATGCACATATAGGGTGTTCAGCGATTAAAAGTGACATGTCATACGGGGTCACTAGGGGTCATTGAACTTAACAGGGGTAAAAGTTAAGACATGCTCCGATTTGGACCGGGTTTGTTGCATCTTGTTTGGTTTGATGAGCCAAGAAAATAAGTCAATCATAATAACCAGGTCAAAGGTCAAAAAAGGGTCACTAGGGGTCGAAATGTAAATTTTTACTACATTAGGACCCCTAGTGACCTTTTCTTGACCTTTGACCCCAAAAAAATGATTGACTTTTTTTCTTGTCTCATCAATGCCTACAAAATGAGCCATCACCGGTCAAAATCGGAGCAAGTCTTAAATTTTACCCTGTGTGTCTTTATATTAATGATTGCCGCTCTGTCCATGTCGTGTTGATATCCGTATAATGTCATATACGGCATTCTATCAACAAATTTGTAATAGAAGTTTGAATTAATGCCAAAAAATTAATATCATAAAGCGGAAATGGAGTTAGATTTCCATTCAAACATCTTCGGACTCAGCACTACAAAAGACATAAGTAGTGACAGAATCAGCAAATCATATAAAGGATTAACAAATTATTTGAGAAAAAAGGGGATGCACATATAATCTTTTCTTATCATAAAATCGTGCCAAACTATGGCACGCCCCAGTGAACAAAAACGTGTTGAGACTAATACATATTCGTGATCTATGAACACAATTATCTCTAGTTACCTTGATTTTTTCCAAAAATCGAGGTTCTGTATCTCTGCCGTTTCTTACCTTGATTTTTTCAAAAATCCAGGTATTGTATCTGTCGTGTTTCTTCTTTTTACCTTGATTTTTTCAAAAATCCAGGTATTGTATCTGACGTGTTTCTTCTTTTTTTTCTTTTTTTTCTTTTTTTTCTTTCCTCAAACCCATCTAAAAAATGCTATTTTTTCTACAGTTTACATGCTACAATCACCAAACTTGGTCAGTAGAACCCCCCACCTAACCTTCATATAGGGTGTTCACAGTTTGGGGTCAAAGGTCACACAGGGGTCACTAGGGGTCAAAAGGTGATTTTCACTTAAAACGCATTTCCAATTTAGTGAAATGACCTAGGATCGTCAAAATTGGTCCACATATTTCTTTTGACCGTACGCATGTACAAAAGAACGGTTTTTTAAATTAAAAATCATTTGGGGTCACTAGGGGTCAAAATGTCAATTTTCACTCCAGTCACTTAAAATGCTATTTTTTCAAGAGGAAATGGCCCATGATTATCAGAATTGGTCAAAAGATTCCTTGGGTACATGCACATATAGGGTGTTCAGCGATTAAAAGTGACATGTCATACGGGGTCACTAGGGGTCATTGAACTTAACAGGGGTAAAAGTTAAGACATGCTCCGATTTGGACCGGGTTTGTTGCATCTCGTTTGGTTTGATGAGCCAAGAAAATAAGTCAATCATATTGACCAGGTCAAAGGTCAAAAAAGGGTCACTAGGGGTCAAAATGTAAATTTTCAATTCGATCACTTAAAATGCATCTTGTCTCAGAGGAAATGATTCATGACCTTCATAATGAGTCAAAAGATTCCTTGGGTACATGCACATATAGGGTGTTCAGCGATTAAAAGTGACATGTCATACGGGGTCACTAGGGGTCATTGAACTTAACAGGGGTAAAAGTTAAGACATGCTCCGATTTGGACCGGGTTTGTTGCATCTTGTTTGGTTTGATGAGCCAAGAAAATAAGTCAATCATAATAACCAGGTCAAAGGTCAAAAAAGGGTCACTAGGGGTCGAAATGTAAATTTTTACTACATTAGGACCCCTAGTGACCTTTTCTTGACCTTTGACCCCAAAAAAATGATTGACTTTTTTTCTTGTCTCATCAATGCCTACAAAATGAGCCATCACCGGTCAAAATCGGAGCAAGTCTTAAATTTTACCCTGTGTGTCTTTATATTAATGATTGCCGCTCTGTCCATGTCGTGTTGATATCCGTATAATGTCATATACGGCATTCTATCAACAAATTTGTAATAGAAGTTTGAATTAATGCCAAAAAATTAATATCATAAAGCGGAAATGGAGTTAGATTTCCATTCAAACATCTTCGGACTCAGCACTACAAAAGACATAAGTAGTGACAGAATCAGCAAATCATATAAAGGATTAACAAATTATTTGAGAAAAAAGGGGATGCACATATAATCTTTTCTTATCATAAAATCGTGCCAAACTATGGCACGCCCCAGTGAACAAAAACGTGTTGAGACTAATACATATTCGTGATCTATGAACACAATTATCTCTAGTTACCTTGATTTTTTCCAAAAATCGAGGTTCTGTATCTCTGCCGTTTCTTACCTTGATTTTTTCAAAAATCCAGGTATTGTATCTGTCGTGTTTCTTCTTTTTACCTTGATTTTTTCAAAAATCCAGGTATTGTATCTGACGTGTTTCTTCTTTTTTTTTTTTTTTTTTTTTTTTTCTTTCCTCAAACCCATCTAAAAAATGCTATTTTTTCTACAGTTTACATGCTACAATCACCAAACTTGGTCAGTAGAACCCCCCACCTAACCTTCATATAGGGTGTTCACAGTTTGGGGTCAAAGGTCACACAGGGGTCACTAGGGGTCAAAAGGTGATTTTCACTTAAAACGCATTTCCAATTTAGTGAAATGACCTAGGATCGTCAAAATTGGTCCACATATTTCTTTTGACCGTACGCATGTACAAAAGAACGGTTTTTTAAATTAAAAATCATTTGGGGTCACTAGGGGTCAAAATGTCAATTTTCACTCCAGTCACTTAAAATGCTATTTTTTCAAGAGGAAATGGCCCATGATTATCAGAATTGGTCAAAAGATTCCTTGGGTACATGCACATATAGGGTGTTCAGCGATTAAAAGTGACATGTCATACGGGGTCACTAGGGGTCATTGAACTTAACAGGGGTAAAAGTTAAGACATGCTCCGATTTGGACCGGGTTTGTTGCATCTTGTTTGGTTTGATGAGCCAAGAAAATAAGTCAATCATATTGACCAGGTCAAAGGTCAAAAAAGGGTCACTAGGGGTCAAAATGTAAATTTTCAATTCGATCACTTAAAATGCATCTTGTCTCAGAGGAAATGATTCATGACCTTCATAATGAGTCAAAAGATTCCTTGGGTACATGCACATATAGGGTGTTCAGCGATTAAAAGTGACATGTCATACGGGGTCACTAGGGGTCATTGAACTTAACAGGGGTAAAAGTTAAGACATGCTCCGATTTGGACCGGGTTTGTTGCATCTTGTTTGGTTTGATGAGCCAAGAAAATAAGTCAATCATAATAACCAGGTCAAAGGTCAAAAAAGGGTCACTAGGGGTCGAAATGTAAATTTTTACTACATTAGGACCCCTAGTGACCTTTTCTTGACCTTTGACCCCAAAAAAATGATTGACTTTTTTTCTTGTCTCATCAATGCCTACAAAATGAGCCATCACCGGTCAAAATCGGAGCAAGTCTTAAATTTTACCCTGTGTGTCTTTATATTAATGATTGCCGCTCTGTCCATGTCGTGTTGATATCCGTATAATGTCATATACGGCATTCTATCAACAAATTTGTAATAGAAGTTTGAATTAATGCCAAAAAATTAATATCATAAAGCGGAAATGGAGTTAGATTTCCATTCAAACATCTTCGGACTCAGCACTACAAAAGACATAAGTAGTGACAGAATCAGCAAATCATATAAAGGATTAACAAATTATTTGAGAAAAAAGGGGATGCACATATAATCTTTTCTTATCATAAAATCGTGCCAAACTATGGCACGCCCCAGTGAACAAAAACGTGTTGAGACTAATACATATTCGTGATCTATGAACACAATTATCTCTAGTTACCTTGATTTTTTCCAAAAATCGAGGTTCTGTATCTCTGCCGTTTCTTACCTTGATTTTTTCAAAAATCCAGGTATTGTATCTGTCGTGTTTCTTCTTTTTACCTTGATTTTTTCAAAAATCCAGGTATTGTATCTGACGTGTTTCTTCTTTTTTTTCTTTTTTTTCTTTTTTTTCTTTCCTCAAACCCATCTAAAAAATGCTATTTTTTCTACAGTTTACATGCTACAATCACCAAACTTGGTCAGTAGAACCCCCCACCTAACCTTCATATAGGGTGTTCACAGTTTGGGGTCAAAGGTCACACAGGGGTCACTAGGGGTCAAAAGGTGATTTTCACTTAAAACGCATTTCCAATTTAGTGAAATGACCTAGGATCGTCAAAATTGGTCCACATATTTCTTTTGACCGTACGCATGTACAAAAGAACGGTTTTTTAAATTAAAAATCATTTGGGGTCACTAGGGGTCAAAATGTCAATTTTCACTCCAGTCACTTAAAATGCTATTTTTTCAAGAGGAAATGGCCCATGATTATCAGAATTGGTCAAAAGATTCCTTGGGTACATGCACATATAGGGTGTTCAGCGATTAAAAGTGACATGTCATACGGGGTCACTAGGGGTCATTGAACTTAACAGGGGTAAAAGTTAAGACATGCTCCGATTTGGACCGGGTTTGTTGCATCTTGTTTGGTTTGATGAGCCAAGAAAATAAGTCAATCATATTGACCAGGTCAAAGGTCAAAAAAGGGTCACTAGGGGTCAAAATGTAAATTTTCAATTCGATCACTTAAAATGCATCTTGTCTCAGAGGAAATGATTCATGACCTTCATAATGAGTCAAAAGATTCCTTGGGTACATGCACATATAGGGTGTTCAGCGATTAAAAGTGACATGTCATACGGGGTCACTAGGGGTCATTGAACTTAACAGGGGTAAAAGTTAAGACATGCTCCGATTTGGACCGGGTTTGTTGCATCTTGTTTGGTTTGATGAGCCAAGAAAATAAGTCAATCATAATAACCAGGTCAAAGGTCAAAAAAGGGTCACTAGGGGTCGAAATGTAAATTTTTACTACATTAGGACCCCTAGTGACCTTTTCTTGACCTTTGACCCCAAAAAAATGATTGACTTTTTTTCTTGTCTCATCAATGCCTACAAAATGAGCCATCACCGGTCAAAATCGGAGCAAGTCTTAAATTTTACCCTGTGTGTCTTTATATTAATGATTGCCGCTCTGTCCATGTCGTGTTGATATCCGTATAATGTCATATACGGCATTCTATCAACAAATTTGTAATAGAAGTTTGAATTAATGCCAAAAAATTAATATCATAAAGCGGAAATGGAGTTAGATTTCCATTCAAACATCTTCGGACTCAGCACTACAAAAGACATAAGTAGTGACAGAATCAGCAAATCATATAAAGGATTAACAAATTATTTGAGAAAAAAGGGGATGCACATATAATCTTTTCTTATCATAAAATCGTGCCAAACTATGGCACGCCCCAGTGAACAAAAACGTGTTGAGACTAATACATATTCGTGATCTATGAACACAATTATCTCTAGTTACCTTGATTTTTTCCAAAAATCGAGGTTCTGTATCTCTGCCGTTTCTTACCTTGATTTTTTCAAAAATCCAGGTATTGTATCTGTCGTGTTTCTTCTTTTTACCTTGATTTTTTCAAAAATCCAGGTATTGTATCTGACGTGTTTCTTCTTTTTTTTTTCTTTTTTTCTTTTTTTTCTTTCCTCAAACCCATCTAAAAAATGCTATTTTTTCTACAGTTTACATGCTACAATCACCAAACTTGGTCAGTAGAACCCCCCACCTAACCTTCATATAGGGTGTTCACAGTTTGGGGTCAAAGGTCACACAGGGGTCACTAGGGGTCAAAAGGTGATTTTCACTTAAAACGCATTTCCAATTTAGTGAAATGACCTAGGATCGTCAAAATTGGTCCACATATTTCTTTTGACCGTACGCATGTACAAAAGAACGGTTTTTTAAATTAAAAATCATTTGGGGTCACTAGGGGTCAAAATGTCAATTTTCACTCCAGTCACTTAAAATGCTATTTTTTCAAGAGGAAATGGCCCATGATTATCAGAATTGGTCAAAAGATTCCTTGGGTACATGCACATATAGGGTGTTCAGCGATTAAAAGTGACATGTCATACGGGGTCACTAGGGGTCATTGAACTTAACAGGGGTAAAAGTTAAGACATGCTCCGATTTGGACCGGGTTTGTTGCATCTTGTTTGGTTTGATGAGCCAAGAAAATAAGTCAATCATATTGACCAGGTCAAAGGTCAAAAAAGGGTCACTAGGGGTCAAAATGTAAATTTTCAATTCGATCACTTAAAATGCATCTTGTCTCAGAGGAAATGATTCATGACCTTCATAATGAGTCAAAAGATTCCTTGGGTACATGCACATATAGGGTGTTCAGCGATTAAAAGTGACATGTCATACGGGGTCACTAGGGGTCATTGAACTTAACAGGGGTAAAAGTTAAGACATGCTCCGATTTGGACCGGGTTTGTTGCATCTTGTTTGGTTTGATGAGCCAAGAAAATAAGTCAATCATAATAACCAGGTCAAAGGTCAAAAAAGGGTCACTAGGGGTCGAAATGTAAATTTTTACTACATTAGGACCCCTAGTGACCTTTTCTTGACCTTTGACCCCAAAAAAATGATTGACTTTTTTTCTTGTCTCATCAATGCCTACAAAATGAGCCATCACCGGTCAAAATCGGAGCAAGTCTTAAATTTTACCCTGTGTGTCTTTATATTAATGATTGCCGCTCTGTCCATGTCGTGTTGATATCCGTATAATGTCATATACGGCATTCTATCAACAAATTTGTAATAGAAGTTTGAATTAATGCCAAAAAATTAATATCATAAAGCGGAAATGGAGTTAGATTTCCATTCAAACATCTTCGGACTCAGCACTACAAAAGACATAAGTAGTGACAGAATCAGCAAATCATATAAAGGATTAACAAATTATTTGAGAAAAAAGGGGATGCACATATAATCTTTTCTTATCATAAAATCGTGCCAAACTATGGCACGCCCCAGTGAACAAAAACGTGTTGAGACTAATACATATTCGTGATCTATGAACACAATTATCTCTAGTTACCTTGATTTTTTCCAAAAATCGAGGTTCTGTATCTCTGCCGTTTCTTACCTTGATTTTTTCAAAAATCCAGGTATTGTATCTGTCGTGTTTCTTCTTTTTACCTTGATTTTTTCAAAAATCCAGGTATTGTATCTGACGTGTTTCTTCTTTTTTTTTCTTCTTTTTTTTCTTTTTTTTCTTTCCTCAAACCCATCTAAAAAATGCTATTTTTTCTACAGTTTACATGCTACAATCACCAAACTTGGTCAGTAGAACCCCCCACCTAACCTTCATATAGGGTGTTCACAGTTTGGGGTCAAAGGTCACACAGGGGTCACTAGGGGTCAAAAGGTGATTTTCACTTAAAACGCATTTCCAATTTAGTGAAATGACCTAGGATCGTCAAAATTGGTCCACATATTTCTTTTGACCGTACGCATGTACAAAAGAACGGTTTTTTAAATTAAAAATCATTTGGGGTCACTAGGGGTCAAAATGTCAATTTTCACTCCAGTCACTTAAAATGCTATTTTTTCAAGAGGAAATGGCCCATGATTATCAGAATTGGTCAAAAGATTCCTTTGGTACATGCACATATAGGGTGTTCAGCGATTAAAAGTGACATGTCATACGGGGTCACTAGGGGTCATTGAACTTAACAGGGGTAAAAGTTAAGACATGCTCCGATTTGGACCGGGTTTGTTGCATCTTGTTTGGTTTGATGAGCCAAGAAAATAAGTCAATCATATTGACCAGGTCAAAGGTCAAAAAAGGGTCACTAGGGGTCAAAATGTAAATTTTCAATTCGATCACTTAAAATGCATCTTGTCTCAGAGGAAATGATTCATGACCTTCATAATGAGTCAAAAGATTCCTTGGGTACATGCACATATAGGGTGTTCAGCGATTAAAAGTGACATGTCATACGGGGTCACTAGGGGTCATTGAACTTAACAGGGGTAAAAGTTAAGACATGCTCCGATTTGGACCGGGTTTGTTGCATCTTGTTTGGTTTGATGAGCCAAGAAAATAAGTCAATCATAATAACCAGGTCAAAGGTCAAAAAAGGGTCACTAGGGGTCGAAATGTAAATTTTTACTACATTAGGACCCCTAGTGACCTTTTCTTGACCTTTGACCCCAAAAAAATGATTGACTTTTTTTCTTGTCTCATCAATGCCTACAAAATGAGCCATCACCGGTCAAAATCGGAGCAAGTCTTAAATTTTACCCTGTGTGTCTTTATATTAATGATTGCCGCTCTGTCCATGTCGTGTTGATATCCGTATAATGTCATATACGGCATTCTATCAACAAATTTGTAATAGAAGTTTGAATTAATGCCAAAAAATTAATATCATAAAGCGGAAATGGAGTTAGATTTCCATTCAAACATCTTCGGACTCAGCACTACAAAAGACATAAGTAGTGACAGAATCAGCAAATCATATAAAGGATTAACAAATTATTTGAGAAAAAAGGGGATGCACATATAATCTTTTCTTATCATAAAATCGTGCCAAACTATGGCACGCCCCAGTGAACAAAAACGTGTTGAGACTAATACATATTCGTGATCTATGAACACAATTATCTCTAGTTACCTTGATTTTTTCCAAAAATCGAGGTTCTGTATCTCTGCCGTTTCTTACCTTGATTTTTTCAAAAATCCAGGTATTGTATCTGTCGTGTTTCTTCTTTTTACCTTGATTTTTTCAAAAATCCAGGTATTGTATCTGACGTGTTTCTTCTTTTTTTTTTTTTTTTTCTTTTTTTTCTTTCCTCAAACCCATCTAAAAAATGCTATTTTTTCTACAGTTTACATGCTACAATCACCAAACTTGGTCAGTAGAACCCCCCACCTAACCTTCATATAGGGTGTTCACAGTTTGGGGTCAAAGGTCACACAGGGGTCACTAGGGGTCAAAAGGTGATTTTCACTTAAAACGCATTTCCAATTTAGTGAAATGACCTAGGATCGTCAAAATTGGTCCACATATTTCTTTTGACCGTACGCATGTACAAAAGAACGGTTTTTTAAATTAAAAATCATTTGGGGTCACTAGGGGTCAAAATGTCAATTTTCACTCCAGTCACTTAAAATGCTATTTTTTCAAGAGGAAATGGCCCATGATTATCAGAATTGGTCAAAAGATTCCTTGGGTACATGCACATATAGGGTGTTCAGCGATTAAAAGTGACATGTCATACGGGGTCACTAGGGGTCATTGAACTTAACAGGGGTAAAAGTTAAGACATGCTCCGATTTGGACCGGGTTTGTTGCATCTTGTTTGGTTTGATGAGCCAAGAAAATAAGTCAATCATATTGACCAGGTCAAAGGTCAAAAAAGGGTCACTAGGGGTCAAAATGTAAATTTTCAATTCGATCACTTAAAATGCATCTTGTCTCAGAGGAAATGATTCATGACCTTCATAATGAGTCAAAAGATTCCTTGGGTACATGCACATATAGGGTGTTCAGCGATTAAAAGTGACATGTCATACGGGGTCACTAGGGGTCATTGAACTTAACAGGGGTAAAAGTTAAGACATGCTCCGATTTGGACCGGGTTTGTTGCATCTTGTTTGGTTTGATGAGCCAAGAAAATAAGTCAATCATAATAACCAGGTCAAAGGTCAAAAAAGGGTCACTAGGGGTCGAAATGTAAATTTTTACTACATTAGGACCCCTAGTGACCTTTTCTTGACCTTTGACCCCAAAAAAATGATTGACTTTTTTTCTTGTCTCATCAATGCCTACAAAATGAGCCATCACCGGTCAAAATCGGAGCAAGTCTTAAATTTTACCCTGTGTGTCTTTATATTAATGATTGCCGCTCTGTCCATGTCGTGTTGATATCCGTATAATGTCATATACGGCATTCTATCAACAAATTTGTAATAGAAGTTTGAATTAATGCCAAAAAATTAATATCATAAAGCGGAAATGGAGTTAGATTTCCATTCAAACATCTTCGGACTCAGCACTACAAAAGACATAAGTAGTGACAGAATCAGCAAATCATATAAAGGATTAACAAATTATTTGAGAAAAAAGGGGATGCACATATAATCTTTTCTTATCATAAAATCGTGCCAAACTATGGCACGCCCCAGTGAACAAAAACGTGTTGAGACTAATACATATTCGTGATCTATGAACACAATTATCTCTAGTTACCTTGATTTTTTCCAAAAATCGAGGTTCTGTATCTCTGCCGTTTCTTACCTTGATTTTTTCAAAAATCCAGGTATTGTATCTGTCGTGTTTCTTCTTTTTACCTTGATTTTTTCAAAAATCCAGGTATTGTATCTGACGTGTTTCTTCTTTTTTTTTTTTTTTTTCTTTTTTTTCTTTCCTCAAACCCATCTAAAAAATGCTATTTTTTCTACAGTTTACATGCTACAATCACCAAACTTGGTCAGTAGAACCCCCCACCTAACCTTCATATAGGGTGTTCACAGTTTGGGGTCAAAGGTCACACAGGGGTCACTAGGGGTCAAAAGGTGATTTTCACTTAAAACGCATTTCCAATTTAGTGAAATGACCTAGGATCGTCAAAATTGGTCCACATATTTCTTTTGACCGTACGCATGTACAAAAGAACGGTTTTTTAAATTAAAAATCATTTGGGGTCACTAGGGGTCAAAATGTCAATTTTCACTCCAGTCACTTAAAATGCTATTTTTTCAAGAGGAAATGGCCCATGATTATCAGAATTGGTCAAAAGATTCCTTGGGTACATGCACATATAGGGTGTTCAGCGATTAAAAGTGACATGTCATACGGGGTCACTAGGGGTCATTGAACTTAACAGGGGTAAAAGTTAAGACATGCTCCGATTTGGACCGGGTTTGTTGCATCTTGTTTGGTTTGATGAGCCAAGAAAATAAGTCAATCATATTGACCAGGTCAAAGGTCAAAAAAGGGTCACTAGGGGTCAAAATGTAAATTTTCAATTCGATCACTTAAAATGCATCTTGTCTCAGAGGAAATGATTCATGACCTTCATAATGAGTCAAAAGATTCCTTGGGTACATGCACATATAGGGTGTTCAGCGATTAAAAGTGACATGTCATACGGGGTCACTAGGGGTCATTGAACTTAACAGGGGTAAAAGTTAAGACATGCTCCGATTTGGACCGGGTTTGTTGCATCTTGTTTGGTTTGATGAGCCAAGAAAATAAGTCAATCATAATAACCAGGTCAAAGGTCAAAAAAGGGTCACTAGGGGTCGAAATGTAAATTTTTACTACATTAGGACCCCTAGTGACCTTTTCTTGACCTTTGACCCCAAAAAAATGATTGACTTTTTTTCTTGTCTCATCAATGCCTACAAAATGAGCCATCACCGGTCAAAATCGGAGCAAGTCTTAAATTTTACCCTGTGTGTCTTTATATTAATGATTGCCGCTCTGTCCATGTCGTGTTGATATCCGTATAATGTCATATACGGCATTCTATCAACAAATTTGTAATAGAAGTTTGAATTAATGCCAAAAAATTAATATCATAAAGCGGAAATGGAGTTAGATTTCCATTCAAACATCTTCGGACTCAGCACTACAAAAGACATAAGTAGTGACAGAATCAGCAAATCATATAAAGGATTAACAAATTATTTGAGAAAAAAGGGGATGCACATATAATCTTTTCTTATCATAAAATCGTGCCAAACTATGGCACGCCCCAGTGAACAAAAACGTGTTGAGACTAATACATATTCGTGATCTATGAACACAATTATCTCTAGTTACCTTGATTTTTTCCAAAAATCGAGGTTCTGTATCTCTGCCGTTTCTTACCTTGATTTTTTCAAAAATCCAGGTATTGTATCTGTCGTGTTTCTTCTTTTTACCTTGATTTTTTCAAAAATCCAGGTATTGTATCTGACGTGTTTCTTCTTTTTTTTCTTTTTTTTCTTTTTTTTCTTTCCTCAAACCCATCTAAAAAATGCTATTTTTTCTACAGTTTACATGCTACAATCACCAAACTTGGTCAGTAGAACCCCCCACCTAACCTTCATATAGGGTGTTCACAGTTTGGGGTCAAAGGTCACACAGGGGTCACTAGGGGTCAAAAGGTGATTTTCACTTAAAACGCATTTCCAATTTAGTGAAATGACCTAGGATCGTCAAAATTGGTCCACATATTTCTTTTGACCGTACGCATGTACAAAAGAACGGTTTTTTAAATTAAAAATCATTTGGGGTCACTAGGGGTCAAAATGTCAATTTTCACTCCAGTCACTTAAAATGCTATTTTTTCAAGAGGAAATGGCCCATGATTATCAGAATTGGTCAAAAGATTCCTTGGGTACATGCACATATAGGGTGTTCAGCGATTAAAAGTGACATGTCATACGGGGTCACTAGGGGTCATTGAACTTAACAGGGGTAAAAGTTAAGACATGCTCCGATTTGGACCGGGTTTGTTGCATCTTGTTTGGTTTGATGAGCCAAGAAAATAAGTCAATCATATTGACCAGGTCAAAGGTCAAAAAAGGGTCACTAGGGGTCAAAATGTAAATTTTCAATTCGATCACTTAAAATGCATCTTGTCTCAGAGGAAATGATTCATGACCTTCATAATGAGTCAAAAGATTCCTTGGGTACATGCACATATAGGGTGTTCAGCGATTAAAAGTGACATGTCATACGGGGTCACTAGGGGTCATTGAACTTAACAGGGGTAAAAGTTAAGACATGCTCCGATTTGGACCGGGTTTATTGCATCTTGTTTGGTTTGATGAGCCAAGAAAATAAGTCAATCATAATAACCAGGTCAAAGGTCAAAAAAGGGTCACTAGGGGTCGAAATGTAAATTTTTACTACATTAGGACCCCTAGTGACCTTTTCTTGACCTTTGACCCCAAAAAAATGATTGACTTTTTTTCTTGTCTCATCAATGCCTACAAAATGAGCCATCACCGGTCAAAATCGGAGCAAGTCTTAAATTTTACCCTGTGTGTCTTTATATTAATGATTGCCGCTCTGTCCATGTCGTGTTGATATCCGTATAATGTCATATACGGCATTCTATCAACAAATTTGTAATAGAAGTTTGAATTAATGCCAAAAAATTAATATCATAAAGCGGAAATGGAGTTAGATTTCCATTCAAACATCTTCGGACTCAGCACTACAAAAGACATAAGTAGTGACAGAATCAGCAAATCATATAAAGGATTAACAAATTATTTGAGAAAAAAGGGGATGCACATATAATCTTTTCTTATCATAAAATCGTGCCAAACTATGGCACGCCCCAGTGAACAAAAACGTGTTGAGACTAATACATATTCGTGATCTATGAACACAATTATCTCTAGTTACCTTGATTTTTTCCAAAAATCGAGGTTCTGTATCTCTGCCGTTTCTTACCTTGATTTTTTCAAAAATCCAGGTATTGTATCTGTCGTGTTTCTTCTTTTTACCTTGATTTTTTCAAAAATCCAGGTATTGTATCTGACGTGTTTCTTCTTTTTTTTCTTTTTTTTCTTTTTTTTCTTTCCTCAAACCCATCTAAAAAATGCTATTTTTTCTACAGTTTACATGCTACAATCACCAAACTTGGTCAGTAGAACCCCCCACCTAACCTTCATATAGGGTGTTCACAGTTTGGGGTCAAAGGTCACACAGGGGTCACTAGGGGTCAAAAGGTGATTTTCACTTAAAACGCATTTCCAATTTAGTGAAATGACCTAGGATCGTCAAAATTGGTCCACATATTTCTTTTGACCGTACGCATGTACAAAAGAACGGTTTTTTAAATTAAAAATCATTTGGGGTCACTAGGGGTCAAAATGTCAATTTTCACTCCAGTCACTTAAAATGCTATTTTTTCAAGAGGAAATGGCCCATGATTATCAGAATTGGTCAAAAGATTCCTTGGGTACATGCACATATAGGGTGTTCAGCGATTAAAAGTGACATGTCATACGGGGTCACTAGGGGTCATTGAACTTAACAGGGGTAAAAGTTAAGACATGCTCCGATTTGGACCGAATTTGTTGCATCTTGTTTGGTTTGATGAGCCAAGAAAATAAGTCAATCATATTGACCAGGTCAAAGGTCAAAAAAGGGTCACTAGGGGTCAAAATGTAAATTTTCAATTCGATCACTTAAAATGCATCTTGTCTCAGAGGAAATGATTCATGACCTTCATAATGAGTCAAAAGATTCCTTGGGTACATGCACATATAGGGTGTTCAGCGATTAAAAGTGACATGTCATACGGGGTCACTAGGGGTCATTGAACTTAACAGGGGTAAAAGTTAAGACATGCTCCGATTTGGACCGGGTTTGTTGCATCTTGTTTGGTTTGATGAGCCAAGAAAATAAGTCAATCATAATAACCAGGTCAAAGGTCAAAAAAGGGTCACTAGGGGTCGAAATGTAAATTTTTACTACATTAGGACCCCTAGTGACCTTTTCTTGACCTTTGACCCCAAAAAAATGATTGACTTTTTTTCTTGTCTCATCAATGCCTACAAAATGAGCCATCACCGGTCAAAATCGGAGCAAGTCTTAAATTTTACCCTGTGTGTCTTTATATTAATGATTGCCGCTCTGTCCATGTCGTGTTGATATCCGTATAATGTCATATACGGCATTCTATCAACAAATTTGTAATAGAAGTTTGAATTAATGCCAAAAAATTAATATCATAAAGCGGAAATGGAGTTAGATTTCCATTCAAACATCTTCGGACTCAGCACTACAAAAGACATAAGTAGTGACAGAATCAGCAAATCATATAAAGGATTAACAAATTATTTGAGAAAAAAGGGGATGCACATATAATCTTTTCTTATCATAAAATCGTGCCAAACTATGGCACGCCCCAGTGAACAAAAACGTGTTGAGACTAATACATATTCGTGATCTATGAACACAATTATCTCTAGTTACCTTGATTTTTTCCAAAAATCGAGGTTCTGTATCTCTGCCGTTTCTTACCTTGATTTTTTCAAAAATCCAGGTATTGTATCTGTCGTGTTTCTTCTTTTTACCTTGATTTTTTCAAAAATCCAGGTATTGTATCTGACGTGTTTCTTCTTTTTTTTTTTTTTTCTTCTTTTTTTTCTTTCCTCAAACCCATCTAAAAAATGCTATTTTTTCTACAGTTTACATGCTACAATCACCAAACTTGGTCAGTAGAACCCCCCACCTAACCTTCATATAGGGTGTTCACAGTTTGGGGTCAAAGGTCACACAGGGGTCACTAGGGGTCAAAAGGTGATTTTCACTTAAAACGCATTTCCAATTTAGTGAAATGACCTAGGATCGTCAAAATTGGTCCACATATTTCTTTTGACCGTACGCATGTACAAAAGAACGGTTTTTTAAATTAAAAATCATTTGGGGTCACTAGGGGTCAAAATGTCAATTTTCACTCCAGTCACTTAAAATGCTATTTTTTCAAGAGGAAATGGCCCATGATTATCAGAATTGGTCAAAAGATTCCTTGGGTACATGCACATATAGGGTGTTCAGCGATTAAAAGTGACATGTCATACGGGGTCACTAGGGGTCATTGAACTTAACAGGGGTAAAAGTTAAGACATGCTCCGATTTGGACCGGGTTTGTTGCATCTTGTTTGGTTTGATGAGCCAAGAAAATAAGTCAATCATATTGACCAGGTCAAAGGTCAAAAAAGGGTCACTAGGGGTCAAAATGTAAATTTTCAATTCGATCACTTAAAATGCATCTTGTCTCAGAGGAAATGATTCATGACCTTCATAATGAGTCAAAAGATTCCTTGGGTACATGCACATATAGGGTGTTCAGCGATTAAAAGTGACATGTCATACGGGGTCACTAGGGGTCATTGAACTTAACAGGGGTAAAAGTTAAGACATGCTCCGATTTGGACCGGGTTTGTTGCATCTTGTTTGGTTTGATGAGCCAAGAAAATAAGTCAATCATAATAACCAGGTCAAAGGTCAAAAAAGGGTCACTAGGGGTCGAAATGTAAATTTTTACTACATTAGGACCCCTAGTGACCTTTTCTTGACCTTTGACCCCAAAAAAATGATTGACTTTTTTTCTTGTCTCATCAATGCCTACAAAATGAGCCATCACCGGTCAAAATCGGAGCAAGTCTTAAATTTTACCCTGTGTGTCTTTATATTAATGATTGCCGCTCTGTCCATGTCGTGTTGATATCCGTATAATGTCATATACGGCATTCTATCAACAAATTTGTAATAGAAGTTTGAATTAATGCCAAAAAATTAATATCATAAAGCGGAAATGGAGTTAGATTTCCATTCAAACATCTTCGGACTCAGCACTACAAAAGACATAAGTAGTGACAGAATCAGCAAATCATATAAAGGATTAACAAATTATTTGAGAAAAAAGGGGATGCACATATAATCTTTTCTTATCATAAAATCGTGCCAAACTATGGCACGCCCCAGTGAACAAAAACGTGTTGAGACTAATACATATTCGTGATCTATGAACACAATTATCTCTAGTTACCTTGATTTTTTCCAAAAATCGAGGTTCTGTATCTCTGCCGTTTCTTACCTTGATTTTTTCAAAAATCCAGGTATTGTATCTGTCGTGTTTCTTCTTTTTACCTTGATTTTTTCAAAAATCCAGGTATTGTATCTGACGTGTTTCTTCTTTTTTTTCTTTTTTTTCTTTTTTTTCTTTCCTCAAACCCATCTAAAAAATGCTATTTTTTCTACAGTTTACATGCTACAATCACCAAACTTGGTCAGTAGAACCCCCCACCTAACCTTCATATAGGGTGTTCACAGTTTGGGGTCAAAGGTCACACAGGGGTCACTAGGGGTCAAAAGGTGATTTTCACTTAAAACGCATTTCCAATTTAGTGAAATGACCTAGGATCGTCAAAATTGGTCCACATATTTCTTTTGACCGTACGCATGTACAAAAGAACGGTTTTTTAAATTAAAAATCATTTGGGGTCACTAGGGGTCAAAATGTCAATTTTCACTCCAGTCACTTAAAATGCTATTTTTTCAAGAGGAAATGGCCCATGATTATCAGAATTGGTCAAAAGATTCCTTGGGTACATGCACATATAGGGTGTTCAGCGATTAAAAGTGACATGTCATACGGGGTCACTAGGGGTCATTGAACTTAACAGGGGTAAAAGTTAAGACATGCTCCGATTTGGACCGGGTTTGTTGCATCTTGTTTGGTTTGATGAGCCAAGAAAATAAGTCAATCATATTGACCAGGTCAAAGGTCAAAAAAGGGTCACTAGGGGTCAAAATGTAAATTTTCAATTCGATCACTTAAAATGCATCTTGTCTCAGAGGAAATGATTCATGACCTTCATAATGAGTCAAAAGATTCCTTGGGTACATGCACATATAGGGTGTTCAGCGATTAAAAGTGACATGTCATACGGGGTCACTAGGGGTCATTGAACTTAACAGGGGTAAAAGTTAAGACATGCTCCGATTTGGACCGGGTTTGTTGCATCTTGTTTGGTTTGATGAGCCAAGAAAATAAGTCAATCATAATAACCAGGTCAAAGGTCAAAAAAGGGTCACTAGGGGTCGAAATGTAAATTTTTACTACATTAGGACCCCTAGTGACCTTTTCTTGACCTTTGACCCCAAAAAAATGATTGACTTTTTTTCTTGTCTCATCAATGCCTACAAAATGAGCCATCACCGGTCAAAATCGGAGCAAGTCTTAAATTTTACCCTGTGTGTCTTTATATTAATGATTGCCGCTCTGTCCATGTCGTGTTGATATCCGTATAATGTCATATACGGCATTCTATCAACAAATTTGTAATAGAAGTTTGAATTAATGCCAAAAAATTAATATCATAAAGCGGAAATGGAGTTAGATTTCCATTCAAACATCTTCGGACTCAGCACTACAAAAGACATAAGTAGTGACAGAATCAGCAAATCATATAAAGGATTAACAAATTATTTGAGAAAAAAGGGGATGCACATATAATCTTTTCTTATCATAAAATCGTGCCAAACTATGGCACGCCCCAGTGAACAAAAACGTGTTGAGACTAATACATATTCGTGATCTATGAACACAATTATCTCTAGTTACCTTGATTTTTTCCAAAAATCGAGGTTCTGTATCTCTGCCGTTTCTTACCTTGATTTTTTCAAAAATCCAGGTATTGTATCTGTCGTGTTTCTTCTTTTTACCTTGATTTTTTCAAAAATCCAGGTATTGTATCTGACGTGTTTCTTCTTTTTTTTCTTTTTTTTCTTTTTTTTCTTTCCTCAAACCCATCTAAAAAATGCTATTTTTTCTACAGTTTACATGCTACAATCACCAAACTTGGTCAGTAGAACCCCCCACCTAACCTTCATATAGGGTGTTCACAGTTTGGGGTCAAAGGTCACACAGGGGTCACTAGGGGTCAAAAGGTGATTTTCACTTAAAACGCATTTCCAATTTAGTGAAATGACCTAGGATCGTCAAAATTGGTCCACATATTTCTTTTGACCGTACGCATGTACAAAAGAACGGTTTTTTAAATTAAAAATCATTTGGGGTCACTAGGGGTCAAAATGTCAATTTTCACTCCAGTCACTTAAAATGCTATTTTTTCAAGAGGAAATGGCCCATGATTATCAGAATTGGTCAAAAGATTCCTTGGGTACATGCACATATAGGGTGTTCAGCGATTAAAAGTGACATGTCATACGGGGTCACTAGGGGTCATTGAACTTAACAGGGGTAAAAGTTAAGACATGCTCCGATTTGGACCGGGTTTGTTGCATCTTGTTTGGTTTGATGAGCCAAGAAAATAAGTCAATCATATTGACCAGGTCAAAGGTCAAAAAAGGGTCACTAGGGGTCAAAATGTAAATTTTCAATTCGATCACTTAAAATGCATCTTGTCTCAGAGGAAATGATTCATGACCTTCATAATGAGTCAAAAGATTCCTTGGGTACATGCACATATAGGGTGTTCAGCGATTAAAAGTGACATGTCATACGGGGTCACTAGGGGTCATTGAACTTAACAGGGGTAAAAGTTAAGACATGCTCCGATTTGGACCGGGTTTGTTGCATCTTGTTTGGTTTGATGAGCCAAGAAAATAAGTCAATCATAATAACCAGGTCAAAGGTCAAAAAAGGGTCACTAGGGGTCGAAATGTAAATTTTTACTACATTAGGACCCCTAGTGACCTTTTCTTGACCTTTGACCCCAAAAAAATGATTGACTTTTTTTCTTGTCTCATCAATGCCTACAAAATGAGCCATCACCGGTCAAAATCGGAGCAAGTCTTAAATTTTACCCTGTGTGTCTTTATATTAATGATTGCCGCTCTGTCCATGTCGTGTTGATATCCGTATAATGTCATATACGGCATTCTATCAACAAATTTGTAATAGAAGTTTGAATTAATGCCAAAAAATTAATATCATAAAGCGGAAATGGAGTTAGATTTCCATTCAAACATCTTCGGACTCAGCACTACAAAAGACATAAGTAGTGACAGAATCAGCAAATCATATAAAGGATTAACAAATTATTTGAGAAAAAAGGGGATGCACATATAATCTTTTCTTATCATAAAATCGTGCCAAACTATGGCACGCCCCAGTGAACAAAAACGTGTTGAGACTAATACATATTCGTGATCTATGAACACAATTATCTCTAGTTACCTTGATTTTTTCCAAAAATCGAGGTTCTGTATCTCTGCCGTTTCTTACCTTGATTTTTTCAAAAATCCAGGTATTGTATCTGTCGTGTTTCTTCTTTTTACCTTGATTTTTTCAAAAATCCAGGTATTGTATCTGACGTGTTTCTTCTTTTTTTTCTTTTTTTTCTTTTTTTTCTTTCCTCAAACCCATCTAAAAAATGCTATTTTTTCTACAGTTTACATGCTACAATCACCAAACTTGGTCAGTAGAACCCCCCACCTAACCTTCATATAGGGTGTTCACAGTTTGGGGTCAAAGGTCACACAGGGGTCACTAGGGGTCAAAAGGTGATTTTCACTTAAAACGCATTTCCAATTTAGTGAAATGACCTAGGATCGTCAAAATTGGTCCACATATTTCTTTTGACCGTACGCATGTACAAAAGAACGGTTTTTTAAATTAAAAATCATTTGGGGTCACTAGGGGTCAAAATGTCAATTTTCACTCCAGTCACTTAAAATGCTATTTTTTCAAGAGGAAATGGCCCATGATTATCAGAATTGGTCAAAAGATTCCTTGGGTACATGCACATATAGGGTGTTCAGCGATTAAAAGTGACATGTCATACGGGGTCACTAGGGGTCATTGAACTTAACAGGGGTAAAAGTTAAGACATGCTCCGATTTGGACCGGGTTTGTTGCATCTTGTTTGGTTTGATGAGCCAAGAAAATAAGTCAATCATATTGACCAGGTCAAAGGTCAAAAAAGGGTCACTAGGGGTCAAAATGTAAATTTTCAATTCGATCACTTAAAATGCATCTTGTCTCAGAGGAAATGATTCATGACCTTCATAATGAGTCAAAAGATTCCTTGGGTACATGCACATATAGGGTGTTCAGCGATTAAAAGTGACATGTCATACGGGGTCACTAGGGGTCATTGAACTTAACAGGGGTAAAAGTTAAGACATGCTCCGATTTGGACCGGGTTTGTTGCATCTTGTTTGGTTTGATGAGCCAAGAAAATAAGTCAATCATAATAACCAGGTCAAAGGTCAAAAAAGGGTCACTAGGGGTCGAAATGTAAATTTTTACTACATTAGGACCCCTAGTGACCTTTTCTTGACCTTTGACCCCAAAAAAATGATTGACTTTTTTTCTTGTCTCATCAATGCCTACAAAATGAGCCATCACCGGTCAAAATCGGAGCAAGTCTTAAATTTTACCCTGTGTGTCTTTATATTAATGATTGCCGCTCTGTCCATGTCGTGTTGATATCCGTATAATGTCATATACGGCATTCTATCAACAAATTTGTAATAGAAGTTTGAATTAATGCCAAAAAATTAATATCATAAAGCGGAAATGGAGTTAGATTTCCATTCAAACATCTTCGGACTCAGCACTACAAAAGACATAAGTAGTGACAGAATCAGCAAATCATATAAAGGATTAACAAATTATTTGAGAAAAAAGGGGATGCACATATAATCTTTTCTTATCATAAAATCGTGCCAAACTATGGCACGCCCCAGTGAACAAAAACGTGTTGAGACTAATACATATTCGTGATCTATGAACACAATTATCTCTAGTTACCTTGATTTTTTCCAAAAATCGAGGTTCTGTATCTCTGCCGTTTCTTACCTTGATTTTTTCAAAAATCCAGGTATTGTATCTGTCGTGTTTCTTCTTTTTACCTTGATTTTTTCAAAAATCCAGGTATTGTATCTGACGTGTTTCTTCTTTTTTTTCTTTTTTTTCTTTTTTTTCTTTCCTCAAACCCATCTAAAAAATGCTATTTTTTCTACAGTTTACATGCTACAATCACCAAACTTGGTCAGTAGAACCCCCCACCTAACCTTCATATAGGGTGTTCACAGTTTGGGGTCAAAGGTCACACAGGGGTCACTAGGGGTCAAAAGGTGATTTTCACTTAAAACGCATTTCCAATTTAGTGAAATGACCTAGGATCGTCAAAATTGGTCCACATATTTCTTTTGACCGTACGCATGTACAAAAGAACGGTTTTTTAAATTAAAAATCATTTGGGGTCACTAGGGGTCAAAATGTCAATTTTCACTCCAGTCACTTAAAATGCTATTTTTTCAAGAGGAAATGGCCCATGATTATCAGAATTGGTCAAAAGATTCCTTGGGTACATGCACATATAGGGTGTTCAGCGATTAAAAGTGACATGTCATACGGGGTCACTAGGGGTCATTGAACTTAACAGGGGTAAAAGTTAAGACATGCTCCGATTTGGACCGGGTTTGTTGCATCTTGTTTGGTTTGATGAGCCAAGAAAATAAGTCAATCATATTGACCAGGTCAAAGGTCAAAAAAGGGTCACTATTGGTCAAAATGTAAATTTTCAATTCGATCACTTAAAATGCATCTTGTCTCAGAGGAAATGATTCATGACCTTCATAATGAGTCAAAAGATTCCTTGGGTACATGCACATATAGGGTGTTCAGCGATTAAAAGTGACATGTCATACGGGGTCACTAGGGGTCATTGAACTTAACAGGGGTAAAAGTTAAGACATGCTCCGATTTGGACCGGGTTTGTTGCATCTTGTTTGGTTTGATGAGCCAAGAAAATAAGTCAATCATAATAACCAGGTCAAAGGTCAAAAAAGGGTCACTAGGGGTCGAAATGTAAATTTTTACTACATTAGGACCCCTAGTGACCTTTTCTTGACCTTTGACCCCAAAAAAATGATTGACTTTTTTTCTTGTCTCATCAATGCCTACAAAATGAGCCATCACCGGTCAAAATCGGAGCAAGTCTTAAATTTTACCCTGTGTGTCTTTATATTAATGATTGCCGCTCTGTCCATGTCGTGTTGATATCCGTATAATGTCATATACGGCATTCTATCAACAAATTTGTAATAGAAGTTTGAATTAATGCCAAAAAATTAATATCATAAAGCGGAAATGGAGTTAGATTTCCATTCAAACATCTTCGGACTCAGCACTACAAAAGACATAAGTAGTGACAGAATCAGCAAATCATATAAAGGATTAACAAATTATTTGAGAAAAAAGGGGATGCACATATAATCTTTTCTTATCATAAAATCGTGCCAAACTATGGCACGCCCCAGTGAACAAAAACGTGTTGAGACTAATACATATTCGTGATCTATGAACACAATTATCTCTAGTTACCTTGATTTTTTCCAAAAATCGAGGTTCTGTATCTCTGCCGTTTCTTACCTTGATTTTTTCAAAAATCCAGGTATTGTATCTGTCGTGTTTCTTCTTTTTACCTTGATTTTTTCAAAAATCCAGGTATTGTATCTGACGTGTTTCTTCTTTTTTTTTTTTTTTTTCTTTTTTTTCTTTCCTCAAACCCATCTAAAAAATGCTATTTTTTCTACAGTTTACATGCTACAATCACCAAACTTGGTCAGTAGAACCCCCCACCTAACCTTCATATAGGGTGTTCACAGTTTGGGGTCAAAGGTCACACAGGGGTCACTAGGGGTCAAAAGGTGATTTTCACTTAAAACGCATTTCCAATTTAGTGAAATGACCTAGGATCGTCAAAATTGGTCCACATATTTCTTTTGACCGTACGCATGTACAAAAGAACGGTTTTTTAAATTAAAAATCATTTGGGGTCACTAGGGGTCAAAATGTCAATTTTCACTCCAGTCACTTAAAATGCTATTTTTTCAAGAGGAAATGGCCCATGATTATCAGAATTGGTCAAAAGATTCCTTGGGTACATGCACATATAGGGTGTTCAGCGATTAAAAGTGACATGTCATACGGGGTCACTAGGGGTCATTGAACTTAACAGGGGTAAAAGTTAAGACATGCTCCGATTTGGACCGAATTTGTTGCATCTTGTTTGGTTTGATGAGCCAAGAAAATAAGTCAATCATATTGACCAGGTCAAAGGTCAAAAAAGGGTCACTAGGGGTCAAAATGTAAATTTTCAATTCGATCACTTAAAATGCATCTTGTCTCAGAGGAAATGATTCATGACCTTCATAATGAGTCAAAAGATTCCTTGGGTACATGCACATATAGGGTGTTCAGCGATTAAAAGTGACATGTCATACGGGGTCACTAGGGGTCATTGAACTTAACAGGGGTAAAAGTTAAGACATGCTCCGATTTGGACCGGGTTTGTTGCATCTTGTTTGGTTTGATGAGCCAAGAAAATAAGTCAATCATAATAACCAGGTCAAAGGTCAAAAAAGGGTCACTAGGGGTCGAAATGTAAATTTTTACTACATTAGGACCCCTAGTGACCTTTTCTTGACCTTTGACCCCAAAAAAATGATTGACTTTTTTTCTTGTCTCATCAATGCCTACAAAATGAGCCATCACCGGTCAAAATCGGAGCAAGTCTTAAATTTTACCCTGTGTGTCTTTATATTAATGATTGCCGCTCTGTCCATGTCGTGTTGATATCCGTATAATGTCATATACGGCATTCTATCAACAAATTTGTAATAGAAGTTTGAATTAATGCCAAAAAATTAATATCATAAAGCGGAAATGGAGTTAGATTTCCATTCAAACATCTTCGGACTCAGCACTACAAAAGACATAAGTAGTGACAGAATCAGCAAATCATATAAAGGATTAACAAATTATTTGAGAAAAAAGGGGATGCACATATAATCTTTTCTTATCATAAAATCGTGCCAAACTATGGCACGCCCCAGTGAACAAAAACGTGTTGAGACTAATACATATTCGTGATCTATGAACACAATTATCTCTAGTTACCTTGATTTTTTCCAAAAATCGAGGTTCTGTATCTCTGCCGTTTCTTACCTTGATTTTTTCAAAAATCCAGGTATTGTATCTGTCGTGTTTCTTCTTTTTACCTTGATTTTTTCAAAAATCCAGGTATTGTATCTGACGTGTTTCTTCTTTTTTTTTCTTTTTTTTCTTTTTTTTCTTTCCTCAAACCCATCTAAAAAATGCTATTTTTTCTACAGTTTACATGCTACAATCACCAAACTTGGTCAGTAGAACCCCCCACCTAACCTTCATATAGGGTGTTCACAGTTTGGGGTCAAAGGTCACACAGGGGTCACTAGGGGTCAAAAGGTGATTTTCACTTAAAACGCATTTCCAATTTAGTGAAATGACCTAGGATCGTCAAAATTGGTCCACATATTTCTTTTGACCGTACGCATGTACAAAAGAACGGTTTTTTAAATTAAAAATCATTTGGGGTCACTAGGGGTCAAAATGTCAATTTTCACTCCAGTCACTTAAAATGCTATTTTTTCAAGAGGAAATGGCCCATGATTATCAGAATTGGTCAAAAGATTCCTTGGGTACATGCACATATAGGGTGTTCAGCGATTAAAAGTGACATGTCATACGGGGTCACTAGGGGTCATTGAACTTAACAGGGGTAAAAGTTAAGACATGCTCCGATTTGGACCGGGTTTGTTGCATCTTGTTTGGTTTGATGAGCCAAGAAAATAAGTCAATCATATTGACCAGGTCAAAGGTCAAAAAAGGGTCACTAGGGGTCAAAATGTAAATTTTCAATTCGATCACTTAAAATGCATCTTGTCTCAGAGGAAATGATTCATGACCTTCATAATGAGTCAAAAGATTCCTTGGGTACATGCACATATAGGGTGTTCAGCGATTAAAAGTGACATGTCATACGGGGTCACTAGGGGTCATTGAACTTAACAGGGGTAAAAGTTAAGACATGCTCCGATTTGGACCGGGTTTGTTGCATCTTGTTTGGTTTGATGAGCCAAGAAAATAAGTCAATCATAATAACCAGGTCAAAGGTCAAAAAAGGGTCACTAGGGGTCGAAATGTAAATTTTTACTACATTAGGACCCCTAGTGACCTTTTCTTGACCTTTGACCCCAAAAAAATGATTGACTTTTTTTCTTGTCTCATCAATGCCTACAAAATGAGCCATCACCGGTCAAAATCGGAGCAAGTCTTAAATTTTACCCTGTGTGTCTTTATATTAATGATTGCCGCTCTGTCCATGTCGTGTTGATATCCGTATAATGTCATATACGGCATTCTATCAACAAATTTGTAATAGAAGTTTGAATTAATGCCAAAAAATTAATATCATAAAGCGGAAATGGAGTTAGATTTCCATTCAAACATCTTCGGACTCAGCACTACAAAAGACATAAGTAGTGACAGAATCAGCAAATCATATAAAGGATTAACAAATTATTTGAGAAAAAAGGGGATGCACATATAATCTTTTCTTATCATAAAATCGTGCCAAACTATGGCACGCCCCAGTGAACAAAAACGTGTTGAGACTAATACATATTCGTGATCTATGAACACAATTATCTCTAGTTACCTTGATTTTTTCCAAAAATCGAGGTTCTGTATCTCTGCCGTTTCTTACCTTGATTTTTTCAAAAATCCAGGTATTGTATCTGTCGTGTTTCTTCTTTTTACCTTGATTTTTTCAAAAATCCAGGTATTGTATCTGACGTGTTTCTTCTTTTTTTTCTTTTTTTTCTTTTTTTTCTTTCCTCAAACCCATCTAAAAAATGCTATTTTTTCTACAGTTTACATGCTACAATCACCAAACTTGGTCAGTAGAACCCCCCACCTAACCTTCATATAGGGTGTTCACAGTTTGGGGTCAAAGGTCACACAGGGGTCACTAGGGGTCAAAAGGTGATTTTCACTTAAAACGCATTTCCAATTTAGTGAAATGACCTAGGATCGTCAAAATTGGTCCACATATTTCTTTTGACCGTACGCATGTACAAAAGAACGGTTTTTTAAATTAAAAATCATTTGGGGTCACTAGGGGTCAAAATGTCAATTTTCACTCCAGTCACTTAAAATGCTATTTTTTCAAGAGGAAATGGCCCATGATTATCAGAATTGGTCAAAAGATTCCTTGGGTACATGCACATATAGGGTGTTCAGCGATTAAAAGTGACATGTCATACGGGGTCACTAGGGGTCATTGAACTTAACAGGGGTAAAAGTTAAGACATGCTCCGATTTGGACCGGGTTTGTTGCATCTTGTTTGGTTTGATGAGCCAAGAAAATAAGTCAATCATATTGACCAGGTCAAAGGTCAAAAAAGGGTCACTAGGGGTCAAAATGTAAATTTTCAATTCGATCACTTAAAATGCATCTTGTCTCAGAGGAAATGATTCATGACCTTCATAATGAGTCAAAAGATTCCTTGGGTACATGCACATATAGGGTGTTCAGCGATTAAAAGTGACATGTCATACGGGGTCACTAGGGGTCATTGAACTTAACAGGGGTAAAAGTTAAGACATGCTCCGATTTGGACCGGGTTTGTTGCATCTTGTTTGGTTTGATGAGCCAAGAAAATAAGTCAATCATAATAACCAGGTCAAAGGTCAAAAAAGGGTCACTAGGGGTCGAAATGTAAATTTTTACTACATTAGGACCCCTAGTGACCTTTTTTTGACCTTTGACCCCAAAAAAATGATTGACTTTTTTTCTTGTCTCATCAATGCCTACAAAATGAGCCATCACCGGTCAAAATCGGAGCAAGTCTTAAATTTTACCCTGTGTGTCTTTATATTAATGATTGCCGCTCTGTCCATGTCGTGTTGATATCCGTATAATGTCATATACGGCATTCTATCAACAAATTTGTAATAGAAGTTTGAATTAATGCCAAAAAATTAATATCATAAAGCGGAAATGGAGTTAGATTTCCATTCAAACATCTTCGGACTCAGCACTACAAAAGACATAAGTAGTGACAGAATCAGCAAATCATATAAAGGATTAACAAATTATTTGAGAAAAAAGGGGATGCACATATAATCTTTTCTTATCATAAAATCGTGCCAAACTATGGCACGCCCCAGTGAACAAAAACGTGTTGAGACTAATACATATTCGTGATCTATGAACACAATTATCTCTAGTTACCTTGATTTTTTCCAAAAATCGAGGTTCTGTATCTCTGCCGTTTCTTACCTTGATTTTTTCAAAAATCCAGGTATTGTATCTGTCGTGTTTCTTCTTTTTACCTTGATTTTTTCAAAAATCCAGGTATTGTATCTGACGTGTTTCTTCTTTTTTTTTTTTTTTTTTTTTTTTTTCTTTCCTCAAACCCATCTAAAAAATGCTATTTTTTCTACAGTTTACATGCTACAATCACCAAACTTGGTCAGTAGAACCCCCCACCTAACCTTCATATAGGGTGTTCACAGTTTGGGGTCAAAGGTCACACAGGGGTCACTAGGGGTCAAAAGGTGATTTTCACTTAAAACGCATTTCCAATTTAGTGAAATGACCTAGGATCGTCAAAATTGGTCCACATATTTCTTTTGACCGTACGCATGTACAAAAGAACGGTTTTTTAAATTAAAAATCATTTGGGGTCACTAGGGGTCAAAATGTCAATTTTCACTCCAGTCACTTAAAATGCTATTTTTTCAAGAGGAAATGGCCCATGATTATCAGAATTGGTCAAAAGATTCCTTGGGTACATGCACATATAGGGTGTTCAGCGATTAAAAGTGACATGTCATACGGGGTCACTAGGGGTCATTGAACTTAACAGGGGTAAAAGTTAAGACATGCTCCGATTTGGACCGGGTTTGTTGCATCTTGTTTGGTTTGATGAGCCAAGAAAATAAGTCAATCATATTGACCAGGTCAAAGGTCAAAAAAGGGTCACTAGGGGTCAAAATGTAAATTTTCAATTCGATCACTTAAAATGCATCTTGTCTCAGAGGAAATGATTCATGACCTTCATAATGAGTCAAAAGATTCCTTGGGTACATGCACATATAGGGTGTTCAGCGATTAAAAGTGACATGTCATACGGGGTCACTAGGGGTCATTGAACTTAACAGGGGTAAAAGTTAAGACATGCTCCGATTTGGACCGGGTTTGTTGCATCTTGTTTGGTTTGATGAGCCAAGAAAATAAGTCAATCATAATAACCAGGTCAAAGGTCAAAAAAGGGTCACTAGGGGTCGAAATGTAAATTTTTACTACATTAGGACCCCTAGTGACCTTTTCTTGACCTTTGACCCCAAAAAAATGATTGACTTTTTTTCTTGTCTCATCAATGCCTACAAAATGAGCCATCACCGGTCAAAATCGGAGCAAGTCTTAAATTTTACCCTGTGTGTCTTTATATTAATGATTGCCGCTCTGTCCATGTCGTGTTGATATCCGTATAATGTCATATACGGCATTCTATCAACAAATTTGTAATAGAAGTTTGAATTAATGCCAAAAAATTAATATCATAAAGCGGAAATGGAGTTAGATTTCCATTCAAACATCTTCGGACTCAGCACTACAAAAGACATAAGTAGTGACAGAATCAGCAAATCATATAAAGGATTAACAAATTATTTGAGAAAAAAGGGGATGCACATATAATCTTTTCTTATCATAAAATCGTGCCAAACTATGGCACGCCCCAGTGAACAAAAACGTGTTGAGACTAATACATATTCGTGATCTATGAACACAATTATCTCTAGTTACCTTGATTTTTTCCAAAAATCGAGGTTCTGTATCTCTGCCGTTTCTTACCTTGATTTTTTCAAAAATCCAGGTATTGTATCTGTCGTGTTTCTTCTTTTTACCTTGATTTTTTCAAAAATCCAGGTATTGTATCTGACGTGTTTCTTCTTTTTTTTTCTTTTTTTCTTTTTTTTCTTTCCTCAAACCCATCTAAAAAATGCTATTTTTTCTACAGTTTACATGCTACAATCACCAAACTTGGTCAGTAGAACCCCCCACCTAACCTTCATATAGGGTGTTCACAGTTTGGGGTCAAAGGTCACACAGGGGTCACTAGGGGTCAAAAGGTGATTTTCACTTAAAACGCATTTCCAATTTAGTGAAATGACCTAGGATCGTCAAAATTGGTCCACATATTTCTTTTGACCGTACGCATGTACAAAAGAACGGTTTTTTAAATTAAAAATCATTTGGGGTCACTAGGGGTCAAAATGTCAATTTTCACTCCAGTCACTTAAAATGCTATTTTTTCAAGAGGAAATGGCCCATGATTATCAGAATTGGTCAAAAGATTCCTTGGGTACATGCACATATAGGGTGTTCAGCGATTAAAAGTGACATGTCATACGGGGTCACTAGGGGTCATTGAACTTAACAGGGGTAAAAGTTAAGACATGCTCCGATTTGGACCGGGTTTGTTGCATCTTGTTTGGTTTGATGAGCCAAGAAAATAAGTCAATCATATTGACCAGGTCAAAGGTCAAAAAAGGGTCACTAGGGGTCAAAATGTAAATTTTCAATTCGATCACTTAAAATGCATCTTGTCTCAGAGGAAATGATTCATGACCTTCATAATGAGTCAAAAGATTCCTTGGGTACATGCACATATAGGGTGTTCAGCGATTAAAAGTGACATGTCATACGGGGTCACTAGGGGTCATTGAACTTAACAGGGGTAAAAGTTAAGACATGCTCCGATTTGGACCGGGTTTGTTGCATCTTGTTTGGTTTGATGAGCCAAGAAAATAAGTCAATCATAATAACCAGGTCAAAGGTCAAAAAAGGGTCACTAGGGGTCGAAATGTAAATTTTTACTACATTAGGACCCCTAGTGACCTTTTCTTGACCTTTGACCCCAAAAAAATGATTGACTTTTTTTCTTGTCTCATCAATGCCTACAAAATGAGCCATCACCGGTCAAAATCGGAGCAAGTCTTAAATTTTACCCTGTGTGTCTTTATATTAATGATTGCCGCTCTGTCCATGTCGTGTTGATATCCGTATAATGTCATATACGGCATTCTATCAACAAATTTGTAATAGAAGTTTGAATTAATGCCAAAAAATTAATATCATAAAGCGGAAATGGAGTTAGATTTCCATTCAAACATCTTCGGACTCAGCACTACAAAAGACATAAGTAGTGACAGAATCAGCAAATCATATAAAGGATTAACAAATTATTTGAGAAAAAAGGGGATGCACATATAATCTTTTCTTATCATAAAATCGTGCCAAACTATGGCACGCCCCAGTGAACAAAAACGTGTTGAGACTAATACATATTCGTGATCTATGAACACAATTATCTCTAGTTACCTTGATTTTTTCCAAAAATCGAGGTTCTGTATCTCTGCCGTTTCTTACCTTGATTTTTTCAAAAATCCAGGTATTGTATCTGTCGTGTTTCTTCTTTTTACCTTGATTTTTTCAAAAATCCAGGTATTGTATCTGACGTGTTTCTTCTTTTTTTTTCTTTTTTTTCTTTTTTTTCTTTCCTCAAACCCATCTAAAAAATGCTATTTTTTCTACAGTTTACATGCTACAATCACCAAACTTGGTCAGTAGAACCCCCCACCTAACCTTCATATAGGGTGTTCACAGTTTGGGGTCAAAGGTCACACAGGGGTCACTAGGGGTCAAAAGGTGATTTTCACTTAAAACGCATTTCCAATTTAGTGAAATGACCTAGGATCGTCAAAATTGGTCCACATATTTCTTTTGACCGTACGCATGTACAAAAGAACGGTTTTTTAAATTAAAAATCATTTGGGGTCACTAGGGGTCAAAATGTCAATTTTCACTCCAGTCACTTAAAATGCTATTTTTTCAAGAGGAAATGGCCCATGATTATCAGAATTGGTCAAAAGATTCCTTGGGTACATGCACATATAGGGTGTTCAGCGATTAAAAGTGACATGTCATACGGGGTCACTAGGGGTCATTGAACTTAACAGGGGTAAAAGTTAAGACATGCTCCGATTTGGACCGGGTTTGTTGCATCTTGTTTGGTTTGATGAGCCAAGAAAATAAGTCAATCATATTGACCAGGTCAAAGGTCAAAAAAGGGTCACTAGGGGTCAAAATGTAAATTTTCAATTCGATCACTTAAAATGCATCTTGTCTCAGAGGAAATGATTCATGACCTTCATAATGAGTCAAAAGATTCCTTGGGTACATGCACATATAGGGTGTTCAGCGATTAAAAGTGACATGTCATACGGGGTCACTAGGGGTCATTGAACTTAACAGGGGTAAAAGTTAAGACATGCTCCGATTTGGACCGGGTTTGTTGCATCTTGTTTGGTTTGATGAGCCAAGAAAATAAGTCAATCATAATAACCAGGTCAAAGGTCAAAAAAGGGTCACTAGGGGTCGAAATGTAAATTTTTACTACATTAGGACCCCTAGTGACCTTTTCTTGACCTTTGACCCCAAAAAAATGATTGACTTTTTTTCTTGTCTCATCAATGCCTACAAAATGAGCCATCACCGGTCAAAATCGGAGCAAGTCTTAAATTTTACCCTGTGTGTCTTTATATTAATGATTGCCGCTCTGTCCATGTCGTGTTGATATCCGTATAATGTCATATACGGCATTCTATCAACAAATTTGTAATAGAAGTTTGAATTAATGCCAAAAAATTAATATCATAAAGCGGAAATGGAGTTAGATTTCCATTCAAACATCTTCGGACTCAGCACTACAAAAGACATAAGTAGTGACAGAATCAGCAAATCATATAAAGGATTAACAAATTATTTGAGAAAAAAGGGGATGCACATATAATCTTTTCTTATCATAAAATCGTGCCAAACTATGGCACGCCCCAGTGAACAAAAACGTGTTGAGACTAATACATATTCGTGATCTATGAACACAATTATCTCTAGTTACCTTGATTTTTTCCAAAAATCGAGGTTCTGTATCTCTGCCGTTTCTTACCTTGATTTTTTCAAAAATCCAGGTATTGTATCTGTCGTGTTTCTTCTTTTTACCTTGATTTTTTCAAAAATCCAGGTATTGTATCTGACGTGTTTCTTCTTTTTTTTTCTTTTTTTCTTTTTTTTCTTTCCTCAAACCCATCTAAAAAATGCTATTTTTTCTACAGTTTACATGCTACAATCACCAAACTTGGTCAGTAGAACCCCCCACCTAACCTTCATATAGGGTGTTCACAGTTTGGGGTCAAAGGTCACACAGGGGTCACTAGGGGTCAAAAGGTGATTTTCACTTAAAACGCATTTCCAATTTAGTGAAATGACCTAGGATCGTCAAAATTGGTCCACATATTTCTTTTGACCGTACGCATGTACAAAAGAACGGTTTTTTAAATTAAAAATCATTTGGGGTCACTAGGGGTCAAAATGTCAATTTTCACTCCAGTCACTTAAAATGCTATTTTTTCAAGAGGAAATGGCCCATGATTATCAGAATTGGTCAAAAGATTCCTTGGGTACATGCACATATAGGGTGTTCAGCGATTAAAAGTGACATGTCATACGGGGTCACTAGGGGTCATTGAACTTAACAGGGGTAAAAGTTAAGACATGCTCCGATTTGGACCGGGTTTGTTGCATCTTGTTTGGTTTGATAAGCCAAGAAAATAAGTCAATCATATTGACCAGGTCAAAGGTCTTTTTTTCTTTTTTTTCTTTCCTCAAACCCATCTAAAAAATGCTATTTTTTCTACAGTTTACATGCTACAATCACCAAACTTGGTCAGTAGAACCCCCCACCTAACCTTCATATAGGGTGTTCACAGTTTGGGGTCAAAGGTCACACAGGGGTCACTAGGGGTCAAAAAGTGATTTTCACTTAAAACGCATTTCCAATTTAGTGAAATGACCTAGGATCGTCAAAATTGGTCCACATATTTCTTTTGACCGTACGCATGTACAAAAGAACGGTTTTTTAAATTAAAAATCATTTGGGGTCACTAGGGGTCAAAATGTCAATTTTCACTCCAGTCACTTAAAATGCTATTTTTTCAAGAGGAAATGGCCCATGATTATCAGAATTGGTCAAAAGATTCCTTGGGTACATGCACATATAGGGTGTTCAGCGATTAAAAGTGACATGTCATACGGGGTCACTAGGGGTCATTGAACTTAACAGGGGTAAAAGTTAAGACATGCTCCGATTTGGACCGGGTTTGTTGCATCTTGTTTGGTTTGATAAGCCAAGAAAATAAGTCAATCATATTGACCAGGTCAAAGGTCAAAAAAGGGTCACTAGGGGTCAAAATGTAAATTTTCAATTCGATCACTTAAAATGCATCTTGTCTCAGAGGAAATGATTCATGACCTTCATAATGAGTCAAAAGATTCCTTGGGTACATGCACATATAGGGTGTTCAGCGATTAAAAGTGACATGTCATACGGGGTCACTAGGGGTCATTGAACTTAACAGGGGTAAAAGTTAAGACATGCTCCGATTTGGACCGGGTTTGTTGCATCTTGTTTGGTTTGATGAGCCAAGAAAATAAGTCAATCATAATAACCAGGTCAAAGGTCAAAAAAGGGTCACTAGGGGTCGAAATGTAAATTTTTACTACATTAGGACCCCTAGTGACCTTTTCTTGACCTTTGACCCCAAAAAAATGATTGACTTTTTTTCTTGTCTCATCAATGCCTACAAAATGAGCCATCACCGGTCAAAATCGGAGCAAGTCTTAAATTTTACCCTGTGTGTCTTTATATTAATGATTGCCGCTCTGTCCATGTCGTGTTGATATCCGTATAATGTCATATACGGCATTCTATCAACAAATTTGTAATAGAAGTTTGAATTAATGCCAAAAAATTAATATCATAAAGCGGAAATGGAGTTAGATTTCCATTCAAACATCTTCGGACTCAGCACTACAAAAGACATAAGTAGTGACAGAATCAGCAAATCATATAAAGGATTAACAAATTATTTGAGAAAAAAGGGGATGCACATATAATCTTTTCTTATCATAAAATCGTGCCAAACTATGGCACGCCCCAGTGAACAAAAATGTGTTGAGACTAATACATATTCGTGATCTATGAACACAATTATCTCTAGTTACCTTGATTTTTTCCAAAAATCGAGGTTCTGTATCTCTGCCGTTTCTTACCTTGATTTTTTCAAAAATCCAGGTATTGTATCTGTCGTGTTTCTTCTTTTTACCTTGATTTTTTCAAAAATCCAGGTATTGTATCTGACGTGTTTCTTCTTTTTTTTTCTTTTTTTCTTTTTTTTCTTTCCTCAAACCCATCTAAAAAATGCTATTTTTTCTACAGTTTACATGCTACAATCACCAAACTTGGTCAGTAGAACCCCCCACCTAACCTTCATATAGGGTGTTCACAGTTTGGGGTCAAAGGTCACACAGGGGTCACTAGGGGTCAAAAGGTGATTTTCACTTAAAACGCATTTCCAATTTAGTGAAATGACCTAGGATCGTCAAAATTGGTCCACATATTTCTTTTGACCGTACGCATGTACAAAAGAACGGTTTTTTAAATTAAAAATCATTTGGGGTCACTAGGGGTCAAAATGTCAATTTTCACTCCAGTCACTTAAAATGCTATTTTTTCAAGAGGAAATGGCCCATGATTATCAGAATTGGTCAAAAGATTCCTTGGGTACATGCACATATAGGGTGTTCAGCGATTAAAAGTGACATGTCATACGGGGTCACTAGGGGTCATTGAACTTAACAGGGGTAAAAGTTAAGACATGCTCCGATTTGGACCGGGTTTGTTGCATCTTGTTTGGTTTGATGAGCCAAGAAAATAAGTCAATCATATTGACCAGGTCAAAGGTCAAAAAAGGGTCACTAGGGGTCAAAATGTAAATTTTCAATTCGATCACTTAAAATGCATCTTGTCTCAGAGGAAATGATTCATGACCTTCATAATGAGTCAAAAGATTCCTTGGGTACATGCACATATAGGGTGTTCAGCGATTAAAAGTGACATGTCATACGGGGTCACTAGGGGTCATTGAACTTAACAGGGGTAAAAGTTAAGACATGCTCCGATTTGGACCGGGTTTGTTGCATCTTGTTTGGTTTGATGAGCCAAGAAAATAAGTCAATCATAATAACCAGGTCAAAGGTCAAAAAAGGGTCACTAGGGGTCGAAATGTAAATTTTTACTACATTAGGACCCCTAGTGACCTTTTCTTGACCTTTGACCCCAAAAAAATGATTGACTTTTTTTCTTGTCTCATCAATGCCTACAAAATGAGCCATCACCGGTCAAAATCGGAGCAAGTCTTAAATTTTACCCTGTGTGTCTTTATATTAATGATTGCCGCTCTGTCCATGTCGTGTTGATATCCGTATAATGTCATATACGGCATTCTATCAACAAATTTGTAATAGAAGTTTGAATTAATGCCAAAAAATTAATATCATAAAGCGGAAATGGAGTTAGATTTCCATTCAAACATCTTCGGACTCAGCACTACAAAAGACATAAGTAGTGACAGAATCAGCAAATCATATAAAGGATTAACAAATTATTTGAGAAAAAAGGGGATGCACATATAATCTTTTCTTATCATAAAATCGTGCCAAACTATGGCACGCCCCAGTGAACAAAAACGTGTTGAGACTAATACATATTCGTGATCTATGAACACAATTATCTCTAGTTACCTTGATTTTTTCCAAAAATCGAGGTTCTGTATCTCTGCCGTTTCTTACCTTGATTTTTTCAAAAATCCAGGTATTGTATCTGTCGTGTTTCTTCTTTTTACCTTGATTTTTTCAAAAATCCAGGTATTGTATCTGACGTGTTTCTTCTTTTTTTTTTTTTTTTTCTTTTTTTTCTTTCCTCAAACCCATCTAAAAAATGCTATTTTTTCTACAGTTTACATGCTACAATCACCAAACTTGGTCAGTAGAACCCCCCACCTAACCTTCATATAGGGTGTTCACAGTTTGGGGTCAAAGGTCACACAGGGGTCACTAGGGGTCAAAAGGTGATTTTCACTTAAAACGCATTTCCAATTTAGTGAAATGACCTAGGATCGTCAAAATTGGTCCACATATTTCTTTTGACCGTACGCATGTACAAAAGAACGGTTTTTTAAATTAAAAATCATTTGGGGTCACTAGGGGTCAAAATGTCAATTTTCACTCCAGTCACTTAAAATGCTATTTTTTCAAGAGGAAATGGCCCATGATTATCAGAATTGGTCAAAAGATTCCTTGGGTACATGCACATATAGGGTGTTCAGCGATTAAAAGTGACATGTCATACGGGGTCACTAGGGGTCATTGAACTTAACAGGGGTAAAAGTTAAGACATGCTCCGATTTGGACCGGGTTTGTTGCATCTTGTTTGGTTTGATGAGCCAAGAAAATAAGTCAATCATATTGACCAGGTCAAAGGTCAAAAAAGGGTCACTAGGGGTCAAAATGTAAATTTTCAATTCGATCACTTAAAATGCATCTTGTCTCAGAGGAAATGATTCATGACCTTCATAATGAGTCAAAAGATTCCTTGGGTACATGCACATATAGGGTGTTCAGCGATTAAAAGTGACATGTCATACGGGGTCACTAGGGGTCATTGAACTTAACAGGGGTAAAAGTTAAGACATGCTCCGATTTGGACCGGGTTTGTTGCATCTTGTTTGGTTTGATGAGCCAAGAAAATAAGTCAATCATAATAACCAGGTCAAAGGTCAAAAAAGGGTCACTAGGGGTCGAAATGTAAATTTTTACTACATTAGGACCCCTAGTGACCTTTTCTTGACCTTTGACCCCAAAAAAATGATTGACTTTTTTTCTTGTCTCATCAATGCCTACAAAATGAGCCATCACCGGTCAAAATCGGAGCAAGTCTTAAATTTTACCCTGTGTGTCTTTATATTAATGATTGCCGCTCTGTCCATGTCGTGTTGATATCCGTATAATGTCATATACGGCATTCTATCAACAAATTTGTAATAGAAGTTTGAATTAATGCCAAAAAATTAATATCATAAAGCGGAAATGGAGTTAGATTTCCATTCAAACATCTTCGGACTCAGCACTACAAAAGACATAAGTAGTGACAGAATCAGCAAATCATATAAAGGATTAACAAATTATTTGAGAAAAAAGGGGATGCACATATAATCTTTTCTTATCATAAAATCGTGCCAAACTATGGCACGCCCCAGTGAACAAAAACGTGTTGAGACTAATACATATTCGTGATCTATGAACACAATTATCTCTAGTTACCTTGATTTTTTCCAAAAATCGAGGTTCTGTATCTCTGCCGTTTCTTACCTTGATTTTTTCAAAAATCCAGGTATTGTATCTGTCGTGTTTCTTCTTTTTACCTTGATTTTTTCAAAAATCCAGGTATTGTATCTGACGTGTTTCTTCTTTTTTTTTCTTTTTTTCTTTTTTTTCTTTCCTCAAACCCATCTAAAAAATGCTATTTTTTCTACAGTTTACATGCTACAATCACCAAACTTGGTCAGTAGAACCCCCCACCTAACCTTCATATAGGGTGTTCACAGTTTGGGGTCAAAGGTCACACAGGGGTCACTAGGGGTCAAAAGGTGATTTTCACTTAAAACGCATTTCCAATTTAGTGAAATGACCTAGGATCGTCAAAATTGGTCCACATATTTCTTTTGACCGTACGCATGTACAAAAGAACGGTTTTTTAAATTAAAAATCATTTGGGGTCACTAGGGGTCAAAATGTCAATTTTCACTCCAGTCACTTAAAATGCTATTTTTTCAAGAGGAAATGGCCCATGATTATCAGAATTGGTCAAAAGATTCCTTGGGTACATGCACATATAGGGTGTTCAGCGATTAAAAGTGACATGTCATACGGGGTCACTAGGGGTCATTGAACTTAACAGGGGTAAAAGTTAAGACATGCTCCGATTTGGACCGGGTTTGTTGCATCTTGTTTGGTTTGATGAGCCAAGAAAATAAGTCAATCATATTGACCAGGTCAAAGGTCAAAAAAGGGTCACTAGGGGTCAAAATGTAAATTTTCAATTCGATCACTTAAAATGCATCTTGTCTCAGAGGAAATGATTCATGACCTTCATAATGAGTCAAAAGATTCCTTGGGTACATGCACATATAGGGTGTTCAGCGATTAAAAGTGACATGTCATACGGGGTCACTAGGGGTCATTGAACTTAACAGGGGTAAAAGTTAAGACATGCTCCGATTTGGACCGGGTTTGTTGCATCTTGTTTGGTTTGATGAGCCAAGAAAATAAGTCAATCATAATAACCAGGTCAAAGGTCAAAAAAGGGTCACTAGGGGTCGAAATGTAAATTTTTACTACATTAGGACCCCTAGTGACCTTTTCTTGACCTTTGACCCCAAAAAAATGATTGACTTTTTTTCTTGTCTCATCAATGCCTACAAAATGAGCCATCACCGGTCAAAATCGGAGCAAGTCTTAAATTTTACCCTGTGTGTCTTTATATTAATGATTGCCGCTCTGTCCATGTCGTGTTGATATCCGTATAATGTCATATACGGCATTCTATCAACAAATTTGTAATAGAAGTTTGAATTAATGCCAAAAAATTAATATCATAAAGCGGAAATGGAGTTAGATTTCCATTCAAACATCTTCGGACTCAGCACTACAAAAGACATAAGTAGTGACAGAATCAGCAAATCATATAAAGGATTAACAAATTATTTGAGAAAAAAGGGGATGCACATATAATCTTTTCTTATCATAAAATCGTGCCAAACTATGGCACGCCCCAGTGAACAAAAACGTGTTGAGACTAATACATATTCGTGATCTATGAACACAATTATCTCTAGTTACCTTGATTTTTTCCAAAAATCGAGGTTCTGTATCTCTGCCGTTTCTTACCTTGATTTTTTCAAAAATCCAGGTATTGTATCTGTCGTGTTTCTTCTTTTTACCTTGATTTTTTCAAAAATCCAGGTATTGTATCTGACGTGTTTCTTCTTTTTTTTTCTTTTTTTCTTTTTTTTCTTTCCTCAAACCCATCTAAAAAATGCTATTTTTTCTACAGTTTACATGCTACAATCACCAAACTTGGTCAGTAGAACCCCCCACCTAACCTTCATATAGGGTGTTCACAGTTTGGGGTCAAAGGTCACACAGGGGTCACTAGGGGTCAAAAGGTGATTTTCACTTAAAACGCATTTCCAATTTAGTGAAATGACCTAGGATCGTCAAAATTGGTCCACATATTTCTTTTGACCGTACGCATGTACAAAAGAACGGTTTTTTAAATTAAAAATCATTTGGGGTCACTAGGGGTCAAAATGTCAATTTTCACTCCAGTCACTTAAAATGCTATTTTTTCAAGAGGAAATGGCCCATGATTATCAGAATTGGTCAAAAGATTCCTTGGGTACATGCACATATAGGGTGTTCAGCGATTAAAAGTGACATGTCATACGGGGTCACTAGGGGTCATTGAACTTAACAGGGGTAAAAGTTAAGACATGCTCCGATTTGGACCGGGTTTGTTGCATCTTGTTTGGTTTGATGAGCCAAGAAAATAAGTCAATCATATTGACCAGGTCAAAGGTCAAAAAAGGGTCACTAGGGGTCAAAATGTAAATTTTCAATTCGATCACTTAAAATGCATCTTGTCTCAGAGGAAATGATTCATGACCTTCATAATGAGTCAAAAGATTCCTTGGGTACATGCACATATAGGGTGTTCAGCGATTAAAAGTGACATGTCATACGGGGTCACTAGGGGTCATTGAACTTAACAGGGGTAAAAGTTAAGACATGCTCCGATTTGGACCGGGTTTGTTGCATCTTGTTTGGTTTAATGAGCCAAGAAAATAAGTCAATCATAATAACCAGGTCAAAGGTCAAAAAAGGGTCACTAGGGGTCGAAATGTAAATTTTTACTACATTAGGACCCCTAGTGACCTTTTCTTGACCTTTGACCCCAAAAAAATGATTGACTTTTTTTCTTGTCTCATCAATGCCTACAAAATGAGCCATCACCGGTCAAAATCGGAGCAAGTCTTAAATTTTACCCTGTGTGTCTTTATATTAATGATTGCCGCTCTGTCCATGTCGTGTTGATATCCGTATAATGTCATATACGGCATTCTATCAACAAATTTGTAATAGAAGTTTGAATTAATGCCAAAAAATTAATATCATAAAGCGGAAATGGAGTTAGATTTCCATTCAAACATCTTCGGACTCAGCACTACAAAAGACATAAGTAGTGACAGAATCAGCAAATCATATAAAGGATTAACAAATTATTTGAGAAAAAAGGGGATGCACATATAATCTTTTCTTATCATAAAATCGTGCCAAACTATGGCACGCCCCAGTGAACAAAAACGTGTTGAGACTAATACATATTCGTGATCTATGAACACAATTATCTCTAGTTACCTTGATTTTTTCCAAAAATCGAGGTTCTGTATCTCTGCCGTTTCTTACCTTGATTTTTTCAAAAATCCAGGTATTGTATCTGTCGTGTTTCTTCTTTTTACCTTGATTTTTTCAAAAATCCAGGTATTGTATCTGACGTGTTTCTTCTTTTTTTTTCTTTTTTTCTTTTTTTTCTTTCCTCAAACCCATCTAAAAAATGCTATTTTTTCTACAGTTTACATGCTACAATCACCAAACTTGGTCAGTAGAACCCCCCACCTAACCTTCATATAGGGTGTTCACAGTTTGGGGTCAAAGGTCACACAGGGGTCACTAGGGGTCAAAAGGTGATTTTCACTTAAAACGCATTTCCAATTTAGTGAAATGACCTAGGATCGTCAAAATTGGTCCACATATTTCTTTTGACCGTACGCATGTACAAAAGAACGGTTTTTTAAATTAAAAATCATTTGGGGTCACTAGGGGTCAAAATGTCAATTTTCACTCCAGTCACTTAAAATGCTATTTTTTCAAGAGGAAATGGCCCATGATTATCAGAATTGGTCAAAAGATTCCTTGGGTACATGCACATATAGGGTGTTCAGCGATTAAAAGTGACATGTCATACGGGGTCACTAGGGGTCATTGAACTTAACAGGGGTAAAAGTTAAGACATGCTCCGATTTGGACCGGGTTTGTTGCATCTTGTTTGGTTTGATGAGCCAAGAAAATAAGTCAATCATATTGACCAGGTCAAAGGTCAAAAAAGGGTCACTAGGGGTCAAAATGTAAATTTTCAATTCGATCACTTAAAATGCATCTTGTCTCAGAGGAAATGATTCATGACCTTCATAATGAGTCAAAAGATTCCTTGGGTACATGCACATATAGGGTGTTCAGCGATTAAAAGTGACATGTCATACGGGGTCACTAGGGGTCATTGAACTTAACAGGGGTAAAAGTTAAGACATGCTCCGATTTGGACCGGGTTTGTTGCATCTTGTTTGGTTTGATGAGCCAAGAAAATAAGTCAATCATAATAACCAGGTCAAAGGTCAAAAAAGGGTCACTAGGGGTCGAAATGTAAATTTTTACTACATTAGGACCCCTAGTGACCTTTTCTTGACCTTTGACCCCAAAAAAATGATTGACTTTTTTTCTTGTCTCATCAATGCCTACAAAATGAGCCATCACCGGTCAAAATCGGAGCAAGTCTTAAATTTTACCCTGTGTGTCTTTATATTAATGATTGCCGCTCTGTCCATGTCGTGTTGATATCCGTATAATGTCATATACGGCATTCTATCAACAAATTTGTAATAGAAGTTTGAATTAATGCCAAAAAATTAATATCATAAAGCGGAAATGGAGTTAGATTTCCATTCAAACATCTTCGGACTCAGCACTACAAAAGACATAAGTAGTGACAGAATCAGCAAATCATATAAAGGTAATAAATATAAGAGGACCTGACGTTTCGATTCTAACAGAATCTTTATCGAAGGTAAAATGACAGAATACAACATTACACAACATATATATAGACAGAGGAACAATAGGCAGGAAGTCAAAGTGACAGATGAATGAATAGGGGAAGATATCATGCTAGACAGCTGATTGATGAAGTGGATAAAATAACAAAAGGATGACATAGACAAAGGGGAGATTAAAAGTAAAAGGCAAATAGGATATAAAAATAATTGGTGAGTGAAATCAATAATGGTGATTGATGACTACAAATAGATGATAAAATGGATGGAAATGTAAAAGGACTGAGAGAATGCATGAGAAAACAAGAAAAAACAAAGTGGGACTAGGCCTATGGTAACAAATAATGGAAATGCACTGGAACAAGTAATGAAAATTACTGTGCATAGGAGACAATGTAGAAAATGAAAACAAAGTATCACATATATCAAGAAGTAAAAAATGAAAAATGGAGTGAAGAAAAAGTGGAGAAAAACAAATGGGTGAAAAATACAAATGATGGGTATATAAGATACAAATGGAGGAGGTGGGGGGGCGGGGGGTTGAGTCTAATCATTCCCTTCCTGGATGTTTAGGCCATGGGGCGGAATAGTGAGAAGACGCTTCATCCATAACTTCTCTCTACTGAGACGTACCACTTCTGAACGGCTACCTAAAGATTCAATGCCCTGTAAGATCATATCAGACATAGTGTGGTTGGGAAGGTTGAAGTGGTGTCCGACAGGTGGCTTGTTGGTGTTGACCGTCGATCTGTGTCCATAGAAGCGCTTCTTCAGTGAGTTTTTAGTCTCACCAACATACTGGACTCCACACACTCTACATGATAAGAGGTAAATTACATTAGATGTGGTGCAAGTGATGTGACCCTTCGTCTTGTAGGTGGCATGGGTGGTGTGGCTGGTGAAGGAATCGCCTTCCTTGATGTGTTCCCGGCAAACGACGCACCTGCTGGTCGACTCGCACTTAGAAGTGCCATGTTGCGTGGGGAGAGAATCATCAGTTACCGGGGGGATGGTAGCCCGTACTAACATATCTCGTAGGTTGCGAGGGCGTCTGTAGGCCAGGATTGGTATGTCAGGAACTGCACGACGAAGACGGTCTGATGTGTGGAGAATGTGGTGGTTAGTGTTTGTGATGTGACGCAGAGGAGGAAGGTTAGGATGAAATGTGGTAACAAGGGGAATCTTAGGGGTGGGGTCTTGGTTTCTGGGCTTCTCCTGAAGGACTGTGGCTCTCGGGAGAGAGTGGACTTTCTTGATGGCTTGCTGGACTTTGGTGGAGCTGTGACCCCTGGTAACCAGATGCTTCTTCAAATTCTGTGCATGATATGAGAATCTAGATTCGTTAGAACAAATACGTCGGAGACGGAGAGCCTGACTATATGCTATGCCTGTCTTACAATGGCGAGGGTGGCAGCTTGAAGCATGGAGATACTGGTGCGTATCTGTAGGCTTGGTGAAGAGATCTGTAGATAGTATACCATTCTCAGCTTTCTGTATGGTTACATCAAGAAAGTGTGCCTGTTGGTGGGAGTAGTCAGAAGTGAACTTAATGGTCCTGTGAAATGAGTTCATGTGATCAATGAATGTGAGGAGACTGCTTTCATCACTGGTCCAGATAAAGAATATGTCGTCAATGTACCGCAACCAAATCCAAGGTCGACAAGGTGCTTCAGCTAGCAATTGTTCCTCCAGCCTAGACATGAAAAGACAGGCCCATGACGGAGCCATCCTAGTACCCATAGCTGTGCCATGTACCTGCAAGTAGGTCCTGTCCATGAAAGTGAAATTGTTCTTGGTTAGGACATGGTTCATGAGGCATTCAATATCAGGTATGGGAGGACTGGAATGACCAATCTTAGCCAAAGCTGCACGGCTTGCTTCTATGCCTTCCTGATGGGGAATGTTGGTATAGAGGGACTTAACATCAAATGTGCCAATAATAGCGGTGCTTGGAACTTGGTTCTTGATGGCTTCGAGTTTCCTGAGAAAGTCCGGGGTGTCATGGATATAGGAGGGAACCTGTGAAACAAGAGGCTTGATGAAGTTATCGACAAAGAGGGATATATGCTCAGTTGGGGAGCCGTTGCCAGAGATGATGGGTCTGCCTGGGTTTCCCGGCTTATGGATCTTAGGAAGGAGGTAGAAGCGGGCAGCACTGCAATCTTTGGGAGATAGAAACTCAAAGGCCTTGTCAGAGAGCTCATGACGCTGATGCATGTCATCCAGGGTATGCTGAATCTGTTGAGAAAATGTGTTAGTGGGATCAGAGTCAAGAACAGCATAATGAATGCGGTTGTCAAGATGACGCATGGCTTCATCAATGTACTTCTGTCGGTCCATGACAACTACTGCTGACCCTTTGTCTGCTGGCTTGATGATGATGTCTGTCCGTAACCTGATGGAATTCAGTGCCTGGCGTTCCTCCCTAGGGATATTGTCATGAGATCTGCGGGAAACTTGCTCAGAAGTGTTAACCTGGGTGCTAACGACTTGGACATAAGTTTCAAGGGCAGGGACTCTGTTCTTGGGAGGAACCCAAGTACTCTTCTTGTAGAACGGCTCAGGTACAGATGGTGGGGCATCAAGAAAAAATTCTTTGAGACGTATCCTCCGATAATACTGAGTAAGATCCTCGCTAAGCTCAACTTGATTGACATCAGGAGGAGTGGGACAGAATTTAAGGCCTCTAGAGAGAAGTCTGTGTTCAGCATCAGATAAGGTGGAAGATGAAAGGTTAATGACAGTGGATGCAGCTGGTTCTGGTTCAGGAGGAGGTGGGCGCCTGAACCGCCGGTACTTGTGCCGTTTCTGCTTCTCTAACAGGCCAGATACTTTCTTGTTTCTTGTGTTTATGAGTTCAGTCTCCTGTCTAGATAAACAACCATTTATTTCATTAGTAAACTGTAAAAATTGAGCATCTGAGCAGCAATTCTCCAGTTCAAGTTGAAGCTTGACAATATCCTCATTCAAATGAAGGATTAACATATAAAGGATTAACATATAAAGGATTACAAATTATTTGAGAAAAAAGGGGATGCACATATAATCTTTTCTTATCATAAAATCGTGCCAAACTATGGCACGCCCCAGTGAACAAAAACGTGTTGAGACTAATACATATTCGTGATCTATGAACACAATTATCTCTAGTTACCTTGATTTTTTCCAAAAATCGAGGTTCTGTATCTCTGCCGTTTCTTACCTTGATTTTTTCAAAAATCCAGGTATTGTATCTGTCGTGTTTCTTCTTTTTACCTTGATTTTTTCAAAAATCCAGGTATTGTATCTGACGTGTTTCTTCTTTTTTTTTCTTTTTTTCTTTTTTTTCTTTCCTCAAACCCATCTAAAAAATGCTATTTTTTCTACAGTTTACATGCTACAATCACCAAACTTGGTCAGTAGAACCCCCCACCTAACCTTCATATAGGGTGTTCACAGTTTGGGGTCAAAGGTCACACAGGGGTCACTAGGGGTCAAAAGGTGATTTTCACTTAAAACGCATTTCCAATTTAGTGAAATGACCTAGGATCGTCAAAATTGGTCCACATATTTCTTTTGACCGTACGCATGTACAAAAGAACGGTTTTTTAAATTAAAAATCATTTGGGGTCACTAGGGGTCAAAATGTCAATTTTCACTCCAGTCACTTAAAATGCTATTTTTTCAAGAGGAAATGGCCCATGATTATCAGAATTGGTCAAAAGATTCCTTGGGTACATGCACATATAGGGTGTTCAGCGATTAAAAGTGACATGTCATACGGGGTCACTAGGGGTCATTGAACTTAACAGGGGTAAAAGTTAAGACATGCTCCGATTTGGACCGGGTTTGTTGCATCTTGTTTGGTTTGATGAGCCAAGAAAATAAGTCAATCATATTGACCAGGTCAAAGGTCAAAAAAGGGTCACTAGGGGTCAAAATGTAAATTTTCAATTCGATCACTTAAAATGCATCTTGTTTTAGAGGAAATGATTCATGACCTTCATAATGAGTCAAAAGATTCCTTGGGTACATGCACATATAGGGTGTTCAGCGATTAAAAGTGACATGTCATACGGGGTCACTAGGGGTCATTGAACTTAACAGGGGTAAAAGTTAAGACATGCTCCGATTTGGACCGGGTTTGTTGCATCTTGTTTGGTTTGATGAGCCAAGAAAATAAGTCAATCATAATAACCAGGTCAAAGGTCAAAAAAGGGTCACTAGGGGTCGAAATGTAAATTTTTACTACATTAGGACCCCTAGTGACCTTTTCTTGACCTTTGACCCCAAAAAAATGATTGACTTTTTTTCTTGTCTCATCAATGCCTACAAAATGAGCCATCACCGGTCAAAATCGGAGCAAGTCTTAAATTTTACCCTGTGTGTCTTTATATTAATGATTGCCGCTCTGTCCATGTCGTGTTGATATCCGTATAATGTCATATACGGCATTCTATCAACAAATTTGTAATAGAAGTTTGAATTAATGCCAAAAAATTAATATCATAAAGCGGAAATGGAGTTAGATTTCCATTCAAACATCTTCGGACTCAGCACTACAAAAGACATAAGTAGTGACAGAATCAGCAAATCATATAAAGGATTAACAAATTATTTGAGAAAAAAGGGGATGCACATATAATCTTTTCTTATCATAAAATCGTGCCAAACTATGGCACGCCCCAGTGAACAAAAACGTGTTGAGACTAATACATATTCGTGATCTATGAACACAATTATCTCTAGTTACCTTGATTTTTTCCAAAAATCGAGGTTCTGTATCTCTGCCGTTTCTTACCTTGATTTTTTCAAAAATCCAGGTATTGTATCTGTCGTGTTTCTTCTTTTTACCTTGATTTTTTCAAAAATCCAGGTATTGTATCTGACGTGTTTCTTCTTTTTTTTTCTTTTTTTCTTTTTTTTCTTTCCTCAAACCCATCTAAAAAATGCTATTTTTTCTACAGTTTACATGCTACAATCACCAAACTTGGTCAGTAGAACCCCCCACCTAACCTTCATATAGGGTGTTCACAGTTTGGGGTCAAAGGTCACACAGGGGTCACTAGGGGTCAAAAGGTGATTTTCACTTAAAACGCATTTCCAATTTAGTGAAATGACCTAGGATCGTCAAAATTGGTCCACATATTTCTTTTGACCGTACGCATGTACAAAAGAACGGTTTTTTAAATTAAAAATCATTTGGGGTCACTAGGGGTCAAAATGTCAATTTTCACTCCAGTCACTTAAAATGCTATTTTTTCAAGAGGAAATGGCCCATGATTATCAGAATTGGTCAAAAGATTCCTTGGGTACATGCACATATAGGGTGTTCAGCGATTAAAAGTGACATGTCATACGGGGTCACTAGGGGTCATTGAACTTAACAGGGGTAAAAGTTAAGACATGCTCCGATTTGGACCGGGTTTGTTGCATCTTGTTTGGTTTGATGAGCCAAGAAAATAAGTCAATCATATTGACCAGGTCAAAGGTCAAAAAAGGGTCACTAGGGGTCAAAATGTAAATTTTCAATTCGATCACTTAAAATGCATCTTGTCTCAGAGGAAATGATTCATGACCTTCATAATGAGTCAAAAGATTCCTTGGGTACATGCACATATAGGGTGTTCAGCGATTAAAAGTGACATGTCATACGGGGTCACTAGGGGTCATTGAACTTAACAGGGGTAAAAGTTAAGACATGCTCCGATTTGGACCGGGTTTGTTGCATCTTGTTTGGTTTGATGAGCCAAGAAAATAAGTCAATCATAATAACCAGGTCAAAGGTCAAAAAAGGGTCACTAGGGGTCGAAATGTAAATTTTTACTACATTAGGACCCCTAGTGACCTTTTCTTGACCTTTGACCCCAAAAAAATGATTGACTTTTTTTCTTGTCTCATCAATGCCTACAAAATGAGCCATCACCGGTCAAAATCGGAGCAAGTCTTAAATTTTACCCTGTGTGTCTTTATATTAATGATTGCCGCTCTGTCCATGTCGTGTTGATATCCGTATAATGTCATATACGGCATTCTATCAACAAATTTGTAATAGAAGTTTGAATTAATGCCAAAAAATTAATATCATAAAGCGGAAATGGAGTTAGATTTCCATTCAAACATCTTCGGACTCAGCACTACAAAAGACATAAGTAGTGACAGAATCAGCAAATCATATAAAGGATTAACAAATTATTTGAGAAAAAAGGGGATGCACATATAATCTTTTCTTATCATAAAATCGTGCCAAACTATGGCACGCCCCAGTGAACAAAAACGTGTTGAGACTAATACATATTCGTGATCTATGAACACAATTATCTCTAGTTACCTTGATTTTTTCCAAAAATCGAGGTTCTGTATCTCTGCCGTTTCTTACCTTGATTTTTTCAAAAATCCAGGTATTGTATCTGTCGTGTTTCTTCTTTTTACCTTGATTTTTTCAAAAATCCAGGTATTGTATCTGACGTGTTTCTTCTTTTTTTTTCTTTTTTTCTTTTTTTTCTTTCCTCAAACCCATCTAAAAAATGCTATTTTTTCTACAGTTTACATGCTACAATCACCAAACTTGGTCAGTAGAACCCCCCACCTAACCTTCATATAGGGTGTTCACAGTTTGGGGTCAAAGGTCACACAGGGGTCACTAGGGGTCAAAAGGTGATTTTCACTTAAAACGCATTTCCAATTTAGTGAAATGACCTAGGATCGTCAAAATTGGTCCACATATTTCTTTTGACCGTACGCATGTACAAAAGAACGGTTTTTTAAATTAAAAATCATTTGGGGTCACTAGGGGTCAAAATGTCAATTTTCACTCCAGTCACTTAAAATGCTATTTTTTCAAGAGGAAATGGCCCATGATTATCAGAATTGGTCAAAAGATTCCTTGGGTACATGCACATATAGGGTGTTCAGCGATTAAAAGTGACATGTCATACGGGGTCACTAGGGGTCATTGAACTTAACAGGGGTAAAAGTTAAGACATGCTCCGATTTGGACCGGGTTTGTTGCATCTTGTTTGGTTTGATGAGCCAAGAAAATAAGTCAATCATATTGACCAGGTCAAAGGTCAAAAAAGGGTCACTAGGGGTCAAAATGTAAATTTTCAATTCGATCACTTAAAATGCATCTTGTCTCAGAGGAAATGATTCATGACCTTCATAATGAGTCAAAAGATTCCTTGGGTACATGCACATATAGGGTGTTCAGCGATTAAAAGTGACATGTCATACGGGGTCACTAGGGGTCATTGAACTTAACAGGGGTAAAAGTTAAGACATGCTCCGATTTGGACCGGGTTTGTTGCATCTTGTTTGGTTTGATGAGCCAAGAAAATAAGTCAATCATAATAACCAGGTCAAAGGTCAAAAAAGGGTCACTAGGGGTCGAAATGTAAATTTTTACTACATTAGGACCCCTAGTGACCTTTTCTTGACCTTTGACCCCAAAAAAATGATTGACTTTTTTTCTTGTCTCATCAATGCCTACAAAATGAGCCATCACCGGTCAAAATCGGAGCAAGTCTTAAATTTTACCCTGTGTGTCTTTATATTAATGATTGCCGCTCTGTCCATGTCGTGTTGATATCCGTATAATGTCATATACGGCATTCTATCAACAAATTTGTAATAGAAGTTTGAATTAATGCCAAAAAATTAATATCATAAAGCGGAAATGGAGTTAGATTTCCATTCAAACATCTTCGGACTCAGCACTACAAAAGACATAAGTAGTGACAGAATCAGCAAATCATATAAAGGATTAACAAATTATTTGAGAAAAAAGGGGATGCACATATAATCTTTTCTTATCATAAAATCGTGCCAAACTATGGCACGCCCCAGTGAACAAAAACGTGTTGAGACTAATACATATTCGTGATCTATGAACACAATTATCTCTAGTTACCTTGATTTTTTCCAAAAATCGAGGTTCTGTATCTCTGCCGTTTCTTACCTTGATTTTTTCAAAAATCCAGGTATTGTATCTGTCGTGTTTCTTCTTTTTACCTTGATTTTTTCAAAAATCCAGGTATTGTATCTGACGTGTTTCTTCTTTTTTTTTCTTTTTTTCTTTTTTTTCTTTCCTCAAACCCATCTAAAAAATGCTATTTTTTCTACAGTTTACATGCTACAATCACCAAACTTGGTCAGTAGAACCCCCCACCTAACCTTCATATAGGGTGTTCACAGTTTGGGGTCAAAGGTCACACAGGGGTCACTAGGGGTCAAAAGGTGATTTTCACTTAAAACGCATTTCCAATTTAGTGAAATGACCTAGGATCGTCAAAATTGGTCCACATATTTCTTTTGACCGTACGCATGTACAAAAGAACGGTTTTTTAAATTAAAAATCATTTGGGGTCACTAGGGGTCAAAATGTCAATTTTCACTCCAGTCACTTAAAATGCTATTTTTTCAAGAGGAAATGGCCCATGATTATCAGAATTGGTCAAAAGATTCCTTGGGTACATGCACATATAGGGTGTTCAGCGATTAAAAGTGACATGTCATACGGGGTCACTAGGGGTCATTGAACTTAACAGGGGTAAAAGTTAAGACATGCTCCGATTTGGACCGGGTTTGTTGCATCTTGTTTGGTTTGATGAGCCAAGAAAATAAGTCAATCATATTGACCAGGTCAAAGGTCAAAAAAGGGTCACTAGGGGTCAAAATGTAAATTTTCAATTCGATCACTTAAAATGCATCTTGTCTCAGAGGAAATGATTCATGACCTTCATAATGAGTCAAAAGATTCCTTGGGTACATGCACATATAGGGTGTTCAGCGATTAAAAGTGACATGTCATACGGGGTCACTAGGGGTCATTGAACTTAACAGGGGTAAAAGTTAAGACATGCTCCGATTTGGACCGGGTTTGTTGCATCTTGTTTGGTTTGATGAGCCAAGAAAATAAGTCAATCATAATAACCAGGTCAAAGGTCAAAAAAGGGTCACTAGGGGTCGAAATGTAAATTTTTACTACATTAGGACCCCTAGTGACCTTTTCTTGACCTTTGACCCCAAAAAAATGATTGACTTTTTTTCTTGTCTCATCAATGCCTACAAAATGAGCCATCACCGGTCAAAATCGGAGCAAGTCTTAAATTTTACCCTGTGTGTCTTTATATTAATGATTGCCGCTCTGTCCATGTCGTGTTGATATCCGTATAATGTCATATACGGCATTCTATCAACAAATTTGTAATAGAAGTTTGAATTAATGCCAAAAAATTAATATCATAAAGCGGAAATGGAGTTAGATTTCCATTCAAACATCTTCGGACTCAGCACTACAAAAGACATAAGTAGTGACAGAATCAGCAAATCATATAAAGGATTAACAAATTATTTGAGAAAAAAGGGGATGCACATATAATCTTTTCTTATCATAAAATCGTGCCAAACTATGGCACGCCCCAGTGAACAAAAACGTGTTGAGACTAATACATATTCGTGATCTATGAACACAATTATCTCTAGTTACCTTGATTTTTTCCAAAAATCGAGGTTCTGTATCTCTGCCGTTTCTTACCTTGATTTTTTCAAAAATCCAGGTATTGTATCTGTCGTGTTTCTTCTTTTTACCTTGATTTTTTCAAAAATCCAGGTATTGTATCTGACGTGTTTCTTCTTTTTTTTTCTTTTTTTCTTTTTTTTCTTTCCTCAAACCCATCTAAAAAATGCTATTTTTTCTACAGTTTACATGCTACAATCACCAAACTTGGTCAGTAGAACCCCCCACCTAACCTTCATATAGGGTGTTCACAGTTTGGGGTCAAAGGTCACACAGGGGTCACTAGGGGTCAAAAGGTGATTTTCACTTAAAACGCATTTCCAATTTAGTGAAATGACCTAGGATCGTCAAAATTGGTCCACATATTTCTTTTGACCGTACGCATGTACAAAAGAACGGTTTTTTAAATTAAAAATCATTTGGGGTCACTAGGGGTCAAAATGTCAATTTTCACTCCAGTCACTTAAAATGCTATTTTTTCAAGAGGAAATGGCCCATGATTATCAGAATTGGTCAAAAGATTCCTTGGGTACATGCACATATAGGGTGTTCAGCGATTAAAAGTGACATGTCATACGGGGTCACTAGGGGTCATTGAACTTAACAGGGGTAAAAGTTAAGACATGCTCCGATTTGGACCGGGTTTGTTGCATCTTGTTTGGTTTGATGAGCCAAGAAAATAAGTCAATCATATTGACCAGGTCAAAGGTCAAAAAAGGGTCACTAGGGGTCAAAATGTAAATTTTCAATTCGATCACTTAAAATGCATCTTGTCTCAGAGGAAATGATTCATGACCTTCATAATGAGTCAAAAGATTCCTTGGGTACATGCACATATAGGGTGTTCAGCGATTAAAAGTGACATGTCATACGGGGTCACTAGGGGTCATTGAACTTAACAGGGGTAAAAGTTAAGACATGCTCCGATTTGGACCGGGTTTGTTGCATCTTGTTTGGTTTGATGAGCCAAGAAAATAAGTCAATCATAATAACCAGGTCAAAGGTCAAAAAAGGGTCACTAGGGGTCGAAATGTAAATTTTTACTACATTAGGACCCCTAGTGACCTTTTCTTGACCTTTGACCCCAAAAAAATGATTGACTTTTTTTCTTGTCTCATCAATGCCTACAAAATGAGCCATCACCGGTCAAAATCGGAGCAAGTCTTAAATTTTACCCTGTGTGTCTTTATATTAATGATTGCCGCTCTGTCCATGTCGTGTTGATATCCGTATAATGTCATATACGGCATTCTATCAACAAATTTGTAATAGAAGTTTGAATTAATGCCAAAAAATTAATATCATAAAGCGGAAATGGAGTTAGATTTCCATTCAAACATCTTCGGACTCAGCACTACAAAAGACATAAGTAGTGACAGAATCAGCAAATCATATAAAGGATTAACAAATTATTTGAGAAAAAAGGGGATGCACATATAATCTTTTCTTATCATAAAATCGTGCCAAACTATGGCACGCCCCAGTGAACAAAAACGTGTTGAGACTAATACATATTCGTGATCTATGAACACAATTATCTCTAGTTACCTTGATTTTTTCCAAAAATCGAGGTTCTGTATCTCTGCCGTTTCTTACCTTGATTTTTTCAAAAATCCAGGTATTGTATCTGTCGTGTTTCTTCTTTTTACCTTGATTTTTTCAAAAATCCAGGTATTGTATCTGACGTGTTTCTTCTTTTTTTTTCTTTTTTTCTTTTTTTTCTTTCCTCAAACCCATCTAAAAAATGCTATTTTTTCTACAGTTTACATGCTACAATCACCAAACTTGGTCAGTAGAACCCCCCACCTAACCTTCATATAGGGTGTTCACAGTTTGGGGTCAAAGGTCACACAGGGGTCACTAGGGGTCAAAAGGTGATTTTCACTTAAAACGCATTTCCAATTTAGTGAAATGACCTAGGATCGTCAAAATTGGTCCACATATTTCTTTTGACCGTACGCATGTACAAAAGAACGGTTTTTTAAATTAAAAATCATTTGGGGTCACTAGGGGTCAAAATGTCAATTTTCACTCCAGTCACTTAAAATGCTATTTTTTCAAGAGGAAATGGCCCATGATTATCAGAATTGGTCAAAAGATTCCTTGGGTACATGCACATATAGGGTGTTCAGCGATTAAAAGTGACATGTCATACGGGGTCACTAGGGGTCATTGAACTTAACAGGGGTAAAAGTTAAGACATGCTCCGATTTGGACCGGGTTTGTTGCATCTTGTTTGGTTTGATGAGCCAAGAAAATAAGTCAATCATATTGACCAGGTCAAAGGTCAAAAAAGGGTCACTAGGGGTCAAAATGTAAATTTTCAATTCGATCACTTAAAATGCATCTTGTCTCAGAGGAAATGATTCATGACCTTCATAATGAGTCAAAAGATTCCTTGGGTACATGCACATATAGGGTGTTCAGCGATTAAAAGTGACATGTCATACGGGGTCACTAGGGGTCATTGAACTTAACAGGGGTAAAAGTTAAGACATGCTCCGATTTGGACCGGGTTTGTTGCATCTTGTTTGGTTTGATGAGCCAAGAAAATAAGTCAATCATAATAACCAGGTCAAAGGTCAAAAAAGGGTCACTAGGGGTCGAAATGTAAATTTTTACTACATTAGGACCCCTAGTGACCTTTTCTTGACCTTTGACCCCAAAAAAATGATTGACTTTTTTTCTTGTCTCATCAATGCCTACAAAATGAGCCATCACCGGTCAAAATCGGAGCAAGTCTTAAATTTTACCCTGTGTGTCTTTATATTAATGATTGCCGCTCTGTCCATGTCGTGTTGATATCCGTATAATGTCATATACGGCATTCTATCAACAAATTTGTAATAGAAGTTTGAATTAATGCCAAAAAATTAATATCATAAAGCGGAAATGGAGTTAGATTTCCATTCAAACATCTTCGGACTCAGCACTACAAAAGACATAAGTAGTGACAGAATCAGCAAATCATATAAAGGATTAACAAATTATTTGAGAAAAAAGGGGATGCACATATAATCTTTTCTTATCATAAAATCGTGCCAAACTATGGCACGCCCCAGTGAACAAAAACGTGTTGAGACTAATACATATTCGTGATCTATGAACACAATTATCTCTAGTTACCTTGATTTTTTCCAAAAATCGAGGTTCTGTATCTCTGCCGTTTCTTACCTTGATTTTTTCAAAAATCCAGGTATTGTATCTGTCGTGTTTCTTCTTTTTACCTTGATTTTTTCAAAAATCCAGGTATTGTATCTGACGTGTTTCTTCTTTTTTTTTCTTTTTTTCTTTTTTTTCTTTCCTCAAACCCATCTAAAAAATGCTATTTTTTCTACAGTTTACATGCTACAATCACCAAACTTGGTCAGTAGAACCCCCCACCTAACCTTCATATAGGGTGTTCACAGTTTGGGGTCAAAGGTCACACAGGGGTCACTAGGGGTCAAAAGGTGATTTTCACTTAAAACGCATTTCCAATTTAGTGAAATGACCTAGGATCGTCAAAATTGGTCCACATATTTCTTTTGACCGTACGCATGTACAAAAGAACGGTTTTTTAAATTAAAAATCATTTGGGGTCACTAGGGGTCAAAATGTCAATTTTCACTCCAGTCACTTAAAATGCTATTTTTTCAAGAGGAAATGGCCCATGATTATCAGAATTGGTCAAAAGATTCCTTGGGTACATGCACATATAGGGTGTTCAGCGATTAAAAGTGACATGTCATACGGGGTCACTAGGGGTCATTGAACTTAACAGGGGTAAAAGTTAAGACATGCTCCGATTTGGACCGGGTTTGTTGCATCTTGTTTGGTTTGATAAGCCAAGAAAATAAGTCAATCATATTGACCAGGTCAAAGGTCAAAAAAGGGTCACTAGGGGTCAAAATGTAAATTTTCAATTCGATCACTTAAAATGCATCTTGTCTCAGAGGAAATGATTCATGACCTTCATAATGAGTCAAAAGATTCCTTGGGTACATGCACATATAGGGTGTTCAGCGATTAAAAGTGACATGTCATACGGGGTCACTAGGGGTCATTGAACTTAACAGGGGTAAAAGTTAAGACATGCTCCGATTTGGACCGGGTTTGTTGCATCTTGTTTGGTTTGATGAGCCAAGAAAATAAGTCAATCATAATAACCAGGTCAAAGGTCAAAAAAGGGTCACTAGGGGTCGAAATGTAAATTTTTACTACATTAGGACCCCTAGTGACCTTTTCTTGACCTTTGACCCCAAAAAAATGATTGACTTTTTTTCTTGTCTCATCAATGCCTACAAAATGAGCCATCACCGGTCAAAATCGGAGCAAGTCTTAAATTTTACCCTGTGTGTCTTTATATTAATGATTGCCGCTCTGTCCATGTCGTGTTGATATCCGTATAATGTCATATACGGCATTCTATCAACAAATTTGTAATAGAAGTTTGAATTAATGCCAAAAAATTAATATCATAAAGCGGAAATGGAGTTAGATTTCCATTCAAACATCTTCGGACTCAGCACTACAAAAGACATAAGTAGTGACAGAATCAGCAAATCATATAAAGGATTAACAAATTATTTGAGAAAAAAGGGGATGCACATATAATCTTTTCTTATCATAAAATCGTGCCAAACTATGGCACGCCCCAGTGAACAAAAACGTGTTGAGACTAATACATATTCGTGATCTATGAACACAATTATCTCTAGTTACCTTGATTTTTTCCAAAAATCGAGGTTCTGTATCTCTGCCGTTTCTTACCTTGATTTTTTCAAAAATCCAGGTATTGTATCTGTCGTGTTTCTTCTTTTTACCTTGATTTTTTCAAAAATCCAGGTATTGTATCTGACGTGTTTCTTCTTTTTTTTTCTTTTTTTCTTTTTTTTCTTTCCTCAAACCCATCTAAAAAATGCTATTTTTTCTACAGTTTACATGCTACAATCACCAAACTTGGTCAGTAGAACCCCCCACCTAACCTTCATATAGGGTGTTCACAGTTTGGGGTCAAAGGTCACACAGGGGTCACTAGGGGTCAAAAGGTGATTTTCACTTAAAACGCATTTCCAATTTAGTGAAATGACCTAGGATCGTCAAAATTGGTCCACATATTTCTTTTGACCGTACGCATGTACAAAAGAACGGTTTTTTAAATTAAAAATCATTTGGGGTCACTAGGGGTCAAAATGTCAATTTTCACTCCAGTCACTTAAAATGCTATTTTTTCAAGAGGAAATGGCCCATGATTATCAGAATTGGTCAAAAGATTCCTTGGGTACATGCACATATAGGGTGTTCAGCGATTAAAAGTGACATGTCATACGGGGTCACTAGGGGTCATTGAACTTAACAGGGGTAAAAGTTAAGACATGCTCCGATTTGGACCGGGTTTGTTGCATCTTGTTTGGTTTGATGAGCCAAGAAAATAAGTCAATCATATTGACCAGGTCAAAGGTCAAAAAAGGGTCACTAGGGGTCAAAATGTAAATTTTCAATTCGATCACTTAAAATGCATCTTGTCTCAGAGGAAATGATTCATGACCTTCATAATGAGTCAAAAGATTCCTTGGGTACATGCACATATAGGGTGTTCAGCGATTAAAAGTGACATGTCATACGGGGTCACTAGGGGTCATTGAACTTAACAGGGGTAAAAGTTAAGACATGCTCCGATTTGGACCGGGTTTGTTGCATCTTGTTTGGTTTGATGAGCCAAGAAAATAAGTCAATCATAATAACCAGGTCAAAGGTCAAAAAAGGGTCACTAGGGGTCGAAATGTAAATTTTTACTACATTAGGACCCCTAGTGACCTTTTCTTGACCTTTGACCCCAAAAAAATGATTGACTTTTTTTCTTGTCTCATCAATGCCTACAAAATGAGCCATCACCGGTCAAAATCGGAGCAAGTCTTAAATTTTACCCTGTGTGTCTTTATATTAATGATTGCCGCTCTGTCCATGTCGTGTTGATATCCGTATAATGTCATATACGGCATTCTATCAACAAATTTGTAATAGAAGTTTGAATTAATGCCAAAAAATTAATATCATAAAGCGGAAATGGAGTTAGATTTCCATTCAAACATCTTCGGACTCAGCACTACAAAAGACATAAGTAGTGACAGAATCAGCAAATCATATAAAGGATTAACAAATTATTTGAGAAAAAAGGGGATGCACATATAATCTTTTCTTATCATAAAATCGTGCCAAACTATGGCACGCCCCAGTGAACAAAAACGTGTTGAGACTAATACATATTCGTGATCTATGAACACAATTATCTCTAGTTACCTTGATTTTTTCCAAAAATCGAGGTTCTGTATCTCTGCCGTTTCTTACCTTGATTTTTTCAAAAATCCAGGTATTGTATCTGTCGTGTTTCTTCTTTTTACCTTGATTTTTTCAAAAATCCAGGTATTGTATCTGACGTGTTTCTTCTTTTTTTTTCTTTTTTTCTTTTTTTTCTTTCCTCAAACCCATCTAAAAAATGCTATTTTTTCTACAGTTTACATGCTACAATCACCAAACTTGGTCAGTAGAACCCCCCACCTAACCTTCATATAGGGTGTTCACAGTTTGGGGTCAAAGGTCACACAGGGGTCACTAGGGGTCAAAAGGTGATTTTCACTTAAAACGCATTTCCAATTTAGTGAAATGACCTAGGATCGTCAAAATTGGTCCACATATTTCTTTTGACCGTACGCATGTACAAAAGAACGGTTTTTTAAATTAAAAATCATTTGGGGTCACTAGGGGTCAAAATGTCAATTTTCACTCCAGTCACTTAAAATGCTATTTTTTCAAGAGGAAATGGCCCATGATTATCAGAATTGGTCAAAAGATTCCTTGGGTACATGCACATATAGGGTGTTCAGCGATTAAAAGTGACATGTCATACGGGGTCACTAGGGGTCATTGAACTTAACAGGGGTAAAAGTTAAGACATGCTCCGATTTGGACCGGGTTTGTTGCATCTTGTTTGGTTTGATGAGCCAAGAAAATAAGTCAATCATATTGACCAGGTCAAAGGTCAAAAAAGGGTCACTAGGGGTCAAAATGTAAATTTTCAATTCGATCACTTAAAATGCATCTTGTCTCAGAGGAAATGATTCATGACCTTCATAATGAGTCAAAAGATTCCTTGGGTACATGCACATATAGGGTGTTCAGCGATTAAAAGTGACATGTCATACGGGGTCACTAGGGGTCATTGAACTTAACAGGGGTAAAAGTTAAGACATGCTCCGATTTGGACCGGGTTTGTTGCATCTTGTTTGGTTTGATGAGCCAAGAAAATAAGTCAATCATAATAACCAGGTCAAAGGTCAAAAAAGGGTCACTAGGGGTCGAAATGTAAATTTTTACTACATTAGGACCCCTAGTGACCTTTTCTTGACCTTTGACCCCAAAAAAATGATTGACTTTTTTTCTTGTCTCATCAATGCCTACAAAATGAGCCATCACCGGTCAAAATCGGAGCAAGTCTTAAATTTTACCCTGTGTGTCTTTATATTAATGATTGCCGCTCTGTCCATGTCGTGTTGATATCCGTATAATGTCATATACGGCATTCTATCAACAAATTTGTAATAGAAGTTTGAATTAATGCCAAAAAATTAATATCATAAAGCGGAAATGGAGTTAGATTTCCATTCAAACATCTTCGGACTCAGCACTACAAAAGACATAAGTAGTGACAGAATCAGCAAATCATATAAAGGATTAACAAATTATTTGAGAAAAAAGGGGATGCACATATAATCTTTTCTTATCATAAAATCGTGCCAAACTATGGCACGCCCCAGTGAACAAAAACGTGTTGAGACTAATACATATTCGTGATCTATGAACACAATTATCTCTAGTTACCTTGATTTTTTCCAAAAATCGAGGTTCTGTATCTCTGCCGTTTCTTACCTTGATTTTTTCAAAAATCCAGGTATTGTATCTGTCGTGTTTCTTCTTTTTACCTTGATTTTTTCAAAAATCCAGGTATTGTATCTGACGTGTTTCTTCTTTTTTTTTCTTTTTTTCTTTTTTTTCTTTCCTCAAACCCATCTAAAAAATGCTATTTTTTCTACAGTTTACATGCTACAATCACCAAACTTGGTCAGTAGAACCCCCCACCTAACCTTCATATAGGGTGTTCACAGTTTGGGGTCAAAGGTCACACAGGGGTCACTAGGGGTCAAAAGGTGATTTTCACTTAAAACGCATTTCCAATTTAGTGAAATGACCTAGGATCGTCAAAATTGGTCCACATATTTCTTTTGACCGTACGCATGTACAAAAGAACGGTTTTTTAAATTAAAAATCATTTGGGGTCACTAGGGGTCAAAATGTCAATTTTCACTCCAGTCACTTAAAATGCTATTTTTTCAAGAGGAAATGGCCCATGATTATCAGAATTGGTCAAAAGATTCCTTGGGTACATGCACATATAGGGTGTTCAGCGATTAAAAGTGACATGTCATACGGGGTCACTAGGGGTCATTGAACTTAACAGGGGTAAAAGTTAAGACATGCTCCGATTTGGACCGGGTTTGTTGCATCTTGTTTGGTTTGATGAGCCAAGAAAATAAGTCAATCATATTGACCAGGTCAAAGGTCAAAAAAGGGTCACTAGGGGTCAAAATGTAAATTTTCAATTCGATCACTTAAAATGCATCTTGTCTCAGAGGAAATGATTCATGACCTTCATAATGAGTCAAAAGATTCCTTGGGTACATGCACATATAGGGTGTTCAGCGATTAAAAGTGACATGTCATACGGGGTCACTAGGGGTCATTGAACTTAACAGGGGTAAAAGTTAAGACATGCTCCGATTTGGACCGGGTTTGTTGCATCTTGTTTGGTTTGATGAGCCAAGAAAATAAGTCAATCATAATAACCAGGTCAAAGGTCAAAAAAGGGTCACTAGGGGTCGAAATGTAAATTTTTACTACATTAGGACCCCTAGTGACCTTTTTTTGACCTTTGACCCCAAAAAAATGATTGACTTTTTTTCTTGTCTCATCAATGCCTACAAAATGAGCCATCACCGGTCAAAATCGGAGCAAGTCTTAAATTTTACCCTGTGTGTCTTTATATTAATGATTGCCGCTCTGTCCATGTCGTGTTGATATCCGTATAATGTCATATACGGCATTCTATCAACAAATTTGTAATAGAAGTTTGAATTAATGCCAAAAAATTAATATCATAAAGCGGAAATGGAGTTAGATTTCCATTCAAACATCTTCGGACTCAGCACTACAAAAGACATAAGTAGTGACAGAATCAGCAAATCATATAAAGGATTAACAAATTATTTGAGAAAAAAGGGGATGCACATATAATCTTTTCTTATCATAAAATCGTGCCAAACTATGGCACGCCCCAGTGAACAAAAACGTGTTGAGACTAATACATATTCGTGATCTATGAACACAATTATCTCTAGTTACCTTGATTTTTTCCAAAAATCGAGGTTCTGTATCTCTGCCGTTTCTTACCTTGATTTTTTCAAAAATCCAGGTATTGTATCTGTCGTGTTTCTTCTTTTTACCTTGATTTTTTCAAAAATCCAGGTATTGTATCTGACGTGTTTCTTCTTTTTTTTTCTTTTTTTCTTTTTTTTCTTTCCTCAAACCCATCTAAAAAATGCTATTTTTTCTACAGTTTACATGCTACAATCACCAAACTTGGTCAGTAGAACCCCCCCACCTAACCTTCATATAGGGTGTTCACAGTTTGGGGTCAAAGGTCACACAGGGGTCACTAGGGGTCAAAAGGTGATTTTCACTTAAAACGCATTTCCAATTTAGTGAAATGACCTAGGATCGTCAAAATTGGTCCACATATTTCTTTTGACCGTACGCATGTACAAAAGAACGGTTTTTTAAATTAAAAATCATTTGGGGTCACTAGGGGTCAAAATGTCAATTTTCACTCCAGTCACTTAAAATGCTATTTTTTCAAGAGGAAATGGCCCATGATTATCAGAATTGGTCAAAAGATTCCTTGGGTACATGCACATATAGGGTGTTCAGCGATTAAAAGTGACATGTCATACGGGGTCACTAGGGGTCATTGAACTTAACAGGGGTAAAAGTTAAGACATGCTCCGATTTGGACCGGGTTTGTTGCATCTTGTTTGGTTTGATGAGCCAAGAAAATAAGTCAATCATATTGACCAGGTCAAAGGTCAAAAAAGGGTCACTAGGGGTCAAAATGTAAATTTTCAATTCGATCACTTAAAATGCATCTTGTCTCAGAGGAAATGATTCATGACCTTCATAATGAGTCAAAAGATTCCTTGGGTACATGCACATATAGGGTGTTCAGCGATTAAAAGTGACATGTCATACGGGGTCACTAGGGGTCATTGAACTTAACAGGGGTAAAAGTTAAGACATGCTCCGATTTGGACCGGGTTTGTTGCATCTTGTTTGGTTTGATGAGCCAAGAAAATAAGTCAATCATAATAACCAGGTCAAAGGTCAAAAAAGGGTCACTAGGGGTCGAAATGTAAATTTTTACTACATTAGGACCCCTAGTGACCTTTTCTTGACCTTTGACCCCAAAAAAATGATTGACTTTTTTTCTTGTCTCATCAATGCCTACAAAATGAGCCATCACCGGTCAAAATCGGAGCAAGTCTTAAATTTTACCCTGTGTGTCTTTATATTAATGATTGCCGCTCTGTCCATGTCGTGTTGATATCCGTATAATGTCATATACGGCATTCTATCAACAAATTTGTAATAGAAGTTTGAATTAATGCCAAAAAATTAATATCATAAAGCGGAAATGGAGTTAGATTTCCATTCAAACATCTTCGGACTCAGCACTACAAAAGACATAAGTAGTGACAGAATCAGCAAATCATATAAAGGATTAACAAATTATTTGAGAAAAAAGGGGATGCACATATAATCTTTTCTTATCATAAAATCGTGCCAAACTATGGCACGCCCCAGTGAACAAAAACGTGTTGAGACTAATACATATTCGTGATCTATGAACACAATTATCTCTAGTTACCTTGATTTTTTCCAAAAATCGAGGTTCTGTATCTCTGCCGTTTCTTACCTTGATTTTTTCAAAAATCCAGGTATTGTATCTGTCGTGTTTCTTCTTTTTACCTTGATTTTTTCAAAAATCCAGGTATTGTATCTGACGTGTTTCTTCTTTTTTTTTCTTTTTTTCTTTTTTTTCTTTCCTCAAACCCATCTAAAAAATGCTATTTTTTCTACAGTTTACATGCTACAATCACCAAACTTGGTCAGTAGAACCCCCCACCTAACCTTCATATAGGGTGTTCACAGTTTGGGGTCAAAGGTCACACAGGGGTCACTAGGGGTCAAAAGGTGATTTTCACTTAAAACGCATTTCCAATTTAGTGAAATGACCTAGGATCGTCAAAATTGGTCCACATATTTCTTTTGACCGTACGCATGTACAAAAGAACGGTTTTTTAAATTAAAAATCATTTGGGGTCACTAGGGGTCAAAATGTCAATTTTCACTCCAGTCACTTAAAATGCTATTTTTTCAAGAGGAAATGGCCCATGATTATCAGAATTGGTCAAAAGATTCCTTGGGTACATGCACATATAGGGTGTTCAGCGAATAAAAGTGACATGTCATACGGGGTCACTAGGGGTCATTGAACTTAACAGGGGTAAAAGTTAAGACATGCTCCGATTTGGACCGGGTTTGTTGCATCTTGTTTGGTTTGATGAGCCAAGAAAATAAGTCAATCATATTGACCAGGTCAAAGGTCTAAAAAGGGTCACTAGGGGTCAAAATGTAAATTTTCAATTCGATCACTTAAAATGCATCTTGTCTCAGAGGAAATGATTCATGACCTTCATAATGAGTCAAAAGATTCCTTGGGTACATGCACATATAGGGTGTTCAGCGATTAAAAGTGACATGTCATACGGGGTCACTAGGGGTCATTGAACTTAACAGGGGTAAAAGTTAAGACATGCTCCGATTTGGACCGGGTTTGTTGCATCTTGTTTGGTTTGATGAGCCAAGAAAATAAGTCAATCATAATAACCAGGTCAAAGGTCAAAAAAGGGTCACTAGGGGTCGAAATGTAAATTTTTACTACATTAGGACCCCTAGTGACCTTTTCTTGACCTTTGACCCCAAAAAAATGATTGACTTTTTTTCTTGTCTCATCAATACCTACAAAATGAGCCATCACCGGTCAAAATCGGAGCAAGTCTTAAATTTTACCCTGTGTGTCTTTATATTAATGATTGCCGCTCTGTCCATGTCGTGTTGATATCCGTATAATGTCATATACGGCATTCTATCAACAAATTTGTAATAGAAGTTTGAATTAATGCCAAAAAATTAATATCATAAAGCGGAAATGGAGTTAGATTTCCATTCAAACATCTTCGGACTCAGCACTACAAAAGACATAAGTAGTGACAGAATCAGCAAATCATATAAAGGATTAACAAATTATTTGAGAAAAAAGGGGATGCACATATAATCTTTTCTTATCATAAAATCGTGCCAAACTATGGCACGCCCCAGTGAACAAAAACGTGTTGAGACTAATACATATTCGTGATCTATGAACACAATTATCTCTAGTTACCTTGATTTTTTCCAAAAATCGAGGTTCTGTATCTCTGCCGTTTCTTACCTTGATTTTTTCAAAAATCCAGGTATTGTATCTGTCGTGTTTCTTCTTTTTACCTTGATTTTTTCAAAAATCCAGGTATTGTATCTGACGTGTTTCTTCTTTTTTTTTCTTTTTTTCTTTTTTTTCTTTCCTCAAACCCATCTAAAAAATGCTATTTTTTCTACAGTTTACATGCTACAATCACCAAACTTGGTCAGTAGAACCCCCCACCTAACCTTCATATAGGGTGTTCACAGTTTGGGGTCAAAGGTCACACAGGGGTCACTAGGGGTCAAAAGGTGATTTTCACTTAAAACGCATTTCCAATTTAGTGAAATGACCTAGGATCGTCAAAATTGGTCCACATATTTCTTTTGACCGTACGCATGTACAAAAGAACGGTTTTTTAAATTAAAAATCATTTGGGGTCACTAGGGGTCAAAATGTCAATTTTCACTCCAGTCACTTAAAATGCTATTTTTTCAAGAGGAAATGGCCCATGATTATCAGAATTGGTCAAAAGATTCCTTGGGTACATGCACATATAGGGTGTTCAGCGATTAAAAGTGACATGTCATACGGGGTCACTAGGGGTCATTGAACTTAACAGGGGTAAAAGTTAAGACATGCTCCGATTTGGACCGGGTTTGTTGCATCTTGTTTGGTTTGATGAGCCAAGAAAATAAGTCAATCATATTGACCAGGTCAAAGGTCAAAAAAGGGTCACTAGGGGTCAAAATGTAAATTTTCAATTCGATCACTTAAAATGCATCTTGTCTCAGAGGAAATGATTCATGACCTTCATAATGAGTCAAAAGATTCCTTGGGTACATGCACATATAGGGTGTTCAGCGATTAAAAGTGACATGTCATACGGGGTCACTAGGGGTCATTGAACTTAACAGGGGTAAAAGTTAAGACATGCTCCGATTTGGACCGGGTTTGTTGCATCTTGTTTGGTTTAATGAGCCAAGAAAATAAGTCAATCATAATAACCAGGTCAAAGGTCAAAAAAGGGTCACTAGGGGTCGAAATGTAAATTTTTACTACATTAGGACCCCTAGTGACCTTTTCTTGACCTTTGACCCCAAAAAAATGATTGACTTTTTTTCTTGTCTCATCAATGCCTACAAAATGAGCCATCACCGGTCAAAATCGGAGCAAGTCTTAAATTTTACCCTGTGTGTCTTTATATTAATGATTGCCGCTCTGTCCATGTCGTGTTGATATCCGTATAATGTCATATACGGCATTCTATCAACAAATTTGTAATAGAAGTTTGAATTAATGCCAAAAAATTAATATCATAAAGCGGAAATGGAGTTAGATTTCCATTCAAACATCTTCGGACTCAGCACTACAAAAGACATAAGTAGTGACAGAATCAGCAAATCATATAAAGGATTAACAAATTATTTGAGAAAAAAGGGGATGCACATATAATCTTTTCTTATCATAAAATCGTGCCAAACTATGGCACGCCCCAGTGAACAAAAACGTGTTGAGACTAATACATATTCGTGATCTATGAACACAATTATCTCTAGTTACCTTGATTTTTTCCAAAAATCGAGGTTCTGTATCTCTGCCGTTTCTTACCTTGATTTTTTCAAAAATCCAGGTATTGTATCTGTCGTGTTTCTTCTTTTTACCTTGATTTTTTCAAAAATCCAGGTATTGTATCTGACGTGTTTCTTCTTTTTTTTTCTTTTTTCTTTTTTTTTTTTCCTCAAACCCATCTAAAAAATGCTATTTTTTCTACAGTTTACATGCTACAATCACCAAACTTGGTCAGTAGAACCCCCCACCTAACCTTCATATAGGGTGTTCACAGTTTGGGGTCAAAGGTCACACAGGGGTCACTAGGGGTCAAAAGGTGATTTTCACTTAAAACGCATTTCCAATTTAGTGAAATGACCTAGGATCGTCAAAATTGGTCCACATATTTCTTTTGACCGTACGCATGTACAAAAGAACGGTTTTTTAAATTAAAAATCATTTGGGGTCACTAGGGGTCAAAATGTCAATTTTCACTCCAGTCACTTAAAATGCTATTTTTTCAAGAGGAAATGGCCCATGATTATCAGAATTGGTCAAAAGATTCCTTGGGTACATGCACATATAGGGTGTTCAGCGATTAAAAGTGACATGTCATACGGGGTCACTAGGGGTCATTGAACTTAACAGGGGTAAAAGTTAAGACATGCTCCGATTTGGACCGGGTTTGTTGCATCTTGTTTGGTTTGATGAGCCAAGAAAATAAGTCAATCATATTGACCAGGTCAAAGGTCAAAAAAGGGTCACTAGGGGTCAAAATGTAAATTTTCAATTCGATCACTTAAAATGCATCTTGTCTCAGAGGAAATGATTCATGACCTTCATAATGAGTCAAAAGATTCCTTGGGTACATGCACATATAGGGTGTTCAGCGATTAAAAGTGACATGTCATACGGGGTCACTAGGGGTCATTGAACTTAACAGGGGTAAAAGTTAAGACATGCTCCGATTTGGACCGGGTTTGTTGCATCTTGTTTGGTTTGATGAGCCAAGAAAATAAGTCAATCATAATAACCAGGTCAAAGGTCAAAAAAGGGTCACTAGGGGTCGAAATGTAAATTTTTACTACATTAGGACCCCTAGTGACCTTTTCTTGACCTTTGACCCCAAAAAAATGATTGACTTTTTTTCTTGTCTCATCAATGCCTACAAAATGAGCCATCACCGGTCAAAATCGGAGCAAGTCTTAAATTTTACCCTGTGTGTCTTTATATTAATGATTGCCGCTCTGTCCATGTCGTGTTGATATCCGTATAATGTCATATACGGCATTCTATCAACAAATTTGTAATAGAAGTTTGAATTAATGCCAAAAAATTAATATCATAAAGCGGAAATGGAGTTAGATTTCCATTCAAACATCTTCGGACTCAGCACTACAAAAGACATAAGTAGTGACAGAATCAGCAAATCATATAAAGGATTAACAAATTATTTGAGAAAAAAGGGGATGCACATATAATCTTTTCTTATCATAAAATCGTGCCAAACTATGGCACGCCCCAGTGAACAAAAACGTGTTGAGACTAATACATATTCGTGATCTATGAACACAATTATCTCTAGTTACCTTGATTTTTTCCAAAAATCGAGGTTCTGTATCTCTGCCGTTTCTTACCTTGATTTTTTCAAAAATCCAGGTATTGTATCTGTCGTGTTTCTTCTTTTTACCTTGATTTTTTCAAAAATCCAGGTATTGTATCTGACGTGTTTCTTCTTTTTTTTTCTTTTTTTCTTTTTTTTCTTTCCTCAAACCCATCTAAAAAATGCTATTTTTTCTACAGTTTACATGCTACAATCACCAAACTTGGTCAGTAGAACCCCCCACCTAACCTTCATATAGGGTGTTCACAGTTTGGGGTCAAAGGTCACACAGGGGTCACTAGGGGTCAAAAGGTGATTTTCACTTAAAACGCATTTCCAATTTAGTGAAATGACCTAGGATCGTCAAAATTGGTCCACATATTTCTTTTGACCGTACGCATGTACAAAAGAACGGTTTTTTAAATTAAAAATCATTTGGGGTCACTAGGGGTCAAAATGTCAATTTTCACTCCAGTCACTTAAAATGCTATTTTTTCAAGAGGAAATGGCCCATGATTATCAGAATTGGTCAAAAGATTCCTTGGGTACATGCACATATAGGGTGTTCAGCGATTAAAAGTGACATGTCATACGGGGTCACTAGGGGTCATTGAACTTAACAGGGGTAAAAGTTAAGACATGCTCCGATTTGGACCGGGTTTGTTGCATCTTGTTTGGTTTGATGAGCCAAGAAAATAAGTCAATCATATTGACCAGGTCAAAGGTCAAAAAAGGGTCACTAGGGGTCAAAATGTAAATTTTCAATTCGATCACTTAAAATGCATCTTGTCTCAGAGGAAATGATTCATGACCTTCATAATGAGTCAAAAGATTCCTTGGGTACATGCACATATAGGGTGTTCAGCGATTAAAAGTGACATGTCATACGGGGTCACTAGGGGTCATTGAACTTAACAGGGGTAAAAGTTAAGACATGCTCCGATTTGGACCGGGTTTGTTGCATCTTGTTTGGTTTGATGAGCCAAGAAAATAAGTCAATCATAATAACCAGGTCAAAGGTCAAAAAAGGGTCACTAGGGGTCGAAATGTAAATTTTTACTACATTAGGACCCCTAGTGACCTTTTCTTGACCTTTGACCCCAAAAAAATGATTGACTTTTTTTCTTGTCTCATCAATGCCTACAAAATGAGCCATCACCGGTCAAAATCGGAGCAAGTCTTAAATTTTACCCTGTGTGTCTTTATATTAATGATTGCCGCTCTGTCCATGTCGTGTTGATATCCGTATAATGTCATATACGGCATTCTATCAACAAATTTGTAATAGAAGTTTGAATTAATGCCAAAAAATTAATATCATAAAGCGGAAATGGAGTTAGATTTCCATTCAAACATCTTCGGACTCAGCACTACAAAAGACATAAGTAGTGACAGAATCAGCAAATCATATAAAGGATTAACAAATTATTTGAGAAAAAAGGGGATGCACATATAATCTTTTCTTATCATAAAATCGTGCCAAACTATGGCACGCCCCAGTGAACAAAAACGTGTTGAGACTAATACATATTCGTGATCTATGAACACAATTATCTCTAGTTACCTTGATTTTTTCCAAAAATCGAGGTTCTGTATCTCTGCCGTTTCTTACCTTGATTTTTTCAAAAATCCAGGTATTGTATCTGTCGTGTTTCTTCTTTTTACCTTGATTTTTTCAAAAATCCAGGTATTGTATCTGACGTGTTTCTTCTTTTTTTTTCTTTTTTTCTTTTTTTTCTTTCCTCAAACCCATCTAAAAAATGCTATTTTTTCTACAGTTTACATGCTACAATCACCAAACTTGGTCAGTAGAACCCCCCACCTAACCTTCATATAGGGTGTTCACAGTTTGGGGTCAAAGGTCACACAGGGGTCACTAGGGGTCAAAAGGTGATTTTCACTTAAAACGCATTTCCAATTTAGTGAAATGACCTAGGATCGTCAAAATTGGTCCACATATTTCTTTTGACCGTACGCATGTACAAAAGAACGGTTTTTTAAATTAAAAATCATTTGGGGTCACTAGGGGTCAAAATGTCAATTTTCACTCCAGTCACTTAAAATGCTATTTTTTCAAGAGGAAATGGCCCATGATTATCAGAATTGGTCAAAAGATTCCTTGGGTACATGCACATATAGGGTGTTCAGCGATTAAAAGTGACATGTCATACGGGGTCACTAGGGGTCATTGAACTTAACAGGGGTAAAAGTTAAGACATGCTCCGATTTGGACCGGGTTTGTTGCATCTTGTTTGGTTTGATGAGCCAAGAAAATAAGTCAATCATATTGACCAGGTCAAAGGTCAAAAAAGGGTCACTAGGGGTCAAAATGTAAATTTTCAATTCGATCACTTAAAATGCATCTTGTCTCAGAGGAAATGATTCATGACCTTCATAATGAGTCAAAAGATTCCTTGGGTACATGCACATATAGGGTGTTCAGCGATTAAAAGTGACATGTCATACGGGGTCACTAGGGGTCATTGAACTTAACAGGGGTAAAAGTTAAGACATGCTCCGATTTGGACCGGGTTTGTTGCATCTTGTTTGGTTTGATGAGCCAAGAAAATAAGTCAATCATAATAACCAGGTCAAAGGTCAAAAAAGGGTCACTAGGGGTCGAAATGTAAATTTTTACTACATTAGGACCCCTAGTGACCTTTTCTTGACCTTTGACCCCAAAAAAATGATTGACTTTTTTTCTTGTCTCATCAATGCCTACAAAATGAGCCATCACCGGTCAAAATCGGAGCAAGTCTTAAATTTTACCCTGTGTGTCTTTATATTAATGATTGCCGCTCTGTCCATGTCGTGTTGATATCCGTATAATGTCATATACGGCATTCTATCAACAAATTTGTAATAGAAGTTTGAATTAATGCCAAAAAATTAATATCATAAAGCGGAAATGGAGTTAGATTTCCATTCAAACATCTTCGGACTCAGCACTACAAAAGACATAAGTAGTGACAGAATCAGCAAATCATATAAAGGATTAACAAATTATTTGAGAAAAAAGGGGATGCACATATAATCTTTTCTTATCATAAAATCGTGCCAAACTATGGCACGCCCCAGTGAACAAAAACGTGTTGAGACTAATACATATTCGTGATCTATGAACACAATTATCTCTAGTTACCTTGATTTTTTCCAAAAATCGAGGTTCTGTATCTCTGCCGTTTCTTACCTTGATTTTTTCAAAAATCCAGGTATTGTATCTGTCGTGTTTCTTCTTTTTACCTTGATTTTTTCAAAAATCCAGGTATTGTATCTGACGTGTTTCTTCTTTTTTTTTCTTTTTTTCTTTTTTTTCTTTCCTCAAACCCATCTAAAAAATGCTATTTTTTCTACAGTTTACATGCTACAATCACCAAACTTGGTCAGTAGAACCCCCCACCTAACCTTCATATAGGGTGTTCACAGTTTGGGGTCAAAGGTCACACAGGGGTCACTAGGGGTCAAAAGGTGATTTTCACTTAAAACGCATTTCCAATTTAGTGAAATGACCTAGGATCGTCAAAATTGGTCCACATATTTCTTTTGACCGTACGCATGTACAAAAGAACGGTTTTTTAAATTAAAAATCATTTGGGGTCACTAGGGGTCAAAATGTCAATTTTCACTCCAGTCACTTAAAATGCTATTTTTTCAAGAGGAAATGGCCCATGATTATCAGAATTGGTCAAAAGATTCCTTGGGTACATGCACATATAGGGTGTTCAGCGATTAAAAGTGACATGTCATACGGGGTCACTAGGGGTCATTGAACTTAACAGGGGTAAAAGTTAAGACATGCTCCGATTTGGACCGGGTTTGTTGCATCTTGTTTGGTTTGATGAGCCAAGAAAATAAGTCAATCATATTGACCAGGTCAAAGGTCAAAAAAGGGTCACTAGGGGTCAAAATGTAAATTTTCAATTCGATCACTTAAAATGCATCTTGTCTCAGAGGAAATGATTCATGACCTTCATAATGAGTCAAAAGATTCCTTGGGTACATGCACATATAGGGTGTTCAGCGATTAAAAGTGACATGTCATACGGGGTCACTAGGGGTCATTGAACTTAACAGGGGTAAAAGTTAAGACATGCTCCGATTTGGACCGGGTTTGTTGCATCTTGTTTGGTTTGATGAGCCAAGAAAATAAGTCAATCATAATAACCAGGTCAAAGGTCAAAAAAGGGTCACTAGGGGTCGAAATGTAAATTTTTACTACATTAGGACCCCTAGTGACCTTTTCTTGACCTTTGACCCCAAAAAAATGATTGACTTTTTTTCTTGTCTCATCAATGCCTACAAAATGAGCCATCACCGGTCAAAATCGGAGCAAGTCTTAAATTTTACCCTGTGTGTCTTTATATTAATGATTGCCGCTCTGTCCATGTCGTGTTGATATCCGTATAATGTCATATACGGCATTCTATCAACAAATTTGTAATAGAAGTTTGAATTAATGCCAAAAAATTAATATCATAAAGCGGAAATGGAGTTAGATTTCCATTCAAACATCTTCGGACTCAGCACTACAAAAGACATAAGTAGTGACAGAATCAGCAAATCATATAAAGGATTAACAAATTATTTGAGAAAAAAGGGGATGCACATATAATCTTTTCTTATCATAAAATCGTGCCAAACTATGGCACGCCCCAGTGAACAAAAACGTGTTGAGACTAATACATATTCGTGATCTATGAACACAATTATCTCTAGTTACCTTGATTTTTTCCAAAAATCGAGGTTCTGTATCTCTGCCGTTTCTTACCTTGATTTTTTCAAAAATCCAGGTATTGTATCTGTCGTGTTTCTTCTTTTTACCTTGATTTTTTCAAAAATCCAGGTATTGTATCTGACGTGTTTCTTCTTTTTTTTTCTTTTTTTCTTTTTTTTCTTTCCTCAAACCCATCTAAAAAATGCTATTTTTTCTACAGTTTACATGCTACAATCACCAAACTTGGTCAGTAGAACCCCCCACCTAACCTTCATATAGGGTGTTCACAGTTTGGGGTCAAAGGTCACACAGGGGTCACTAGGGGTCAAAAGGTGATTTTCACTTAAAACGCATTTCCAATTTAGTGAAATGACCTAGGATCGTCAAAATTGGTCCACATATTTCTTTTGACCGTACGCATGTACAAAAGAACGGTTTTTTAAATTAAAAATCATTTGGGGTCACTAGGGGTCAAAATGTCAATTTTCACTCCAGTCACTTAAAATGCTATTTTTTCAAGAGGAAATGGCCCATGATTATCAGAATTGGTCAAAAGATTCCTTGGGTACATGCACATATAGGGTGTTCAGCGATTAAAAGTGACATGTCATACGGGGTCACTAGGGGTCATTGAACTTAACAGGGGTAAAAGTTAAGACATGCTCCGATTTGGACCGGGTTTGTTGCATCTTGTTTGGTTTGATGAGCCAAGAAAATAAGTCAATCATATTGACCAGGTCAAAGGTCAAAAAAGGGTCACTAGGGGTCAAAATGTAAATTTTCAATTCGATCACTTAAAATGCATCTTGTCTCAGAGGAAATGATTCATGACCTTCATAATGAGTCAAAAGATTCCTTGGGTACATGCACATATAGGGTGTTCAGCGATTAAAAGTGACATGTCATACGGGGTCACTAGGGGTCATTGAACTTAACAGGGGTAAAAGTTAAGACATGCTCCGATTTGGACCGGGTTTGTTGCATCTTGTTTGGTTTGATGAGCCAAGAAAATAAGTCAATCATAATAACCAGGTCAAAGGTCAAAAAAGGGTCACTAGGGGTCGAAATGTAAATTTTTACTACATTAGGACCCCTAGTGACCTTTTCTTGACCTTTGACCCCAAAAAAATGATTGACTTTTTTTCTTGTCTCATCAATGCCTACAAAATGAGCCATCACCGGTCAAAATCGGAGCAAGTCTTAAATTTTACCCTGTGTGTCTTTATATTAATGATTGCCGCTCTGTCCATGTCGTGTTGATATCCGTATAATGTCATATACGGCATTCTATCAACAAATTTGTAATAGAAGTTTGAATTAATGCCAAAAAATTAATATCATAAAGCGGAAATGGAGTTAGATTTCCATTCAAACATCTTCGGACTCAGCACTACAAAAGACATAAGTAGTGACAGAATCAGCAAATCATATAAAGGATTAACAAATTATTTGAGAAAAAAGGGGATGCACATATAATCTTTTCTTATCATAAAATCGTGCCAAACTATGGCACGCCCCAGTGAACAAAAACGTGTTGAGACTAATACATATTCGTGATCTATGAACACAATTATCTCTAGTTACCTTGATTTTTTCCAAAAATCGAGGTTCTGTATCTCTGCCGTTTCTTACCTTGATTTTTTCAAAAATCCAGGTATTGTATCTGTCGTGTTTCTTCTTTTTACCTTGATTTTTTCAAAAATCCAGGTATTGTATCTGACGTGTTTCTTCTTTTTTTTTCTTTTTTTCTTTTTTTTCTTTCCTCAAACCCATCTAAAAAATGCTATTTTTTCTACAGTTTACATGCTACAATCACCAAACTTGGTCAGTAGAACCCCCCACCTAACCTTCATATAGGGTGTTCACAGTTTGGGGTCAAAGGTCACACAGGGGTCACTAGGGGTCAAAAGGTGATTTTCACTTAAAACGCATTTCCAATTTAGTGAAATGACCTAGGATCGTCAAAATTGGTCCACATATTTCTTTTGACCGTACGCATGTACAAAAGAACGGTTTTTTAAATTAAAAATCATTTGGGGTCACTAGGGGTCAAAATGTCAATTTTCACTCCAGTCACTTAAAATGCTATTTTTTCAAGAGGAAATGGCCCATGATTATCAGAATTGGTCAAAAGATTCCTTGGGTACATGCACATATAGGGTGTTCAGCGATTAAAAGTGACATGTCATACGGGGTCACTAGGGGTCATTGAACTTAACAGGGGTAAAAGTTAAGACATGCTCCGATTTGGACCGGGTTTGTTGCATCTTGTTTGGTTTGATGAGCCAAGAAAATAAGTCAATCATATTGACCAGGTCAAAGGTCAAAAAAGGGTCACTAGGGGTCAAAATGTAAATTTTCAATTCGATCACTTAAAATGCATCTTGTCTCAGAGGAAATGATTCATGACCTTCATAATGAGTCAAAAGATTCCTTGGGTACATGCACATATAGGGTGTTCAGCGATTAAAAGTGACATGTCATACGGGGTCACTAGGGGTCATTGAACTTAACAGGGGTAAAAGTTAAGACATGCTCCGATTTGGACCGGGTTTGTTGCATCTTGTTTGGTTTGATGAGCCAAGAAAATAAGTCAATCATAATAACCAGGTCAAAGGTCAAAAAAGGGTCACTAGGGGTCGAAATGTAAATTTTTACTACATTAGGACCCCTAGTGACCTTTTCTTGACCTTTGACCCCAAAAAAATGATTGACTTTTTTTCTTGTCTCATCAATGCCTACAAAATGAGCCATCACCGGTCAAAATCGGAGCAAGTCTTAAATTTTACCCTGTGTGTCTTTATATTAATGATTGCCGCTCTGTCCATGTCGTGTTGATATCCGTATAATGTCATATACGGCATTCTATCAACAAATTTGTAATAGAAGTTTGAATTAATGCCAAAAAATTAATATCATAAAGCGGAAATGGAGTTAGATTTCCATTCAAACATCTTCGGACTCAGCACTACAAAAGACATAAGTAGTGACAGAATCAGCAAATCATATAAAGGATTAACAAATTATTTGAGAAAAAAGGGGATGCACATATAATCTTTTCTTATCATAAAATCGTGCCAAACTATGGCACGCCCCAGTGAACAAAAACGTGTTGAGACTAATACATATTCGTGATCTATGAACACAATTATCTCTAGTTACCTTGATTTTTTCCAAAAATCGAGGTTCTGTATCTCTGCCGTTTCTTACCTTGATTTTTTCAAAAATCCAGGTATTGTATCTGTCGTGTTTCTTCTTTTTACCTTGATTTTTTCAAAAATCCAGGTATTGTATCTGACGTGTTTCTTCTTTTTTTTTCTTTTTTTCTTTTTTTTCTTTCCTCAAACCCATCTAAAAAATGCTATTTTTTCTACAGTTTACATGCTACAATCACCAAACTTGGTCAGTAGAACCCCCCACCTAACCTTCATATAGGGTGTTCACAGTTTGGGGTCAAAGGTCACACAGGGGTCACTAGGGGTCAAAAGGTGATTTTCACTTAAAACGCATTTCCAATTTAGTGAAATGACCTAGGATCGTCAAAATTGGTCCACATATTTCTTTTGACCGTACGCATGTACAAAAGAACGGTTTTTTAAATTAAAAATCATTTGGGGTCACTAGGGGTCAAAATGTCAATTTTCACTCCAGTCACTTAAAATGCTATTTTTTCAAGAGGAAATGGCCCATGATTATCAGAATTGGTCAAAAGATTCCTTGGGTACATGCACATATAGGGTGTTCAGCGATTAAAAGTGACATGTCATACGGGGTCACTAGGGGTCATTGAACTTAACAGGGGTAAAAGTTAAGACATGCTCCGATTTGGACCGGGTTTGTTGCATCTTGTTTGGTTTGATGAGCCAAGAAAATAAGTCAATCATATTGACCAGGTCAAAGGTCAAAAAAGGGTCACTAGGGGTCAAAATGTAAATTTTCAATTCGATCACTTAAAATGCATCTTGTCTCAGAGGAAATGATTCATGACCTTCATAATGAGTCAAAAGATTCCTTGGGTACATGCACATATAGGGTGTTCAGCGATTAAAAGTGACATGTCATACGGGGTCACTAGGGGTCATTGAACTTAACAGGGGTAAAAGTTAAGACATGCTCCGATTTGGACCGGGTTTGTTGCATCTTGTTTGGTTTGATGAGCCAAGAAAATAAGTCAATCATAATAACCAGGTCAAAGGTCAAAAAAGGGTCACTAGGGGTCGAAATGTAAATTTTTACTACATTAGGACCCCTAGTGACCTTTTCTTGACCTTTGACCCCAAAAAAATGATTGACTTTTTTTCTTGTCTCATCAATGCCTACAAAATGAGCCATCACCGGTCAAAATCGGAGCAAGTCTTAAATTTTACCCTGTGTGTCTTTATATTAATGATTGCCGCTCTGTCCATGTCGTGTTGATATCCGTATAATGTCATATACGGCATTCTATCAACAAATTTGTAATAGAAGTTTGAATTAATGCCAAAAAATTAATATCATAAAGCGGAAATGGAGTTAGATTTCCATTCAAACATCTTCGGACTCAGCACTACAAAAGACATAAGTAGTGACAGAATCAGCAAATCATATAAAGGATTAACAAATTATTTGAGAAAAAAGGGGATGCACATATAATCTTTTCTTATCATAAAATCGTGCCAAACTATGGCACGCCCCAGTGAACAAAAACGTGTTGAGACTAATACATATTCGTGATCTATGAACACAATTATCTCTAGTTACCTTGATTTTTTCCAAAAATCGAGGTTCTGTATCTCTGCCGTTTCTTACCTTGATTTTTTCAAAAATCCAGGTATTGTATCTGTCGTGTTTCTTCTTTTTACCTTGATTTTTTCAAAAATCCAGGTATTGTATCTGACGTGTTTCTTCTTTTTTTTTCTTTTTTTCTTTTTTTTCTTTCCTCAAACCCATCTAAAAAATGCTATTTTTTCTACAGTTTACATGCTACAATCACCAAACTTGGTCAGTAGAACCCCCCACCTAACCTTCATATAGGGTGTTCACAGTTTGGGGTCAAAGGTCACACAGGGGTCACTAGGGGTCAAAAGGTGATTTTCACTTAAAACGCATTTCCAATTTAGTGAAATGACCTAGGATCGTCAAAATTGGTCCACATATTTCTTTTGACCGTACGCATGTACAAAAGAACGGTTTTTTAAATTAAAAATCATTTGGGGTCACTAGGGGTCAAAATGTCAATTTTCACTCCAGTCACTTAAAATGCTATTTTTTCAAGAGGAAATGGCCCATGATTATCAGAATTGGTCAAAAGATTCCTTGGGTACATGCACATATAGGGTGTTCAGCGATTAAAAGTGACATGTCATACGGGGTCACTAGGGGTCATTGAACTTAACAGGGGTAAAAGTTAAGACATGCTCCGATTTGGACCGGGTTTGTTGCATCTTGTTTGGTTTGATGAGCCAAGAAAATAAGTCAATCATATTGACCAGGTCAAAGGTCAAAAAAGGGTCACTAGGGGTCAAAATGTAAATTTTCAATTCGATCACTTAAAATGCATCTTGTCTCAGAGGAAATGATTCATGACCTTCATAATGAGTCAAAAGATTCCTTGGGTACATGCACATATAGGGTGTTCAGCGATTAAAAGTGACATGTCATACGGGGTCACTAGGGGTCATTGAACTTAACAGGGGTAAAAGTTAAGACATGCTCCGATTTGGACCGGGTTTGTTGCATCTTGTTTGGTTTGATGAGCCAAGAAAATAAGTCAATCATAATAACCAGGTCAAAGGTCAAAAAAGGGTCACTAGGGGTCGAAATGTAAATTTTTACTACATTAGGACCCCTAGTGACCTTTTCTTGACCTTTGACCCCAAAAAAATGATTGACTTTTTTTCTTGTCTCATCAATGCCTACAAAATGAGCCATCACCGGTCAAAATCGGAGCAAGTCTTAAATTTTACCCTGTGTGTCTTTATATTAATGATTGCCGCTCTGTCCATGTCGTGTTGATATCCGTATAATGTCATATACGGCATTCTATCAACAAATTTGTAATAGAAGTTTGAATTAATGCCAAAAAATTAATATCATAAAGCGGAAATGGAGTTAGATTTCCATTCAAACATCTTCGGACTCAGCACTACAAAAGACATAAGTAGTGACAGAATCAGCAAATCATATAAAGGATTAACAAATTATTTGAGAAAAAAGGGGATGCACATATAATCTTTTCTTATCATAAAATCGTGCCAAACTATGGCACGCCCCAGTGAACAAAAACGTGTTGAGACTAATACATATTCGTGATCTATGAACACAATTATCTCTAGTTACCTTGATTTTTTCCAAAAATCGAGGTTCTGTATCTCTGCCGTTTCTTACCTTGATTTTTTCAAAAATCCAGGTATTGTATCTGTCGTGTTTCTTCTTTTTACCTTGATTTTTTCAAAAATCCAGGTATTGTATCTGACGTGTTTCTTCTTTTTTTTTCTTTTTTTCTTTTTTTTCTTTCCTCAAACCCATCTAAAAAATGCTATTTTTTCTACAGTTTACATGCTACAATCACCAAACTTGGTCAGTAGAACCCCCCACCTAACCTTCATATAGGGTGTTCACAGTTTGGGGTCAAAGGTCACACAGGGGTCACTAGGGGTCAAAAGGTGATTTTCACTTAAAACGCATTTCCAATTTAGTGAAATGACCTAGGATCGTCAAAATTGGTCCACATATTTCTTTTGACCGTACGCATGTACAAAAGAACGGTTTTTTAAATTAAAAATCATTTGGGGTCACTAGGGGTCAAAATGTCAATTTTCACTCCAGTCACTTAAAATGCTATTTTTTCAAGAGGAAATGGCCCATGATTATCAGAATTGGTCAAAAGATTCCTTGGGTACATGCACATATAGGGTGTTCAGCGATTAAAAGTGACATGTCATACGGGGTCACTAGGGGTCATTGAACTTAACAGGGGTAAAAGTTAAGACATGCTCCGATTTGGACCGGGTTTGTTGCATCTTGTTTGGTTTGATGAGCCAAGAAAATAAGTCAATCATATTGACCAGGTCAAAGGTCAAAAAAGGGTCACTAGGGGTCAAAATGTAAATTTTCAATTCGATCACTTAAAATGCATCTTGTCTCAGAGGAAATGATTCATGACCTTCATAATGAGTCAAAAGATTCCTTGGGTACATGCACATATAGGGTGTTCAGCGATTAAAAGTGACATGTCATACGGGGTCACTAGGGGTCATTGAACTTAACAGGGGTAAAAGTTAAGACATGCTCCGATTTGGACCGGGTTTGTTGCATCTTGTTTGGTTTGATGAGCCAAGAAAATAAGTCAATCATAATAACCAGGTCAAAGGTCAAAAAAGGGTCACTAGGGGTCGAAATGTAAATTTTTACTACATTAGGACCCCTAGTGACCTTTTCTTGACCTTTGACCCCAAAAAAATGATTGACTTTTTTTCTTGTCTCATCAATGCCTACAAAATGAGCCATCACCGGTCAAAATCGGAGCAAGTCTTAAATTTTACCCTGTGTGTCTTTATATTAATGATTGCCGCTCTGTCCATGTCGTGTTGATATCCGTATAATGTCATATACGGCATTCTATCAACAAATTTGTAATAGAAGTTTGAATTAATGCCAAAAAATTAATATCATAAAGCGGAAATGGAGTTAGATTTCCATTCAAACATCTTCGGACTCAGCACTACAAAAGACATAAGTAGTGACAGAATCAGCAAATCATATAAAGGATTAACAAATTATTTGAGAAAAAGGGGATGCACAAATAATCTTTTCTTATCATAAAATCGTGCCAAACTATGGCACGCCCCAGAGGACAAAAACGTGTTGAGACTAATCTTTCTTTCTTTCCTCAAACCCACCTACAAAATGCATCTCCTCCTACATCTTACATGCTACAATCACCAGACTTGGTCAGTAGAACCCCCCACCTAACCTTCATATAGGGTCTTCACAGTTTGGGATCAAAGGTCACACAGGGGTCACTAGGGGTCAAAAGGTGATTTTTATTTAAAACGCATTTCCAATTTAGTGAAATGACCTAGGATCGTCAAAATTGGTCCACATATTCCTTTTGACCGTACGCATATACAAAAGAACGGTTTTTAAAATTAAAAATCATTTGGGGTCACTAGGGGTCAAAATGTAAATTTTCAATTCGATCACTTAAAATGCATCTTGTCTCAGAGGAAATGACTCATGACCTTCATAATTGGTCAAAAGATTCCTTGGGTCCATGCTCATATAGGGTCTTCAGCGAATAAAAATGACATGTCATTCGGGGTCACTAGGGGTCATTGAACTTTACAGAGGTAAAAGTTTAGACATGCTCCGATTTGGACCGGGTTTGTTGCATCTTGTTTGGATTGATGAGCCAAGAAAATAAGTCAATCATATTGACCAGGTCAAAAAGGGGTCACTAGGGGTCATTGAACATTACAGAGTGTCAAAGGTCAAGAAGGGGTCACTAAGGGGTCATTGAACATTACAGAGGTAAAAGTTAAGACATGTTCCGATTTGGACGGGGTTTGTTGCATCTTGTTTGGATTGATGAGCAAAGAAAATAAATAAATCATATTGACCAGGTCAAAGGTCACGAAGGGTCAATAGGGGTCATTGAACTTTACAGGGGTAAAAGTAAAGACATGGTTCGATTTTGACCGATTTTGACCGGGTTTGTTGCATCTTGTTTGATTTGATGAGCCAAGAAAATAATTCAATTATATTGACCGGGTCAAAGGTCAAGAAGGGGTCAAAAGGGGTCATTGAACTTTAAAGGGGTAAAATTTAAGACATGATCCGATTTGGACCGGATTTGTTGCATCTTGTTTGGATTGATGAGCCAAGAAAATAAGTCAATCATTTTAATCAGGTCAAAGGTCAAGAAGGGGTCACTAGGGATCATTTTCTCAAAGAAAAATCAAGGTAGCCTGGTCTTAGACCGGAGCAAGATCTAGTTGCTTTTTACTATTGAAAGATAAGAAATAGCATGGAAATAGTCACATGCGGATATTTAGCTATATCTCTGAGGAAGATATTTTGGGCGAGGACCAATGTCAAGGCTTACTCCTACACTGCTAAAATGTTGAGCAAAATACGTTGTTAATTGCGTTTAATCATCTGTTGGGTATATGGTTGATTTAATATTATTCAACATATGTAGAAATATCGGTGTTGTA
>CM069441.1:2320417-2538500 GCA_035610835.1 Ophiura sarsii
CAGTAAATCAGCATTTTAAAGCTGGTATCGAAAGAGTTAAACATATATTAAACGAGAAACTGTATTGACTTTGTATCGTATTATGGTATCATAAAAAGCTTCCCACATAAATGGAAAATTATATTAAACAAAGCATCTAAATATAATATATATAAATAATATCAAAGGTAAAGATATTATTACAAAACCAAATACCGGTATTAGTAAGTTAACAACCCGTGGTATGCGAAATATATTTAATCTGAAACAAATGACAATACCATCAAGTCAGATATATTACGAGCGTCTACTGAAATCCCACTTGAAATCAATTGGAGTAATATTTGGTCTCTTCCTTTCAAAGTAACGATTGAGGAAAAAATGAGATCTTTCCAGTTTAAGCTGCTACATCGTATTATTCCGAGTAATTCGATGATGAGAACCCGGGGTGCTCAGTGGTCATTACAAGGGGGGTATCATGCGCGTCCAAGGACTTTCAAAAAGTACCCTAAATACGTAATCGTGTTATGTGAAAAAGCACCCCCTAAACAAGTATGGCACAAGTATTTTACACGGTAGAATCAGTATTTCCATACCCTAAACAAGTAGGCTACTCAAAATATGTTGATGCTCTAAGCAAGTAATTTGTATAGTTTAAACCTCTTACCGCGTCATATGACACATTTCTAACCCTTTTTTCCTTCCCTAATATTTAGTAATAAGCTAAAAGTATTATGAAACAAATGCCGAGCTGATTTATCAGATCACTTGCGCGGATACTGTTTGAGAAATATATCTCGCAAATGTATCATGGCTATTTATAATCCTCATAGAGCAAATAGGACCCTTACAAGAGCCAATGATGTAAAAAGTGCACCCTTTTTTTCTTAATTTGGCTTGTTTTGATACCCTATTCACGTTACGTACGTAACGTGCCTCAGCTTGAAAAACTACCCTAATTATGTGATTTCTTGGACACGCATGATACCCCTCTTGTAATGACCACTGAGCACCCCGGGGATGAGAATTGCCATTTATGCCTAGAGAACGAAACTATTGAACATATGCATTATGGATAAATGATACAACATCAAAATCAACATAAAAATGTATTGTAAGGAGGTCTTTTTAGGTTTTTCGAACCACTCAAAATATGTAGTGATTAATTATGTGTTATCATGTATTAAGTATCATTTGTTTCAAAATAGGTCTATCAAAAGTAAACCTGATACTGAGATATTAAAAAGTATCATTGACTCAAAGATCAAAGATGAAAAAAGCTATTTCTACAAAACAAATCAAGTGAGCAATTTTGAAAACAAATGGAAAGGTTTATTTAATGATGAAATTGTACTTCTAAACAGTACATGTCGTGGTGGCGTGGCATGTCGTGGCGTGTCATGTCGTGTTGTGTCAGGTCATGATGTTGCGTGACGTGTCATGTCATGTCATGTAGTACCATGCCGTGCCATGCAGTGCCGTGCCGTGTGGTGTTGTATCGTCTCGGGTCATGTCATGTATTGTCTTGCTTGTCTTGCTATTTTTTCAATGGTTAAATGTACATCGTCCTTAGTGTTAATATAAATTTGTAATATATTATTACAGGTATCTTTTAATTTAGCTTAATATGTATTTTGATGTAATATGTTGCAAACCAAAGGATTTGAGTTTTTTTTAAAAAACACGTAAAAAGTTCATTGACCTTTGCCTATGGGGTCAAAATTGAAACTTTCTCCATTTTGAAAATGAAATCTCAGATTGTTCGTCTGATTGCAAGGAAATTATAGATTTTACCATCTATAGTGTCTGTGGTACCTTATAAAAGGGTCAAAAGGTCAGGTTCCATATAGGTCAATATACCTTGACCTTTTGACCGACACAAAATATTCCCAGCGGTAAAAAAACACCCCATTTCGGGAATCCTTGTGATCATACGAACAATATGTCAAAATCGGAGCCAGATTTTGCTGTCTCCTGGGAGTTGCCCACACTTTTGCGAGGGACATGGGGCTATTTTTTTCTAAAAGGTCTATTGAAGTCAAATCAATCGTCAAACCTTACTAGCCAGAGAATGGTCACGGAATTGAAGGTTTGGACCTGACTATATACGTTTTCTTAACGCGACGAACTTACCCGTCAATGCACCAAATTGGTTTTACAGAGTTCAGTTGTCTAAATCGCAACATCAACATGGATCCTTTGACTTGTGAGAGGAGATCAAGTTAGCAGTTAGGCCTACTCATAAACAAAAGTCATTTTAAAATGTAGCAATTCAAGATAAAGGTCAGTATTTAAGTATAACGATATATAGGGAAGGCTTTTTAAAATAATGTTTGTTTTGATTCAGCATCTGCGCCAACAGTCGGTAGTACTACAGAAGCAAGCCCGACCGATGCAGGTACCAAGGAAGCAAGTACCGCAAATGCTGGTCCCTTTACTACAGGTAAGTACCACAAATGGTGGTCCCTCTACTACAGGTAATAACTTCAGGGCGCATACTACTATTACCATCAATCTTCTTAATTGACGAGATGATTTTTCATACAAATTATCATTGAATTTGAAGTTATCTTATTTATTAGAATGAATTCTTCATAAAAATGCCTTGATTTAATGTAATTTCGTTTTTTTACCGACGTATATTAATACGCATTTTGTATAAGCGCAATGATGTGAGATTTATTATTGAAAATACAAACCTGTTCTCTTCTATTATACAGGGTGGTTCAATAAAACCTTGACAGTTTTTTGAAGCCATTTTTTTTAACATTCTGTAGATTTTTAAAAAAATCTTTTTCAATATTCATCAACTACATGATCTTGACCATCTATGCTGAAAATATCGTTACAAATAACCGTACGGTTGCAAAATAACAGCTATTTGAACAAAGTCTGTCCCATTTCACTCTGTCCACGGGTACTGATTTCGCGACGTTACATTGAATACTGAATGATGAATTGCATGCAAGTAATCTAAGATTTGAAGATCCCGCCAGGTGAAACCAGTGTTATTGTTAACATCTTAACTATCTATTCAGGTGTGAAATCAATACGGAATAATAATACCACGAGTGACCCTAATTAGAATTATTGATTTTCATAGATTGGAAGTGTAATTGTCTATGCTCTATGCCTTAACAGTGACGATGCCATTTAATGTTATCTTGCTGGGCATTTCCCGTAGACTTACTCGTGGGCAAAGAGATTTGGAGAGATTCTCTTCAAATAGCTATCATTTTGCCGCCATAGCATTATTAACATTGACATTTTCAGTATAGACGGCCAAGATGATATTTTTGAGGAATATGTAAAAAAACCACTCAAATCCCACAATTTTTAAAAATATGGCTTTGAAAAACTGTCAACGTTTTATTGAATCACACTGGTTGTAACGTCGCGAAATCAGTACCCGTGGACAGAGTGAAATGGGACAGACTTTGTTCAAATAGCTGTTATTTTGCAACCGTAAGGTTATTTGTAATGATATTTTCAGCATAGATGGTCAAGATCATATAGTTGATGAATATTGAAAAATATTATTTTTTAAATCTACAGAATTTCAGAAAAATGGCTTCAAAAAACTGTCAAGGTTTTATTGAACCACCCTGTATTGAATTATCTAATCTAAAAAATTATACACTCACGAATTTTTATTTTTATGAGTTGTAGGCCTAAATTACCTCAAAATATTTACGATCCTTGAAATGCTATTTGTACGTAGAAAAGCACAGAGAAGTGCAATATTGGCGTGCATAGTTTACACTTTACCCGATCAGATACAAATCATCGACGCTTTTATCATGTTTATTAGAAGTATCAAGCTGTGATCTCAATGTAAATACTGACATACCTGACATTTGTAAATTGAATGACTTGCATGTAATGTATTTCTAATTTCAGAGGAACCGTGTCCAGAAGGCGAGACACGTTGCTATAGTGGCGAATGTTTCCCAAATGATTTCTTCTGCGACGGTTACACTGACTGCTCTGATAGGAGTGATGAAATATATTGCTGCCCTGATACTCAGTTTAACTGCGCTAATGGAAGGTGCATTGAATGGGACTTATGGTGTGATGGAGGTGATGACTGCAGAGATAATAGTGATGAAGATCAATGTGCAGGTAGCGATTATTTGTATTTATATTTTTTCTCGATTTCTTCTGTATTTGTATAATAATGAAATGATTTAATCGCTGTTGATATTAAATATTTCAGAAGCACCATGCCCAGAAGGCGAAACACGTTGTGATAGTGGTGAATGTTACTCGAGCGATTTCTTCTGCGACGGTTACGCTGACTGCTCTGATAGGAGTGATGAAATATATTGCTGCCCTGATACTCAGTTTAACTGCGCTAATGGAAGGTGCATTGAATGGGACTCATGGTGTGATGGAGGTGATGACTGCAGAGATAACAGTGATGAAGATCAATGCGCAGGTTCGTCAAATTATGTTATATGCATTGGTGCATTAATAGGGTAGACAGGTTCAGTTATTCTTACACAACGACTTGTCTGGGGTTGAGCTCCAGAAGGCCTTAACCCAAGAAATGCTATTTTGAGATAATCGACTTTCAGATATTTGGGACTCATTACAATACACTGTAGCACCCAACTTTATATAACTCTGAATTTAGTCAAATTAAGAGTGTTAATGAGTTATCTCTTCATGGTTCTGGAAATTTAGGTTATATGAATTATTTTTGTACCAAAATATCAATTTGCCCAAAAATTGAGTTACGGCCTTCTGGCGCTCAACCCTCGATGTATACATAGACATAAGTAAATATTATTGTACTATAAACGCCGCGAAACTATAAAAATAGATACAAATACATATCGAGGGCTCAGAACCACAAGGCCTTATCTCCATTTTGACTTTTTTGAGAAAAGACTATTGAAGATTTTTTAAACACATTGGGGAGATGGAGAGGAGGCCTTGTGATACTGACTATAACTCTGAAAGGGGTTGTGTTATGGATGTGGAGATAAGGCTGTGTTACTGGACAGAGAATTTTTTCTGAAAAAGTTTATACCAAAATCTCATTTTTGAAAAAATTGGAGATGAGGCCTTGTGTCTCTGAGCCTTCGATATATTGATATAAAACTAGACATGAAGTGCAAATAAATATCCTAATGTATAAGATAGCCTGATGAATTTTCCCACAATTGATGCTTTGAATCGCAGCTACAAATACCTTATGAATTGGTCTGAGTGAAAACCAAATACCCATTTAGTGTGACGGAAAGGAACTAAAACAGAAAATATCCCTATAAGTGCTGATCACCTTAGCTAGATATTAGAGGCAAGATATACCTATTGTTCAAGTAGCCTATAATCATTTTGAATTTCAGATATCTTTAACAGATTATATAAATACATAATGACTAATTAATTGGACTAAGTATGACTTCTGATAAACCAGGACCAAATCAGGACAACCATTCAGTTTTTACGCTTTCCTGGGGAACACTGCAAAATTATTTGTTGATTTTCATGAGAAATGAGGGGTGTGTACATTTCTAAGACCTAAGACCTAAAACCTAAGACCCAACTCAACAAATGCTATTTTGAGATAATCAACTTTCAAATATTTGGGACTCATTACAATACACTGTAGCACCCAACTTATAACTCTAATTTTAGTCAAATTAAGACTGTTCTTTATGGTTCTGAAAATTTAGGTAATATGGATTATTTTTGTACCAAAATATCAATTTGCCCAGAAATTGAGTTACGGCTTTCTGGCGCTTAACTCTCGATTTATTGTTCGATAACCAAGCGATGAATATCAATATTCAATACCCAAATCACGGGGAGAGGGGTTTCATTTTTTAAACAATTCTTATCACCTAATTGATATTTGCAGAAATAACAATTCAATGAAAAATGTGCTCATATAAATCACCCGAAAAATTCGTACACCATACCATACCGAAATTGTACGTCTTTGTTTTAAATGATAATGCATACAAAATCATATTACAATGCATGTCGTAACATCATCAATCAAAATTCACATTTCGTTTAGAATCAACTTGTCCGCAGAGCCAATTCATATATCTCACTACTCACATGGGGTTTAATCGTATTGGATCAATCGTTTTATGTTTCTGCACCCTCACTGTGGAACAACCTTCAAAGAAACGCCAGGGAAGCATGTACACTGCCTAGTTTCAAAAAGGGTTTGAAGTCTCATTTCTATCCATCATTTGTTTTAGTTTATTTTTTGTCTCAATTTTTTCTGGGTAACCTCTCAGTACCCCTTGTACAGTTGTCTGTGTTTGAGGACCAAATTGTTAATTATATCAGGACATGGTATATGCTTGGCATTTGAAACCCTACAACTACCTACATGTACATATATATATATGTTGATAAAACAAGCAGTTAAAAATGAATAATCATATATACATTGTAACTGGCAGTTTCATGCCCACCAACCACACAGGTCGGCGGCAATCATATATATGTTGATAAAACAAGCAGTTAAAAATTAATAATCATATATACATTGTAACTGGCAGTTTCATGCCCACCAACCACACAGGTCGGCGGCAATCATCAGACTGGCGCATATCTAATTATAAAATATAGTCAAAAATATTACAGCATAACAATTATTGACACATGCAAGTGTTAATAATAAAATCTATAATAGGTGTGAAGATGAAAGTTAATCACCAAGATAGAGATAATCCGTAATGGTTGTAAAGTTGAAAGTTAATCCTTGGATAATAGGTAATCACTAATCAGTCACAATTGGATGTGAAAGAATGTAATAATGGAAACAATAGTCAATAGGTGGATGAGCTGGTAGACATGGAAATATTATGGCCATCCAGAAAAAAGTTACGTTATTCCAAAAACATTGAGTTTATGTTTCCGAAATCGATTTTGATTGAATTAAATGAGTGAAAAATTGGGCTTTAGAGATAAACGGAGACGATTATGTTTTTACCATTACAATCGTGGATGAAGTCTCCATCGTCCTTAGAACCCACTATGTCGTGCCCAATCATATTAAAACAGATCACTACAATAGGTGTTGCAAGATTCAGAACTAAGTTTTCGCAAGGTAGACTAATCTTAAACACCCCAGATATAGATTTTCAGATGTCTAACAACTACCGTTAAACTTCATCTATAAGCCCCCATTGACTAATAGTTAATAAGCTGAAAATAGATAAAAAGGTATGAGCGCCCTCTTTTGATCTACAGAAATTAGCACGAATGTGTTAAGTGTATTCGATATTCAATACTATAATGTTGTATTACTATCTAAATAATTTCATGGACAGACGAATTGCTCAATTGGTAAAGCGTCAACTTCAGTATCACGGGGTTGGTGGTTCGATTCTCAAATACACCCTTTGCAATTTCTTTTGAAATCCTAGTGATATAGAAATAATGTAAACTTGAATGTACAATTATTACTCAATTATACAAGTTTTATTTTTATTTTTTTAAAAACAAGCGCATAATTAATTTGATTGTAAAAAGTAATGATCTTAATAGTCTAACCTTTTTATAAGCTAAAACACATTTATACTACAAATTAACTACAGCAAAATGTATTCATTGGCTTATTTTAAATGTTTCACACAGTAATCTTAAACGTTTCCTTCATCATGATTTAAGGGAGAATTATGATGATACATATTAGGTTGGTAGATCAAGTTAAGTAACAAAATGAGTAACTATGCAAACCACTATAATCCTGGTCTCACAGGATTATAATTGAATGGCTATTATTAAATCAATTTATTTCCAATAAGATAGAGGGCCGTCCATTTATACCGACCCATCAATCATACATGTAGTTATAAAACAGTATCTGACATAGCAGTCCCGTTTAGATCAATTGGTAAAGCCGACGTTTGGGCTAGGACAATTGTGATCACAGGTTCCAGATGACAATACCTGGTTCGAATCTCACTTCAAGACTTAGTATTTTTGTAAAGACATGCATGGATGGAGTACAATGAGACAAACTTAGTTCTGAATCTTGCAACACCTATTGTAGTGATCTGTTTTAATATGATTGGGCACGACATAGTGGGTTCTAAGGACGATGGAGACTTCATCCACGATTGTAATGGTAAAAACATAATCGTCTCCGTTTATCTCTAAAGCCCAATTTTTCACTCATTTAATTCAATCAAAATCGATTTCGGAAACATAAACTCAATGTTTTTGGAATAACGTAACTTTTTTCTGGATGGCCATAATAATTAAAGACATTGTACTCCATCCATGCATGTCTTTACAAAAATACTAAGTCGTTGAGATTGATTTAAATGTTTGTACTATTTAAAAACGATTGTGATAACATTAAAATTAAAATTAAAAATAGTAGAAAGAGAGAAAAAAAGAGGGAAAACCCACATTAAAGACAAAGATAGATTCACTATTTATTCATGGTAAAAACAAAGTTAAGAATTTGATATACACCGTAAATATTTATAAACTTTCCAAAAGAAGAAGTCTTGAAGTGAGATTCGAACCAGGTATTGTCATCTGGAACCTGTGATCACAATTGTCCTAGCCCAAACGTCGGCTTTACCAATTGATCTAAACGGGACTGCTATGTCAGATACTGTTTTATAACTACATGTATGATTGATGGGTCGGTATAAATGGACGGCCCTCTATCTTATTGGAAATAAATTGATTTAATAATAGCCATTCAATTATAATCCTGTGAGACCAGGATTATAGTGGTTTGCATAGTTACTCATTTTGTTACTTAACTTGATCTACCAACCTAATATGTATCATCATAATTCTCCCTTATAAAAAGGTTAGACTATTAAGATCATTACTTTTTACAATCAAATTAATTATGCGCTTGTTTTTTAAAAAATAAAAATAAAACTTGTATAATTGAGTAATAATTGTACATTCAAGTTTACATTATTTCTATATCACTAGGATTTCAAAAGAAATTGCAAAGGGTGTATTTGAGAATCGAACCACCAACCCCGTGATACTGAAGTTGACGCTTTACCAATTGAGCAATTCGTCTGTCCATGAAATTATTTAGATAGTAATACAACATTATAGTATTGAATATCGAATACACTTAACACATTCGTGCTAATTTCTGTAGATCAAAAGAGGGCGCTCATACCTTTTTATCTATATTCAGCTTATTAACTATTAGTCAATGGGGGCTTATAGATGAAGTTTAACGGTATTTAGAGGGACAACCATTTATCTAACCATGATCTAACATGGTCATTCAAGACAATCTCGTCAAATTTGCGCTTAAAAAACCGTTACAATTACTTGAATTAATTTCAGTGTTGAATCGTTTCTACCGAAACTCATACCCAAAATCATACCATCTTAGTAACACTCAATTTGATACTACTTCTCACATTCGTAATGGATGTATGTGTTTTTAGGACATTATAGACTATTAAACCATATCAATCAAGAACTCAAGAGAATCCGTGCAAGTGTCTCAACTCACGTTAACAAACTCATCACTGGTACTATTGTCAATAGTGATTATTCAAATATCGAACAGTAGTTTTTGTCAAATAACACTGATTTTCCGGGGTTCTAATTTACCGCGGAGCAGACCACATAGTGTGACCGCGAAACGCGAGGGAAACTAAATCAATAATAGAGAAAGAAATAGAGGGCAGTATATCTAACAGATGGTGACAAACAAATTCCCTACCTAGTAACCTCAGCAATAAGAAAAAAACACAAATATAGAATCATCCCCTAACTGTAACAAGTAACTTAATCCTTAGTAAGCATTGGTCGGCCAGGTTTAGGTAAGTAAATATCGATAGTTCGAACAAATCTGTATTAGTACTATATCTGTTACCGATTCCGATAATAACTCAATCTGCTACACTCGCGGTTCGATCATATTATTACGTTTTCATAATACTAAATTCTCATTTTAACGATGATGGGATAACTTCATGTCATACCAATTCTAGAAGAATTTTTTTTTAAAGGTAATTCAGTTTCGATTATTTGTAAGAAAACGAAGAAAATAAAATTATAAAACTATGACAATTTTGTTTGTTTCCATCTAGAACCAACTTGTCCGCCGGAACAATTTATGTGTGGAGACGGAATGTGCGTACCGACACTGTGGGCATGTGATGGTTTTGATGACTGCGCAAATGGTACTGACGAAGATACAGTATTTTGTGCCAGTTGTCCCTTTCAGTTCCTTTGCTCGAATGGCAGGTGCACAGATTTGGAGAATGTTTGTAATGGACGTGATAATTGCAGAGATAACAGTGATGAAGATCAGATCTGTGTCGGTACGTTATTCAAATTCATTGATTCAATATTTTTGGCTAAGTAAGTATCATTTTTTACAATGTGTAAAAGTTCGGCATTTAATTCCTTAAATTTCTTTCATTTTTTTCATGAACATACAATTAATAATACCACCCTACGATTCTACTATTAGTCAAATTTCTATTTTTATTGGTAAACGATAATATAGTTCCAGAAAAGAAACTTTTGGTTTTCTATTATTCAATCCAGAATTACCATCTCCAACTTACACTGAGGATGGAACATCAGTAACTCTCACATGGGACGACTCTCCACCGACATTAGAAGGTGATCCTCCACGAGAAATCACTCAGTATGCTGTCACAGCCACACCACAAGATGGCGGTCCTCCAATAACATCTTTCGTCCCAGCGGAAGATGGCGCTTCTATAACATTGTCAGGTTTGGAACCAGAAACCCTATACGACATAACAGTTAGTGCTGTTATTAGCACGGATGGACAAGGAGAACAAACATTTGATCTGGGATTCCCACCGCTGTCTATAACTACATGTAAGTTCATGCTGAAGTTTCTTCTGAAATATCAAACATGCAAAATATAACTATGAGGCCACGCTGCTGCACATTTTAATTTTAATGTAATTAAACACATTTAGTATAATAACATTGTGAATAATTAAATTTTATTCATGACAAAACATAACAGCAGAGAGATGAAATGTGGCCATTAATACCTGTATACAGGAGTGACAATCTGTCGATCTTCAATCATGCCTTCATTGTCCCCTAGTAAGTGTTGTATATATGTCAGATATGTTGTGCAAGGACGACCAGGTCTCCTTCGGCCATGTGTTGGTGCGTAGGTGGCATACTTTTTAGCAGGCTCTGTATCAGGGAGACGGAGTATATGGCCAAGGAATCTCAGCTGGCGGCGCTTTACATGGTGGATAAGAGGCTCTGTCTTGGTCTTGTCATCAATTGTGGTGTTTGGGACATGATCCATGCGCTTGATGTTTAGCATTATCCTGTAGCAAGAGGTAGCGAAGGCATTCATTTTGCATTCCATATCTTGAGATATCACCCAGGATTCACATTTATACAGTAAGATAGTCACACAGGTGGTATTGAATAATTTCATATTTGTTGTGATACCTATTTGAGGGCTCCTCCAGAGGCGTTCTAACTTCCAAAATGCGCACCATGCTAATGCCATGCGTCTTTTAAGATCACTTGCACCCGATACCATCATAGAGCCAAGATACCTGAAATCAGTCACATGGTTGATGGTATCCCCATATACCTGAAGTGTTGGGTGAGGATTGCAGTTGGCAGTCATGTACTCTGTTTTAGATACGCTAATGTAGAGGCCGAGGTCTTTTGCTGCTGCAGCAGTTTCTGTCAGCTGCGTCTGGGTTGAATTGTTGTCTCGAGGAAGGCAATGTCATCAGAAAAGTCTAAGTCGTTGAGAACAATGGCAGGATGGCACAATGATATTCATATTCATTACGTAATGATTAAGCATCATTAATATCTGCAAAACTTGAGAATAATGTTAACACTATTTTGCACTACATGGTACTCTCTTCTTCAAATAGCTGTCACATTCATGACACGTAGCATTCAAAATCACACAACTCTGTCAATGCAATAGTGACAAGGCATCCGGGCAAAGTATAACCCACTGCAGACCCCTCGTATTTCGAATACACTCTAAAAAGCTTATACCTTGTATCATTGGTTCTCTCTTGCTCTCTCTCTCTCGTCTCCCTCTCTTTTGTTATCCACTTTTTTAAAAGTGGACTTTAAAAAGCGTTTTGCATTCTTTGGTAAAGGTGCTAAAAAGAATAGTCTTTTGGCAGAAAGTATTTATGTTTTTTGTAGTTTCAGCCTTCACGTTCTACCCTCCTACCCATTTCCTATTCATAATTCTAACCCATATGCCTACTTGAACCACCATTTCTTGCAGTCCATTAAAAGTTTTCTGTTTTTCAAATGTTAAAGTATTTGATTTTTGAATCTTTTCGAGTTCATTTTGGACATATCCACTGGTTGCCAATGAATTTTGACATAATCGCTGCTAAATACATATAAAACTAGAAACATTAGTATTTCATATCTAGTTATATTGACTGCTACGACGAAGGTTAATTGCATTAGAAATCACGAGGTATTTTTATTTCTCCCCACTTAACCATATCCTTTCTTAAGCAAGACTTACACTACATCGTACTCTCGTCTCCAAATGGCTGTCTCATTTAGCATTCAAAATCACACAACTCTGTCAATGCAATAGTGACAAGGCATCCGGGCAAAGTATTATCCACTGCAGACCCTCGTATTTTGAATACACTATAAAAAGCGCATACTCTGTCAATGCAATAGTGACAAGGCATCCGGGCAAAGTATTATCCACTGCAGACCCTCGTATTTTGAATACACTATAAAAAGCGCATACTCTGTCAATGCAATAGTGACAAGGCATCCGGGCAAAGTATTATCCACTGCAGACCCTCGTATTTTGAATACACTATAAAAAGCGCATACTCTGTCAATGCAATAGTGACAAGGCATCCGGGCAAAGTATTATCCACTGCAGACCCTCGTATTTTGAATACACTATAAAAAGCGCATACTCTGTCAATGCAATAGTGACAAGGCATCCGGGCAAAGTATTATCCACTGCAGACCCTCGTATTTTGAATACACTATAAAAAGCGCATACTCTGTCAATGCAATAGTGACAAGGCATCCGGGCAAAGTATTATCCACTGCAGATCCTCGTATTTTGAATACACTATAAAAAGCGCATACTCTGTCAATGCAATAGTGACAAGGCATCCGGGCAAAGTATTATCCACTGCAAACCCTCGTATTTTGAATACACTATAAAAAGCGCATACTCTGTCAATGCAATAGTGACAAGGCATCCGGGCAAAGTATTATCCACTGCAGACCCTCGTATTTTGAATACACTATAAAAAGCGCATACTCTGTCAATGCAATAGTGACAAGGCATCCGGGCAAAGTATTATCCACTGCAGACCCCTCGTATTTCGAATACACTCTGAAAAGCGCATACCTCCTCTTTTGATTTCCACTTTTTAAGCATTTTGCATTCTTTGGTAAAGGTGCTAACTTTTAAATACACCTTTTTTACATAAATACTTATATAGTCTAGTTTTGAACTAAGGATCCGTGTTTTCGTAGTTTCAGCCTTCACGTTTTACCTTCCTACTCATTTCCTATTCATAATTCTTACCTTTAGGCCTACTTGAACCCGACTTCCGATTTCCCTTAGTCCATAAACAGTATAAATCTATCTAACAAACTTTCTTTACAGTTTTTATACGTGGTATAACGCTGTTATATTCCCAACCACATTAACCCTGTGCTACGTTCTGCGCACACAAGTATATCCTTCATCAGTTATGTACTCAGTTGCGTCCAACAGTTGAAACTCATGCACACAGATAAAAAAAATATAGTTCGAAAAAGTTCACGCCAATCAAATTACGTGCTGCATCATGTAAGCATATATTAAGCAATCACTAAACATGAATAATATATTGATGAAGAATATATCTGTTTTCACATTTCTAATACGGTATCTTTATAACACATGTAACCTATATAATTGTAATTGGTTGACACTTATTTATTTTTATTCTCATACTTAATACATACAGATGTTGGTACAACTGAGGAATCTGCAGAGGCAACAACAGGTGAAATATCTTGACATTTACTCTCCCACTAATCTTGTACTCGTTTAAATAGTAGATTGCTGATATCGATGGTTTGTCTAGGTCTATCCGTAAAGGAATTCGGTTCATTTCCAAACTAAATACGACATGTCCATATGATTGTTGATTCTACTATGGCTTTGTCAAAGTCCAAACAGTTCCCCCTTGGCTAGTTATTGTCAAGATCCAAATGTTACTGTAATTGGATATGTTATCATAACACCTGTTATGCAAATTCAAACACATGTGAAATATACAAATGTATAAATTCGCATTTTTACATATTTTACCGGTAAAAAGCCTTTTTACATGGTAATTATGTATTTTTCACAAACAGGTATGTACAATTACCTTTCTGTGGTAAACTATCAGGAATACATATCAAAAATGTAATCAAAAGGTTAACATAAATGTTATGTTCGATATCTATTATAGGCCTACTATTTATTTCTTCAGAGATGTAATATTTTACATAGTTTTTTTTACACATGTCTTTTTTACATAGTGTTTACTCTGTGTACGGGTCAGCTGGAATGTGATGATGGAACGTGCATAAATGCAGAATGGTTATGCGATGGTTTTAAAGATTGCGCTGATAATAGTGATGAACTGTACTGTTGTCCTGAGACACAATTTAATTGTCTCAATGAAAGATGTGTTGAGCTAGATTTAGTGTGTGATGGAAACAATGATTGCAGAGATAACAGTGACGAACTACAATGCAGGGGTAAGATACTAATCGACATTTTGGAAAGTTGACTCAGGTGGGGAATTTGACTTTACTCAGATGGGGAATTTGACTTTACTCAGGTGGGGAATTTCACTTTACTCAGATGGGGAATTTGACTTGACTCAGATAGGAAATACTTAACCATATCCATTCTTAAGCAAGACTTACACTACATCGTACTATCGTCTCCAAATGGCTGTCACATTTAGCATTCAAAATCACACAACTCTGTCAATGTAATAGTGACAAGGCATCCGGGCAAAGTATTATCCACTGCAGACCCCTCGTATTTCGAATACACTCTGAAAAGCGCATACCTCTTCTTTTAATTTCCATTTTTTAAGCATTTTGCATTCTTTGGTAAAGGTGCTAACTTTTAAATACACTTTTTTACATAAATACTTATATAGTCTAGTTTTGAACTAAGGATTCGTGTTGTAGTTTCAGCCTTCACGTTTTACTCTCCTACTCATTTCCTATTCATAATTCTTACCTTTAGGCCTACTTGAACCCGACTTCCGATTTCCTGTAGTCCATAAACAGTATAAATCTATCTAACAAACTTTCTTTACAGTTTTTATACGTGGTATAACACTGTTATATTCCCAACCACATTAACCCTGTGCTACGTTCTGCGCACACAAGTATATCCTTCATCAGTTATATACTCAGTTGCGTCTCCAACAGTTGAAACTCATACACACAGATAAAAAATATATAGTTCGAAAAAAGTTCACGCCAATCAAATTACGTGCTGCAGCATGTAAGCATATAAGCAATCACTAAACATGAATAATATATTGATGAAGAATATATCTGTTGTCACATTTCTAATACGGTATCTTTATAACACATGTAACCTATATAATTGTAATTGGTTGACACTTATTTATTGCTATTCTCATACTTAATACATACAGATGTTGGTACAACTGAGGAATCTGCAGAGGCAACAACAGGTGAAATATCTTGAAATTTACTCTCCCACAAATCTTGTACTCGTTTAAACAGTGGATTGCTTGTATCGATGGTTTGTCTAGTGTCTATCCGTAAAGGAATTCGGTTCATTTCCAAACTAAATACGACATGTCCATATGATTGTTGATGCTACTATGGCTTGCCAAGTCTTAACAGTTCCCCCTTGGCTAGTTATTGTCAAGATCCAAATGTTACTGTAATTGGATATGTTATCATAACACCTGTTATGCAAATTCAAACACATGTGAAATATAAAAAGCCTTTTTACATGGTAATTATGTATTTTTCACAAACTGGTATGTACAATTACCTTTCTGTGGTAAACTATCAGGAATACATAACAAAAATGTAATCAAAAGGTTAACATAAATGTTATGTTCGATATCTATTATAGGCCTACTATTTATTTCTTCAGAGATGTAATATTTTACATAGTCTTTTTTAAATATTTCTTTTTTACATAGTGTTTACTCTGTGTACGGGTCAGCTGGAATGTGATGATGGAACGTGCATAAATGCAGAATGGTTATGCGATGGTTTTAAAGATTGCGCTGATAATAGTGATGAGCTGTTCTGTTGTCTTGAGACACAATTGAATTGTCTCAATGGAAGATGTGTTGAGCTAGATTTAGTGTGTGATGGAAACAATGATTGCAGAGATAACAGTGACGAACTACAATGCAGAGGTAAGATACTAATCGACATTTTGGAAAGTTGACTCAGGTGGGGAATTTGAATTTACTCAAGTGGGGAATTTGACTTTACTCAGGTGGGGAATTTCACTTTACTCAGATGGGGAATTTCACTCGACTCAGATAGGAAATTTGACTTTACTCAGATGGGAATTTGACTTTACTCAGGTGGGGGATTTGACTTTACTCAGGTAAGAAATTTGACTTTACTCAGATGGGAATTTGAATTTGCTCAATTTGGGAATTTGACTTGACACAGGTGGGGAATTTGACTTTACTCAGGTGGGAAATTTTTATCTTTACTCAGTTTGGAAATTTTACTTTACTCAGTTTGGGAATTTGACTTGACACAGGTGGGGAATTTGACTTTACTCAGGTGGGAAATTTTACTTTACTCAGTTTGGAAATTTTACTTTACTCAGTTTGGGAATTTGACTTGACACAGGTGGGGAATTTGACTTTACTCAGGTGGGAAATTTTACTTTACTCAGTTTGGAAATTTTACTTTACTCAGTTTGGGAATTTTACTTGACTCAGGTGGGATATTTGACTTTACTCAAGTGGGAAATTCGACTTTACTCAAGTGGGAAATTTGTCTTTACTCAGGTGGGATATTTGACTTTACTGAGGTGTGAAATTTGACTTTACTCAGGTATGAAATTTGACTTGACTCAGATGGGAAATTTGACTTTACTCAGATGGGTGATTTGTCTTTACTCATCAGGTGTGGAATTTGACTTGACTCAGATGGGGAATTGGACTTTACTCATCAGGTGGGGAATTTGACTTGACTCAGGTGGGGGATTTGACTTTACTCATCAGGTGGGGAATTTGACTTGACTCAGGTGGGGATTTGTCTTTACTCATCAGGTGTGGAATTTGACTTGACTCAGATGGGGAATTGGACTTTACTCATCAGGTGGGGAATTTGACTTGACTCAGGTGGGGGATTTGACTTTACTCATCAGGTGGGGAATTTGACTTGACTCAGATGGGAATTTAACTTTACTCATCAGGTGGGGAATTTGACTTGACTCAGATGGGAATTTAACTCTTCTCATCAGGTGGTGAATTTGACTTTACTCAGATGGGGAATTTGACTTTACTCATCAGGTGGTGAATTTGACTTTACTCAGATGGGGAATTTAACTTTACTCATCAGGTGGTGAATTTGACTTTACTCAGATGGGGAATTTAACTTTACTCATCAGGTGGGGAATTTGACTTGACTCAGATGGGGAATTTAACTTTACTCATCAGGTGGTGAATTTTACTTGACTCAGGTGGGGGATTTGTCTTTACTCATTAGGTGATGAATTTTACTTGACTCAGGTGGGGGATTTAACTTTACTCATCAGGTGGTGAATTTGACTTTACTCAGATGGGGAATTTAACTTTACTCATCAGGTGGGGAATTTGACTTGACTCAGATGGGGAATTTAACTTTACTCATCAGGTGGTGAATTTTACTTGACTCAGGTGGGGGATTTGTCTTTACTCATTAGGTGGTGAATTTTACTTGACTCAGGTGGGGGATTTGCCTTTATCCATCAGGTGGGGGATTTGCCTTTATCCATCAGGTGGGGGATTTTCCTTATCAGGTGGGGAATTTGACTTGACTCAGATGGGGGATTTTCCTTATCAGGTGGGGGATTTTACTTGACTCAGATGGGGATTTGCCTTTATCCATCAGGTGGGGAATTTGACTTTACTCAGGTGGGGAATTTGACTTTACTCAGATGGGGAATTTTATTTTATTCTGGTGGAAAATTTGACTTCAGGTTGAAAATTTGACTTCAATCAAGTGGGAAGCCTAACGTCATTCAGGTGGGAAATTCGACTTAACTCGGATTTGAAACTTATCTTCACTCAAGTTTCACACCTATAATGTTTACATGGAGGTGTGACTTTAGACACACGTAGAATAGATGGATAAGAAATGTTGGTAGAACAGTGTATGACACGTACGGGTCACATGGAATCCGTTGATCTTAATTAAATTCTGCAATCAGGCTTAAGCAGCTCAAATGGGCATGTTATTTTCATGACTCACTAATTACCGTGATGATTGCCTTATTCTTAATATCTACTTATTTTAAAATGCAGGTACTACTACTTCCGTAAGCGTTATTACAAGTAAGTTTTAATTAGCGAAAATAATCCTCAGAATGCTGCTGCACGAATGCTCACAAGGACTAGAAAATGTGATCACAATTCACCTGTTTTACAGCGTCTCCATTGGTTACCTATTCGGTATCGCATCCATTTCAAACTTCTTCTCCTAACCTGGAAAGCCCTACATGACATGGCACCTTCTTATATCAGCGATCTTCTCAATCCACACATTCCATCACGTCGCCTCAGATCGTCAGATAAACAGTTTCTCTCAGTTCCTCGGACACATTCTTCATATGGCGACCGGGCTTTCTATGCTTGTGCACCTAAACTGTGGAACTCACTTCCTTCAGATCTTCGATTCTGTGATTCACTTGATGGTTTCAAAAAGACTTTAAAAACTCATCTGTTTAAGATTGCTTATGATTTGACTGATTGACTTCTATGTAATTGTTTTTATATTTTAACTGTTTGTTTTTATTTGTTTTGATGTTTGCGCCTCGGAATAGGTTGTCTAGATAGATGGCGCATTATAACTGCATTATTATTATTATTATTATTATTATTAACTTGGGAACGAATTAATCGGAACGCAATTTTATGTTTTAATTTAACCAGTTGCTCCGTGTCCAATGGATCAATTCGCATGCCAAGCATTTGATGGTGCTAGTTGTATCCCTCTGGAATGGACTTGTGATTTGGTGTTTGACTGTGTAAATGCAACCGATGAGTTGATTTGTTGTAAAGATACTGAATTCAACTGCAATAATGGAAGGTATGTATTCAATAGCGGAAACACTAAAAAAAGTTCGGAAATTCTTTTCAATCGCATTTTTTTCTAATATTTCGTGACATACTTATTATGTGTTTTACATCAACATGATTAGGCCTAATGGAAAACTGATGTGTTCCTCTTTCCAATGATATCCCATTTGTAGCAATCACTTGTTTCAGTGCTCAGTCACACGATTGAGAATGTGGGAAGGTCTCAATCAAAATGTGCCGAATTCACTACTATTTTTATATTAGGGGAGAGCGGGGAGTGTACGCCCTATGGGCAGGTACGCCCACCACGTGATTCTCATCTTTGCGGCCACTGGTTGAATTTGGCGAACACACAATAGATACAGTAGTATGTTGCAAGCTTCCCGCATTAACGTGACAGATCACCGTAACATGTTTGTCAACTTATCATCCAAAAACCAGTTTTGCCTCGCAAAAGTGATTTATTTTTTCTTCCATTTTTCATATTGATTTTTTTCCAAAGATATTCGCAGAAAAGGTTTTAATGTAAATTATCATTAGGTAGGTATGGGATTGACTATGGATTTGATGCAGTTAACAGCCAATCAATGTATGTGGGACATCCGTGGTATAGGTCAATGCATGTATTGTGCTATATGGGGCACATACGCCCTATGATGATGGGGCAGGTTCGCCAATAGGGATTTATATAGTTAAGATTTTGCATAATTTCACAATTGTTATTTTTCTCTTACAGGATAATTGTAATTATAAAGATAGTTATCAGGAATGGAGTAACACTAATATTAGAGGAGAATATTTCTTATTACTTTTAAATTCTGAACGAGTATGTTCCGCAAAAGTGCCCCACCCCTATATTTTGGACCCCTAAATTTTATTTTGGAATATTAAATCCTTGTTATTATAAATAACGAAGAATAACCAATCTATATGTATTGGATATTATGGTACTTTGTGTAACCTAATTCTGAGCCTAGGGCGAACTTGCCCCGGCCTATGGGCGAATCCCTGGGGCGAATCTACCCCGGCGTCGGGCAAGTTCGCCCTTTTGAGACACTTGTCTTTATCATTTACTCTTGCCTTTACAGTAAAGCCTAGAGTACTGAGAGCATGGTCGTATGTAGCCAAGATATCAATCTTTCACATGATATCAATAGGTCCATTCAATCTCTAAAATTGGCGTCTCTAGACCTCTTCAAATGAAAATGGGGTGAACACTCCCCGCTCTCCCCTACATTATATGTTTAACCCTGACTGATCTGCAACAGTTGTAATTATTAGGTACAGTCAAGATATACAGCCATTTTCTTATGCCCGGTGTGAAAGGAGCCGTGGTCCCCATGGAGCCATAGTCCGGCTTCCGTGGACGTAGACATATACACGGAATGAAATGTGAAACTAGTGTTGCGTGTTGAAATGAGTGCCCCATACCAACCTATACTTTACTGTACAGGGCGGACTATGGCTTGACTGTGTCTCCTACTACACATGACCTAAGGAAATGTCTGTGATATTTCCTTTGACATGAAATGAATGAAATGGTAATGGTTAAACACTCTCTTACTTCTAAATTAACAAACATTGTTTCAGATGTATACAGCCAGACGCGGTTTGTGATGGAGAAAACAACTGTGGTGATATGAGCGACGAAACCTGTTTTACGGGTACGTACGTGGAAATACACATTTTTAAAAAATTACATTAAAATGTATTTATCTATATATTATTTATTTATTTATTTATCAACAATATCAGTGTTGAAGATGGTATCACTCATATAAATGACAATATTGTTGTGGATTGCATCAACACCCCCATTTTCCCAAACGTTGACGGGTCAGCATAACCCCGGGTAAAAAGGGGAAAGATATATATTTTGCTCAAATAAACGCAATTTGTGTTGGTAAAATTACCCCAGGTGATTTATATGAGCACTATCCATTTGGAGTGTGGCAGACACAAGTTGAGATGGCCTAGTTCTATCTGATTAAAAACGAGGACTGTTCAGTCAGTCATGCTTAATATTTTAATTTAATCGAAAATAAAAAGTAGTAAAAACGAATCACAATCATGATGAACAAGTGGAGGATTGACATATTTCTTCGTCTAATTTTGATATACAAGGAAGTTAAAGGAGACCAGTCCCTCAATCTAAGTCTCATTCCTGCTATACTGTCAACCGGATATTATCCACATTTACAGGACACGGGCCAAATAACCATTATTAATAAATCAACAATTATTGATTTTACTATCACTTTCTTCAGGAACCGAATAAGCTTTTTGAAAGCAAAAAGGAAATGGCGCGCTTCCACTTAGGTAATCTTTTGAACTGCGGACGAAAGGTTACAGACGATGCCGGACAAGAACGGTCGTAAATTTTGAATTTCCGTTGGTTTCAATGTAACAATGAATTTTGATTATATATGACCCTATAAAATTCAATTACACGTTGGAACTAAATTATTTCATCCTAAAACCGCTGGAGTTGGATAACCAACTCCAGTGTCAGTATCATGTTTTGAATTTAATCCGTTGTTCAGCATTCGTCCCATTCACTTGATTACGTTACCTCGTACGCATACTTTAACCTTGAATATTCGTGAATACGCTCGTGTCCGGCATCGTATGAAATGTTGCCCAAGCGGATGCACGCCCTCTTTTTTGTACCCGCCATACTTCAAAATGGCTTATAACAACTTGACAACAATAACAATACTTATTGTCATTTTATATGTATAATTCATTACCTTTTAATAAACCGAAACAGAATTTACATGTCAAGATGGGGCCGTGATACCAATTGAATGGCAGTGTGATCGACAACCGGACTGTGATGATATGTCAGACGAGCTAGATTGTCCTCTTTGTCGTGAATACGAATTCCAATGCGGTAATGATAGGTGTATCCTCAATGATAATGTATGTGATGGGGTAGATACCTGTGGTGATGGGACGGATGAAATAGGATGTCAGCCTTAGATATGAAGGAAGTAAGTTGACTTTATAAAAAAAACCAAAAGTTATCGTTAAAATGGCCATGTAATTTTAAAACCAGGAGAAGATCCCGATATATTTCGAACCCTCATATTGCTGTGAATTATTTGTTCTTGTTTTCAACATATTGTAAAATTTTAACGACGAATCAGAATTTGCGTAAATAAATCATCTGCCTTATTACGTTATTGTCCATACAAATAACATTTTGACAATGATCGTAGACGCCTTTTAAAACAACGGTCTGTAATAGTTACATGTTATTAGGTATTTACATGTAAATAAATGACATAAATAACAGTAATAATTACAGATACCTAGCGTGATCCCTGTATAATGTCTTAACTAATGAAACGTATTGAAAGAATGAAATAAACAATTCATTACCAACGTTTTGTTATATATTGACGGGTAAATGTATTCAAAATGTAGGTGTTTTAACCCAGAAAATGGCTTCTTTCATATTTCCTGTTTATAATTCACAGAACCCTATAAATAAACGGAACAAATTAATTAACATAATTCATGAATGCAATTCAGAGTTTGAACATTTCAGAGGGTGAGCTCAACAAATTTCGCATGGTCAAAACATTTCGCACGGTCAAAAACAATCGCACAGTCAAAAAGTTGCACAGTCCAAAAAGCAGCACAGTCAACAACTAATGGCCAATCCTGAGATTTTTCATCAGTTTTCTCTATAACCTTTTCCTTTATTTAGCCGACTGCTGCATAAATTTGTCGACTATACGTGTACAAATTTGCAGACTCTTTTACTATTTGGATTACACCCCCAACCAATAAATACTATAGCGGCGGCCCAGCCCCCCCCCCCCCCCCCCCCCGACTGGCAGTAATTTCCCCCGACTGATTTCTATAGTGCCACCCCCCCCCCCCTTGCGCACGCTACTGGTTGCCACCGTGCAATATTTTAAAATCGCCATTTGTAAAAATCTTAATAATATGGTCCTGATTCTTATAGTATAATATGTTAAAAACATCATTTCTCTCACTCTAATTAACCGTGTTACAAAAACGGTTCAGATAGGACATGGGTTAACTGAAAAACTGAAAATGGGAAACTGTGCTTCCTACCAATCACAGGGTTCAATACGAGATTAGTCGACGAAAACAAACAAAAACATGTTCTATGGACGGACGGATTTCAATATCATACTAAACGTTTTCGATATCTGTTAAAGATTGACATCTTTTGACAAACTAAACATAATACATAATCTTTATTTATACACGATACATAGGTCAACTTAACAGCTGTTTTTCACTGAGGCCGTGATAAAGTCAATATAGTTAACATTTTATATGATAACTCTAAAATTACATAACATATTTCTTGAATCTTTTACAGTGCAATAAATTAAAACAAGATTACAAAAATTGAATTTTAAGATATCGATAATTACAACTGACATGTTCGTTTAAGACGGTTGACTATACTAATATTGGGGAGACTTGAATATTTTTGTCAAGTTTGTTCCATTCAATGGCACCCCTATAAGAAAAACTGCGGTTTTTATCATTTGTATTAGGTTTAGGAATAATAGCATTATACTTACTTCTGCGTAAATTGTAATTAATTACATCATTATACAAAAGTTAATCATTCAAATATGATGGTGCAGTATCATTGAGTATTTTATAAGACAAAATATTACAGTTGTATGTTTGTCTATTATCAAGTGGTAACCATTTAAGTTTATTAAGAACTTCAAGACTACGGCCGAGTGCACCAATGACGGGTAGCTGAAGAATAGCGCTACCTCGCTAGTAACTGAGGCGTAACCCAAAATTTTGAGAGCGCCAATGCGGGGTAAGCTACTAGGCTAGTAACTGGCGGGTTATTTACGCTAAATGTTATACCTGACCGGACCCAAGAGTAAGTTGGGGCATAACGTTTTATGCCACAAGTCAGTCGATTCTAGCAGTATAGCGTACATTTATTGTGAACATTGAAGGGGATGATTCGCTGATGCTGAAGAACCAATTGCACTTGCATGCCCAGGGGGTGTCTATTTGAAGTGGAATGTGACCCCTCATAAGCTGGAAGATTTTTATATTTTTGAAAATCCATTCATGCAATTTGGTGATTTTTTTAGTCAAAATTTAGATCAATTCCTTTTGCCCATTCAAACACTAATCGCACCGACTTTGGGTCATATTTTGACCAAAATGTACTAATTGTCCAAGGGTCTTAAATAATGACTAAATACATAAACTTATTATTGTTTTTATTAATTAAAAACTGATAAACCAAGTTTCAACATTATTGTGAGTGGAAGGGTAGAAAAAGAAAAAAAAGGATATCGTGCCGCGCGTGGTCTGGGAATCGAACCGGGGTTCCGCGATTAACAAGCGTAGGACACGGTGTCCACGCCACGGAGGTATTTGTGTTAAGAGGTGTGTTATAATTGTATATAATTGTTTCCATCGGGTGCTTGTGTTTTTCATTAAAATTGTGCTTTTTGGTGCAATGTTTGTATGTGCCCCTCGCCCAAAATATGTTTGTAATGTCATGATAGTCCTTATTTTTGAAAAAGTGATAAACAAACTTCGAAATTTTTGGCCATAAAATGGCATCATTTTTTTCCGGATCGTAGTCCGACTCAACGTGATTCTTGATTTACACTCACCTATGACCTAGCGAGTGACGACACGTTTTTAATATTACGGAGGACCATCCACGTCAGAATTTTACAGTAAACTATAGGTTAACACTTGGCATATGCGACACTTGACTTTGTAAGGGGACGATGCTGATTAATTTGGATATTTACCTCGCTAGTAGCTATTCTGGTGTTACTCGCCAATTATGCTCTAAGAATTACATCGTTAGTAAGTTATGCTACAGTTAGAGCATAACTACTAGGGAGGTAGCTTACCTCCCTATTAAGTTACCCGTCATTGGTGCACTCGGCCGAGAATATTATGTGTATCCCAAGCTACTCCACAAATAATACGAGCAGACCTGTTTTGAATAATTGGAAGACGAGATGCTGAAGTTAAGCCACAATTTCCCCATACAATATTACAATACTGTAGATGAGGAAGTACTATGGCACTGTATACAGTTTTAAGAATATCATGTGAAAGAAATGGCTTCGCTCGCTTTAACATGTGTAGACCGGTTAATGCTTTTTTTCGGGTATATTCAATATTTTCATTCCAAGTTAAATGTTTATCAATAATTACACCAAGATGCTTACATTTATCAACTTTAGTTAAATTGTTTCCATTAATTTGTACTGTCAAATTATGATTTTCTACATTTGCTAAACGTTGCCTTGGTGAGATCAACATGAACTCTGATTTTGTTACGTTTAAACTGAGTTTATTGACTTGAAGCCAATTTCGTACAGACTCAAGGTCTTCATTTATACATTTCTTAACTGAGCTAGATGCATAATAAAGACCTGTATCATCTGCATACATGCTAACTTTAGAGTGAGATAAACAATTAGGTAAATCATTAATATATACAAGAAAAGCAAGAGGGCCGTCGATTGAACCCTGGGGCACTCCACACTGAATTAACTTAGGGCTAGAGAGAGTTCCATCAATACATGTTAATTGTGTTCGATTGCTTAAATAACTATGAAACCAAATAATGACATATTTACTTACTCCATATAACTTCAATTTTTCTAAGAAAATATCATGGTTTACAGTGTCAAAAGCCTTTTTTAAATCTAACATACATACCCCAATTATATTACCTTTATCAATTTCATTGTACCAGTCCTCAGTTAAATTAATTAAAGCTGAAGCGGTGGAATATGAAGGCCGGAAACCAGACTGATTTACATGAATCATATTATTAACATTTAGATATTCATATAGTTGATCAAACACAGCCCTTTCAATAACCTTTGAAACAACAGGTAGAAAAGAAATAGACCTGTAATTTCCAGGATCAGCAGGATCTCCTGCCTTAAAAATAGGAGTAACTCTAGCTTTCTTTCAATTATTAGGGAAGGTACATGTAGTTAAAGAATGATTTATCAAGTGTGTGATGATTGGTGTAATAATTGGTGCTGCTAGTTTTAATAATCTTGATGGGATATTATCACAGCCTGTAGCTTTATTATCTGATAACTGAGAGAGATACTTTAAACCAAATTCATGTGTAACAGACTCAAAATTGAATGATTTATTAGTATTGCAATTTGTATTTTTGTCGTGTGAACAATTACTATTACTAGGATCATCAGTAACAATTTTGGATGCAAGTTTAGGTCCTATTTCAGCAAAATAGGTATTTATTGTATTTGCTATATATATCTATCGGTTTATTTACAGAACCGTTTTCTGTATTCAAACAAGTAATGCTTGTATTTTTACTTTTGGAAGGTATTACTTGCTCCCAAGTTTTCTTAATATTATTTTTATTGTCAATGAGACCCTTATTTATAAATTGTTTTTTACTGGTACGCACTAAAATGTTACATTTGTTCTTGGTATCACGAAAATCTTTCCATTTCATAAGGTCACAACCTGAGCGGATGGCTATTACTTACTTTACTTACTTTTTGGCGTCCACTCCAACTTGGTTGAGCCATCCTTTGCAAGATTATGCGCCATTCGTTTCTGTCTTGAGCCTTTCTGCTTGTTTCTGATAAGGATGTCAGACAAAGTATGTTGCAGTCTGACCGAATACCATCCATCCACCTCTTAGCTGGTCTACCTCTGGGCCTTTCACCATTTACAGTGCCTACAATTGCAACTTTTGGGTGTCTTTGAGGGTTCATACGATGAACGTGTCCATAATACCGCAGTCTTTTGATGGAAATCTTCTCGATGATGGTATGCTTGAGTCCCAGTGTTTGTCTGATGGTGGTGTTTCTGATTTTGTCTAGCTTGATTATGCCTAGTATTTTTCTTAGGCAGGTCATCTTAAACACAAGTAGCCTGTTCTCGTCTTCTTTCTTTAGCGTCCATGTTTCAGACCCGTATAACAGGATGGACATTATTAGAGTTTAATACAGCTCCATTTTATTTGGGCGTGAAATCTCTTTGGAGTTGAGTATTTTATTCAGATTTTGCATGGCTCCAAGTGCTTTACCTATTCTGAGTTGGATGTCTTCAGTGCAGGTTCCCTTCTTAGATATTTTACCACCAAGGTATACAAAATGCCTACTTGTTTGAGATCTGTGTTGTTTATGCTAATTTTAATATCGATGTCTCTCCGGCTGATAACTTGAACCTCTGTTTTGGCTATGTTGATTTTGAGGCCAAGATTTGTGCTGTACTGGTGGACCCTGTTCACTAGTGTTTGCAGATCTGTCTCGCTTTCAGCTATAATGGCAATATCATCTGCGAAGCGGAGGTTTGACACCAGCTGGCCTTGGATGTGTGCTCCGATGGTTGTGTCGTGAGTGGCATATAGCATTACCAACTCCAGTAGGACGTTGAATAGGAGTGGAGATATTATGCAGCCCTGACGAACTCCAACTTTGGTAGCAAACCAGTCTGTAAGTTCTCCGTTTACTCTCACCGAGCTTAGTGATTTGCTGTAAAGAGATTTTAGTAGGCGGATGATCTTGTCTGGGAATCCAAAGAATGCCATTGCTTTCAAGATGCCGTTTTGCCATACACTATCAAAAGCTTTTTCAAAGTCCACGTAGCAGCAGTATAGGTCTTTGTTCTTTTCCAGGTACTTTTCTGAAATCTGTCTCAGTGTAAATAATTGATCCACAGTAGACCTTCCTGGTCTAAAGCCTGCCTGGGAATCTGATAGTATTTCCTCAGATTTCTTTTGAATTCGTTTTTGAAGAATGTAGATGAGTATTTTGCCCGCTTGACTGAGAAGGCTGATTCCTCTATAGTTAGCGCGGTCCAGCTTGTCTTTCTTTTTGAATATCGGGATGATTATAGCTTTGCCCCAGTCATCCGGGAAACACTCCTCCTTCCATATCTTGCAACATAATTTGTGTAGTATGTCTATTCCTGTCTCTTCAGATGCTTTTACTCCTTCAGAAGTAATACAGTCAAAGCCTGGAGCTTTCTCATCTGACATGTTTTTAATAGCATTGGCGACTTCTTTTCTTAGGATTGGTCGTTCCTCGTCCGAGCTTGACATTTGTGGTATTGAGTCAGCCATAGCCACGTTGATAGGATTTTGGTGGTTATAGAGTTGATGGTAGTTTTCTTTCCACCGCTCCTTGACATCCTTTAGTTCTGTTAGAATGGCTCCTTTTTTGTCTTTGACTGATTGCATTCTGACTGTCCTCTTTCCTGTGATTTTCTTTATGGTTGTGTACACAGTCTTGGACTTGCCTGCCTGTTGTGCACTCTCTACATCTGTGCATTGGTCTTTCAGCCAATTGTCCTTGCATCCCTTTGTTTTCCGTTTAATCTCTCTGTTGAGATAGTTATAGTTTGCCCTTTTTGATGGGTCTTTCAGTTTATCTGCCTTTGCCTTACTATACGCTCCTTTAAAAACAAGTCAAGTACCTCAGAACTGATCCATGGTTTGGATTTGTGTGGCTTTTTGGTGCCTAGCAAAGACTCTGAAGTATCATTGAAGGCAGTTTTGATGTCTTCCCATGCCGAGTTAACATCAACATCCTCTTTGGTCAGCAATGGTCCAAATTTGTATTTGTTCCTGGTGTCGGGGTCTCTGAGTTTGAAGACATCATAGCGTTTTGGTAAATTTGCCTTGGATGTTCGTATGAATCTTAGACGGAGATTGGCTAATACGAGTTGGTGATGGCTATTACTTTAAGTTTATCTCTGTGACGCATAAGTTCGATAATATCTTTAGTTAACCATGGTGCAGATTTTGTACGTACCCTGTGTCTTTTTAAAGGAACATGCTTGTCAATGACTTCTAGAAAAAGTGTTTCAAATGAATTAGCAATTACATTAACATCAGCATTTAACATAACTTTATCCCATCGAATTAACCTTAAATCACTTAGAAATGCCTTTTCATCTAACTTAGCGTAAGATCGAGATATAGCATATTTGTGGTTTTGTTTACCATAGCCATGTCCTTGTGACATATTTCTATTTGGATTTGTAACACTTGTATATTAAGAATTTGTGCTCTTTTTACTGCTCCAAATTGCATGTCCTGGAGTGATCGCTGATACCAACATGAATTACACCAGAATTTGAAATTTGTGTTCTGTCTGTACAACACATCACATCAATCAAAGTAGCACTTGTTTCAGTAATTCTAGTTGGTTCTTCAATTATTTGTTCAAGGTGAAAATCATTACATACATTATTTAGTCTAACAGTATAACAATGTGGTACTGGTGACAGCAAATCACAGTTTAAGTCACCCATTAATACATAGTATTTACCCTCCAATCAATTGAATGAAGTACATGTTCAAGATGGTCAAAAAGATTATATTTACATTATTATCACCAATATCGTCACTAAGAAAAGTTTCAGTAAGTCCTAAGATATCAATATGAGTATTTGATAAAATATGTCGTAACTCATCAAAGTTTTGAGTAAGGCTGCAAATACTTAACTGTGCTATAACAATACCTTTTTTATGAAACACATCGAACATTTTATGACTATGACTATGACCATCAGTAGACAAGTTGGCATCTTGGTCTGCATCATTTGGATTACTATTATTACTAATATTATTAAAATTATGGTTTCTATCAGAAGTAAGATAATGATGCCTGGATTTTTGAATCGCATTCATGTGATATGCCTGAAGTGAGGATTGTGATGAAAAAATGGTGCCCATGTAATGGCGTTCCGAAGGTTAATAACCAGTCTTCAACGGTACGTGAATTGACCAACTGTTTGAAACACCCCGACATTCATATTCATTATGTAATGATTAAGTATCATTAATATCAGCAAAACTTGAGAATAATGTTTACCTTGTAATTAACACTATTTTATATTGTATCATTACAGCCACTTACATCGTAGCAACACCAGAAGTTTGGACTACATTTGTATTGACTACATGATTGCCGCACCATTTTAAAAAGTACCATGTTATGATAATATGGCGTGAATGAATATTTAAATGATTTATCTAAGTATGAATAGAATTTGAAAACTACAGGGTGTCCCAAAAGTCTATGCACGTTTTTGAAGAGTCATATCTCACAAAATATAAATCATATGGTTTAAATTTAACCATATTTTGATAGACGAGATTTGGGAAATTATTTTGATACCAAACACAACCCTATTGGTGAACCACCAACATTATAAAACTGGTTGAAAGTTTTTGGCCGTGCGAGACCTACCCATACCAAGTACCACACATTGTTGCTAAAACCAGGTGCGTATAAATTAACGGTATGAAAGCAACGTTGCGCATTAGTCACAGTTCACTGCTTACCTTGAAACATTAATGTTATTACCAAACTCTGTCACTCACAACATAAATAGGCGCAGTAGACAACATTGCACAGCAAAAGTCTTCATTCAAGATGGTTTACAGCATAGATAATCGAATACAAATTGTATGGTTCTACGCCGAAACAAATTCAGTTCAACTTACTCAACAAAAGTACAGAAAACATTTCAAAGTGAAACGCGCACCAGGAAGAATATCCATTCTGAAGTTGGTGGATACATTTTTGAACACAGGAACTGTGCATGATTTGTCTCGATGTGGTAGAAAAATTAAAAAGACTGGTTGATCAACAAGTCACATTGATGTTATAAGACCAAAGAGATCTATTCGCCGACTTTCCGCAGAAAACAAGATTAAAAGATCAACTGTTCACAGAATTTTGCGTAAGGACTTGAAGAAGTTTCTATACAAGATTCAGATCAAACAAAACATTTAAACTAGATTTAACTATAGAAACGAAAATTATGTGTGATATAGTTTGTTATTATGAATGGAATCACTGTAAGGTAAAATTTTAAATATTACATTTGACGGATCACTTTCCGTGTAAACAACTCTACCCGTCTTTTTGTTAATCTCAATATAGGTATGGATTTATGAACTTTACTCCTCCGAAGTATAAAATTACATTGTTGCAGTAATATATATTTTTCTTCTAGGGTGGCATTACAAACAGATGTTACTCCAATGTTTGGTATCAAAATTATTTCCCACATCTCCTCTTTCTAAATATGTATTCATATTTTCAATACGACTTATATTTTGTGAAATACAAAGCTTCAAAGTCGTGCATAGACTTTTGGGACACCCTGTAGTTAATAATTGTGCGTATTGTTGAATGCTACACGGAATTGTTTTGATTGAGCCTAGAAAGTATCATTGCAATAAAACACATAACTTAATCAGTATTGAATAAGGTCACATGTAGGCCTAAGTATTCTTCTACCAAACAAACCAGATAAAATTTAAAAACTGTAGGAAAAGTAGAAGAATATCAGAAAATTGCAAATATAGTAGTATAAACCATAATATTAAAGTGCCCTCACGGAAAAGTAACGGCAGTTGCTGCATAAACAAATTTCCCGCTCAATCCATTCAGGCAGCTCTTTACATTTATTAACACCTTTAAGTGAATTGAAGCATTTTATAGTCATAAACAATTGATAATTTGATATTGTGTGAATTGCCTAGTATTATTCCAAACATTGATTAACATGAATGAAGTTCTGTGATTTATTCACCCAGATGCACATAAATTCGGAAATTTGATGGTGAAACAAATATGTTGTAGTATAATACTAATGTGTGCCCTATTACCTCTGGATGTTAAGATGTATATTTGTGTTGTACCTTTATGTTAAACCAATCGATAATGCTAATTTTATTTTTGTCTAGGTGAAGGAATTTTGACTAATTTTGGGTAAAATAGCAACAGTTTTAAATGATTTGGTTTCTTCTTTTAAATGTTTTTAGTCCTTTTTGTGCACTAAAAAGTTTGTTTTTAATAAGTTATTATTATTATTTATTTTTATTGGATAGTCACCCATCATATGATAATGATTACAAATTGGTCCATATCGGATCGTTCCGATGTGGATCTCTTAAGGGAAGACAAATTTGTGTTACAAAGGTAGATTCATTTAATATTAAGAAAATATCTGAAATTGTAATAAGGCATCGCATTTATTTCTTCAAAGGTGCTGTGTATTAGTGTTTCCCGCGCATTTAAACCGATTTTAAAGATACATTATGAAGTGTGACTAACAGACAATACCCATATCTAAATATTCATAAGCAGTCTTTGAATAAGTTCATCAGGATTGTAGATTGAAATGATAAAAAAATGTTTTGTTGTACAAATCCAATTACCTACTGACATGCTAGACAGTTTCGTCTTCCCGTTCGAAAGACTTCTTCGGTAGTGACTTGATCTACTTGTTTTTCCCGCGAGATTTACTTGCACTCTCGGTCCCAGGAAGCTCAGGTGTTAACAGTGGATCGTAGACATGATTTAGAGAATAAATACTTTCGTCGCGGTTGCTAACTAGCATCATCCAACGACTGAAAGATGAAGAGAAAATTGACAGCAAACAGTACAAATTATTATACCCGACGGCTGATAATACTCTCCGCCTGTATTGTACGACCAGGATTCACAAACAAGGAAACCTTGTACGACCTATAATTGACTACACTGGATCTATCGCGTACCAGACTTCCAAGGCGTTAGCTGAAATTCTTGGACCATTAGTCGGAAAGTCCCCACATCATGTTTTGAATTCCAGACAGTTATCGGAGGAACTCGCAGGCATCATGATAGAAGAAGATGACTTCTTCAACTCACATGATGTGATAGCCTTATTTACCAACACTCCTATCCAGAGGACACTGGAAATTATCAAAGCAAGACTGAAGAAGGACGTCACACTCAAAAACAGAACAAAACTCACCACAGACGACTTAATAGAGCTCTTACAATTTGTGCTAACAACCACCTATTTCGTATCTCGAGGAGACGTCTATAAACAGAAGTTCGGAGCCGCCATGGGCAGTCCTGTCCGCCCCATCATTGCTAACTTTTTCATGGAATGGCTAGAACAGGAAGCTATCGCTACAGCACCCGGCACTTGTTAAAACCAAAACTGTGGAAGCGCTATGTAGATGACATCCTCGAGATCATCAAGAAAGACACTACACAACAACTAACAGACCACCTGAACACATTTGACGACACGGGTAACATCAAGTTCACACACGAAGAGGAAGACAAAGGACAGATACCATTCCTCGACACCCTCATTGTCCGAAAAGCAGATGGCTCTGTGAAGTTATTAATCTACAGGAAAAAGACACACACGGACCAGTACCTAAACTTCTCGTCACAACATCCTCTACATCAAAAACTGGGAGCTATACGAACACTGTTTGACAGAATGAACCAAATTGTTACAGAAGAACCAGAGAAGATTTCAGAGGAAAAAGAATCAAAGAAGCATTAGGACGGTGTGGATACCCTAGCTCAACTTTCAAAAGAGTACAACAACAGATGAAGGACAAGACCACAAAGAAAGCCAAGGAAAAGGATGACACCACAGAGAGCAATGGCATGATGGTTATCCCCTACATCCAAGGTGTGTCTGAAAGACTACAAAGATCCTTTAAGAAGTATAATATCCAGACTGCAATGAAACCTTACAACACACTTAAACATGTTAAACGGCTATTAGTACACCCCAATGACAAACGAGACACGTTACAGACCAGCGATTGTGTTTACAAGATCCCTTGTTACTCTTGTGACATGGCCTATACGTTGGTGAGACAGGCCGTCTGTTTGGAACAAGGCTAAATGAACACAAGAAAGGTGCCAAGAAAGTTAGCGACAAGAAGTTCACGAGAGCCAACAGAAAAGATTCTACGACGGAACAACATAAATCAGCTGTCACGGACCACATAGCACAAGAGAATCCATTTGGATACGAAGGCAGGGGCCAAAATCATCAACCGCGGCAAGGGTATTTATTCTCTAAATCATGTCTACGATCCACTGTTAACACCTGAGCTTCCTGGGACCGAGAGTGCAAGTAAATTTCCCGGGGAAAACAAGTGGATCAAGTCACTACCGAAGAACGGGAAGACGAAACTGTCTAGCATGTAAGTAGATAATTGGATTTATACCACAAAACATTTTTATCAATTCATAAACAGTATTATGTTTAGATTATTTTCATCGTTAACCGGGCGATGACTGTTAAAAATATTTCAAAATGGCGCACTCCCGTTGCCATTGGAACGATGAAATCGCGTGACCATCGTCGTCTGGACAAGTTCTGACTCGGTGGTAAAGTCCATGTCGGTTTACTTTCATCCCCCCCCCCCCCCCCCCCCCCAACACTCTCCCTCTCTCCACATGAAAAACCTAGCTACGCCACTCACTGTTGGTTAAAATACATAAAATATTCACACATTTTTTGTTTTTCATGGATAATATGGATGAAAATATATTTTTAACCACAGGATGTAAGTATTAGACCACTGAAAGTTCGTATTAGTATGTTTGCTTTGTTAACATACTTTAAGTCCAAGATGGCCGCCAAAATGGCCGCCTTAAATGTATAAATAGTCTATAACAGTGCATCATATTCACCACATATGTTCTAAACTGCTATACAAATGTGTTAGATAATTACATGGTGACAAGAGCTGAAGCCGCAAATATAAAAGCTGCTTTCAGGTCAGACCATTCATTAATAAGTTTAAACATTAAAAGGTGCATTGAAGATAGAGGGCCTGGATTTTGGAAATTTAATTCTTCTGTTCTGTCAAACCAAGGATATGTAAATACTATAAAAGAATGTATAAATAGAACAGCTGAAGAAAATGTGAACATGAACCCATCTCTCTTATGGGAAATGATTAAGTTCAAAGTGCGTTCGGCTTCAATTCGTTTTTCTGTTGAAAATAGAAAAGATACAGGAATCAATGCTGAATTTAGAGATTTCAAAGTTGGAAGAAAAATATGATATGTCTCCAAATGAAGTAATTTTTGAACGTTTGAGTGTAAAAGGGCAGGAGTTTGAGCAACTTATGGCAATTAAGACAAAGGGAGCTATTGTTAGGTCCAGAGCGAGATGGGTTGAAGAGGGCGAGAAAAACACAAAATATTTTCTAAATCTGGAAAAAAGAAATTATGTAAATAAAACTCTTTCTTGTTTAAATATTAATGATGAACTTGTTGAAAACCCCAAAGAGATTAGAGAACAAGTTAAACAATTCTATGAACAGTTGTATACTACAGAATTGCATGATATTGAAGAAGATAATGATTTGATTTTTGCGCAAGATTGTAATCGCTTATCTGAAGATGAAGGTTTGAAATTAGAGGGTTTGTTACAGGAAGACGAATGTACACGAGTTCTAAAGAGTTTGGCAAATAATAAAACGCCAGGAACGGACGGACTTACAACAGAGTTTTATAAATTCTTTTGGATAGATATTAAAAAATATTTTATTGAAGCCTTTAACTTTGCTTTCCAAAATAAGTTAATATCTATTTCTCAAAGACGAGGGATAATAACATTATTACCAAAAAACAAAGATCCTCTTTCGTTGAAAAATTGGCGTCCTATTACATTACTTAACACTTACATTACTTAACACTGGTTATAAAATAGCGTCAAAGGCAATTGCTTATCGTATTAAAGAGGTACTCTCTTCAATTATTCATAGCGACCAAACAGGATTCATGAAAGGGCGTTATATTTGGAAAAATATTAGAAAAACTATTGATATTATAGAACATGCTGAAAGTCATAAAATGTCTGGTATGATATTTTCTATTGATTTTGAAAAGGCTTTTGATAAACTTGAGTGGGATTTTATAGTTAAAGTTTTAAAATATTATCGCTTTCCAGAAGATATATGTAATTGGCTCTTTTACACCAGCATTGAGAGCTGTATTATTAATAATGGTTTTACTTCCAATTATTTTAAACTTTCGCGTGGTGTTAGACAAGGAGATCCGTTAAGTCCGTACCTGTTTATTTTAGCCGCAGAAATAATGAGTACTGCTATAAGGAACGAGGATAGTGTAAAAGGTTACACAATAAATGGCATTGAAACAAAAAATAAGTCAATATGCAGATGATACACTTATATTTTTAGACGGGTCAAAAACGTCTCTGTTAAAGGTTATAGAAATTCTTGATAGGTATAAAAGGTGTTCGGGATTAAGTATAAATTATGATAAATCTGAAGTCATAAAATTAGGCACTCTGAAAAATGTAAGAAATAATTTTGAAATTCAAACAAAGCTGAAGTGGAATGAAAGTAACTTTAAATCTCTTGGTATAGTTTTTAGTCTTGATTTAACAGAGATGGTACTTTCTAATTACAATGACAAACTGAAACAAATTCAGAACTGTTTAAAAGTATGGTATATGAGGAATTTATCCATTCAAGGTAAAATTCTATTAGTTAAAACGCTGGCATTGCCAAAATTGACATATGTGTCCACAGTTCTTCCAAATCCAAGTAAAGATTTCATTAAAAAGGTTGAAAGGGAGTTTTTTGGATTTATTTGGAAGAAAAAACCAGATAAAATCAAAAGAAACATACTATATAACTCGTATGAAAACGGAGGATTGAAAATGACTGATTATGAATCTTTTTGCCATGCTTTAAAAATTTCATGGATAAAAAGGTTAAACGATGATAAAAATGAAGGTTTTTGGAAGAAAAATACTTTATCTGAACTTGAAAAGTTTGGAGGAAATTATATTTGGAATTCCAATTTTAATCTAAAATGGATTAAAAGTCAGAATGTTCCTTTATTTTTAAGAAATACTTTAGAAGCATGGTACCTTCATTCATTCTCAGAACCCGAAACTGCACGTGCCTGTGCGAATCAAGGAATATGGAATAATTCGTTTATAAAAGTTGGTAATAAATCTGTATTGTATAGACAAAGGCTAAACAAAAACGTGAGGTATGTAAAAGATTTGTTTTCTGAAGGCAATCATAGCTTTTTATCTTTCGAGAATTTCAAAACTAAATATGATATTAACTGCAATATGTTACACTACCATGGGTTAATTAGGGCAATTCCTAAAAATTGGAAATGACTTATGTTTACAAATAATGTATGTTTGTTAAATGATGATACAAATACTGTAAATGATAGATTATTTCAAGCTAAGAGAATTGTTAAAATGGCTTATGATGCTATAATTAAGAAAAAGTGCGAACGTCCCGAAAAAACAATTAAAAAGTGGGAAAATGATATTCAAGTTAATGAAGAAATGTGGCCTTATCTTTTTACGATTGCATTAAAATGTGCATTGGATATTCCTACCAGATCATTTCAATTTTTGTTGTTACATAGGCGGTTGCCAACGAATAAATTCGTTCATAGAATTGGTTAAATTGATTCACCAAATTGTACGTTGTGTAATTGGAATGTTGAAAGTTTAATTCATCTGTTTTACGAGTGTGAGCATGTTAAACGTTTTTGGACTAGTGTTGAGATCTTTTTAAATATCATTTTTGGAATTGATCTCAGTTTAACAAATTTTTCAATAATGTTTGGATACAATATATTTGATCTGGACCCTTTACTAAATTATATTATATTATTGGGGAAACTGTACGTATACAGAAAAAGATGTGCAGGTTTACGGCCGATTTTTCAAGTATTTAAGGGCTTAGTTCATTTTATGTTCCAAGTTGAAAATTAGATTGCCATTGGAAAGGGAAGATTATATAAACACAATAAAAAAGGTGGAAAGACAATAATTAAATATTGTACTTTATTATATAGAGAATATTAAAACTAAATGTTCATTATTATTGTTTCCTGTATGACAAATACAAATAAATAGTTGGTGCGTCGGCATCAACAAAAAGAGAAGAAAAACAAAATTACAGGGTGACCCAAAAAAATGTTAACACTCCGGGCACATAAGATATCTTAAAAGGACAGGAACACACGGATCTAATCTTGATGTATTATGAAAGCTGAGTAAATAAGCTTTCATTTGCATTTTATTGCGTTCCAATTGGTTTTTTAGAACAGGAGATATGCTTCAGCAAACATGAGGAAGCAAAATTGGCTTGGTCCAATCCTCTCAGTATGAAAGTAAAGCTTTTAAAATGCACGAAGTAAGACGCAACATGATTAAGTCACACACACACATCAGTTAATCTCTTCTTTGTTCTTTTCAACGCATTCTTTCGATTCTTTTCCCGCTTAATATAAAATACATAAAATAAATATATTCCACATAAACTATATAGGTATTTTGTCATGAGTTCAAGTTCTATACTCTTTTTCCATGTGCAATGGGTAGCTGTCAGTTAAGCAGTCTTTAAAATTGAAATTGAAACATTTCATGTTCTTTGTTGAAATGGTCCATCCAATTAAATAAATTAACTAATATTGCACTGAAATAAAACTAGTATTGCACTGAAATTAACCATAAATCAATTGCACGTAATGAGGTAAAACAAGAGCTTGAAAAGAATCGAAAGAATGCGTTGAAAAGAACAAAGAAGAGATTAACTGATGTGTGTGTGTGACTTAATCATGTTGCTTCTTGCTTCGTGCATTTTAAAAGCTTTACTTTCATACTGAGAGGATTGGCCCAAGCCGATTTTGCTTCCTCATGTTTGCTGAAGCATATCTCCCGTTCTAAATAACCAATTGGAACGCAATAAAATCCAAATGAAAGCTTATTTACTCAGCTTTCACAATATATCAAGATTAGACACGTGTGTTTCTGTCCTTTTAAGATATTTTATGTGCCCGGATTGTTAACGTGTTTTTGGGTCACCCTGTAAACGACTCACCTTACTGACAGTTTTGATTTAATTATGACTCTTCAAAATGGCCGCCTGATGGTTAAAATGAATGTTGAATAACCAAAAAACTCGTGTCACATTATAAATGACTATGCGTAGTATATAATTGATTGAAATAACTACCAAATGGTCATAACAATTTTTAAAAATGGCTACAAATTGATTAAAATATGGTCAGAAATAGCTGGTTGAACCGTATCTAGTGCTATACATATAGCTAAAAACCAGTATCTAACTTTCTAAACTGACAGGGTAGCGATTTTATGGTGATAATTATTGGCTTGAAAAACCACAGTCTATGGAAATACCAAGCAGTTACAAACATCACCAAGTATACATAGATAGGTGTATGAACTCATAAATGACCATATCCTTTATTTACTCAATTGCTTGGGGTCATTGCGATATCACTTGCGGTCAATAAATGATCACCTGGGGTATTGAAATGATCACTCAGGGTCATGATCACTTTGAGTTATTAAATGGTCACTTGGCTTGGGGTCATTGAATGATCAGCTGGGGTTATTAAGCGACCGTTTGGGTCAATAAATAATTACGTGGATTCAATACGGTGTCACTCGTGGTAGTTATAATATGATAACCTGGGGTGATGAAATGATCATTCAAGGTTAATAAATGATCACCTAGGAATCTTAAATAATCACTTTGTAGCAATGGTCACTTAGGTAATTACACTATTACTTGGATCGAGCCAATAAATAGTTACTTGGGGCTATCCCCCTAAGGTCATTCAATGACGATTTGGTACATTAAGTGATGTATTGAGGTCATTAGAATATCACTTGGGGTCATTATAATATCACTTGTGGTCATTAAATAATCGCTCAGGGTCATTAAACGATCACTTTGAGTCATTAAATGGTCATTTTGGGTCATTGAATGAACATCTGTTGTTATGAAGCGACCGTTTGGGTCATTAGATGATCACACTGTCTAGACAGAGAAAATTTAAAGATGCAAGATCGTTGCAATTAGTTTTCTCATCCTGAAAATATATCAAACAAATTCAATTACTTTTTATGTAACTGTTTGCCTGAAACTGGCGTCTAATATTCAAAATCAAAGCACTGATAAACAATTTGATAACTACCTTCATGATCCTAAAGTAAATACTATGTGTATATGAAACCTATATATTATGGAAATGGATATAACAAAAAGAATAAAAGAGATAAAATATCATTAGAATTTTAGATCATGAATATCGGACTTATTTTAATGAAGTTACACTCCATTGTGTACGGCATGGTAATTTCACCTTTTTGGCAAAGTGCAACAAATGTGTTTTCAAACAGCTTGTTTGAAAGAAACTATATTAGAGGATGACATTTGAAGTCGATTTGTTTCGAGTAAAGGCCGAAATTGGAACTTTATGACCTTTTTTTACAGTAGCACATTAAGACTGAGTCCTGCATCCCTCTATATCATGTATATGGCCCCATGTTTTGAGCACCTTCACAGAGGCATTAAATTGTGAAGATGGGATTCAGCCTATACCGGGTGGTTCAAAAAAAAGTTGACCCAAGTTCAAAGTATTTTTTCAACCACATTTATAGTTTCAGAGAATTTTGTTTACTTAATCTTGATCAGCAGTAAATTTTGAAATTATCCTGAAGAAATGGCGCGTTTAGCTTATTTGGTTCTTCAGATATGGTTCATTACAGAAAGCATGCACAAAACTGACTTGTCCACGGGAGCGTCATTTAGTTTTTATCTTCAACAAAACAGCATGCTCTAGATTCAGAATTAGAAAATCCGCCCTTACAAAGTATCCAATCTCTGTGCTTTTTTGTCATTGACATTCAACAAAGAAACGTAGGTACGTAGGTAGGTATGTCATGCACCAGGCAGATGTTCCAGATGTCTCGTTTTGTTCTTCTTCTCCTTTTTTCACAATTTGTGACCAATCGTGTGTAAGTCCACTTTGTGCATTCTATCTCTACTAAAGGACGCTCCCGTGGACAAGGCAGTTTTGTGCATGCTCTCTGTAATGAACCATATCTGAAGAACCAGCCAAGCTAAATTTACCATTTGTTCAGGATAATTTCAAAACTTACTGCTGATCAAGACTAAGTAAACAAAAATTCTCTGAAACTATAAAATGTAGTTGAAAAGTTACCTAGAACTTGGTCAACTTTTTTTTGAACCACCCGGTATAGTCAGTCTGTTACTTTCGACGAATAGGGAAATAAGTGTAAGTGAGACTTAGTGAAATAAGGTGGGAATTCATGGAAAACGAATACATCTATGTTAAAATAACCCATTGCATTAGAGGCATTGTATTAAATTGTAATTCAGACATTGCCACATTTGAGTAATAATCTTATTTCTGTTTATCCTAAAATCTGGAGTACTGGCGACTCTGAGTACGTCATGCCGTCATCAGATAGCAACAGGTGATTATTCAATGACACTAAGTGACTATTGATTCGATCCAAGTGATAATGTAATAACTCTCAGAGACCATTGACACTAAGTGATTGTATAATGACCACGGGTGATAGTTTATTGACCCTGAATGACCACTTCATTATCATCATTATTTATTTCCATATATAACAAACATTTACAAACATCAGCAATATCAACATAGACAATTGAAATACAGCTGTATAACAATATGAAGGAAAAGGCAGGAAGGCCAATAAGGCCTGTAAGTTGCCTTTCCCTGGCAAACAAAAAGTTACAACATCAACATAGACTAACGGACAAGACGAAGGACAGTACTCGAAAAGAATCTAATGAATATGAGATATGAAATTTGAGATATTTTAGTTTTGGATTAAGTTTTTAAGGACAGTACACAAACAATAATAATCTAATTGTAATTTGATATGAGGTTGTGTTTTAATTGTTTACGGAAGTGCTTAATTTATTTGGATGTTCTTAATTTTTCCTTTAAAGAGTTCCAGAAAATGGGGCCCCCCGTACGGACAGAATGATCAGGAAATGTTTTTCTGTTGTTTGTTAAGTTAAGATTGTTTACCTGTCTTGTCTGGTAGTCGTGGATGTCAGAACGGTTAGTAAAATAGGTATTAAATATATTAGGCAAATAATTTACAGAACATGTATACATAAATATACCTAGTTCCAGAGAATACATATCTTCAAGGCCGAGTATCACATCTGTAATGGCTATTGGAAATTGTTCTTATTGCCCATTTTTGAAGTTTGATAAGTTTATCCAAGTCAGTTTTACATGCATTTCCCCAGATGAGGATACCATAGTTAATGTAAGGCATATACACCTAGCAACAAAAGGCCCGTACCAGGTGCTTTGAGGTTGGCTAATTCAAAATAGATAATCCGTACCAAAAATCTGAGATATACATGAAATGAGCAAATTTCTTCTCCGCAGTTTAAAGTTTTATACCTCATTCAACAAAATCGAATGGATACTTTTAAAGTTATGGTGGTTCTAATGACCGCGCATAACAACAGCAAAGTTGCACTAGGTATAGGAAATTATTGATTTGTGTGTGATAACGCACTGAAAATGTGTGTGTAAAGATAGCAAAGACTTTCAGTCGTCACAGCTAGTCACACCATTTGTCCCGCGGGTATCACTCCAGACCAATTCATCCAGATACCTAGGTGGCTCGTTCAAATAGCACAGAGTTATGACAGTAATCACACACAAATCAATGATTTCCTATACCTAGTGCAACTTTGCTGTTGTTATGCGCGGTCATTGAAATCGCCATTACTTTGAAAGTCTCCATTCAATTTTGTTGAATAAGGTATCAAACTGCGGAGAAGAAATTTGCTCATTTAATGTGTATCTCAAATTTCTGGTACCGATTATCTCTTTTGGATTAGCAAACCTCAACGCACCTGGTCCGGGACTTTTGTTGCTAGGTGTAGGTAGAGTGATTGTTTATCATTAAAGATTTCATCAATATTTATATAATTCATACATTCGTTAAATACAAGTCTTTCTAAAATCTTTGAAAAGCATGGTAGGAGTGACACTGGTCGATAATTAGAAAATACCTCAGCGTCTTGTTTTTTGAATATGGGTATAACCTTGGCTACTAGTATTTTGAGCTTTTCAGGTACACCCCTGTTGATATAGATAGATTAAACATACTTGTAAGTGGTTTGACAACTCTCTGTATGATAAAAGTGCCAACACTGGAAAACCTAAACTGGTCAGCTTGATTAACTTAAAGCTAGTTCAGACGATGCCTATCTTGACTAGCTTTAGCCTAGCCCAACATTGCTGGACTAGCTTTACGTTAGTCGCTCGACTAGTTTGATGTTAGTCCGTCCTAAGCTGGACTAGTTTAGGCTAATTGCTGGACTAGTTTAGGTTAGTCACTCAACTAGCTTCAAGTTAGTCCAGATGGTGTCCATCTTGACTAACGTAAGGTTAGCCAAGCTAGCTTGACTAACGAAAGCACAAGTGCTACCGCAAGAATATATCGGACATCAAATGCAGCGCCAACTAGCGACCAGCTGAACAATATGAATTGAACCACAGCTAAACATCAATGGTCGCATGTTCTGATTTCAATTGTCTAAAGCTAACTATCGGGTTCCACTATAATATTACAAAATTGACGTATCAAAATTGTTGTTCAATGGTATAGATGTAATACATAAAAGTCAAACCATTATTATAAATGAGATGAGAGCCAAATGCCATTCCCCTGCAACATAGCAGATCGATACAGATGAATGAAAATTAACGTGTCGCAAAAAATTCAACAAAAATTAAAAATGTTTGCAACTTTAATTTTCAGATGTCTCTGTAATGTGTGCAGTTAAGAGAATGATTTCGTTTATAATATTTGTTTATACATCAATGAATATTTTGATAGCTTACTTTTTGAAATTGATTCAATAAATCGTCTAATATCAATACTCCCGTAAGTCCCAAAATATAAATAATTTAGTTGTCCTCGGTCAGTCCTTATACTTGGTCATCTCAAAAACATTTTTAGTGAGTTCACACGCTCACCATACTACCATAGGCCGGTGAACAATGATGTCAATAAAGAAACAAACCAATACAACAACAAAAGAATTTCAACACATTTCCCAATCGACACTCTGCCCATCAACGGCTAATTATCGGCGTTTGACCTCACGACATCTTAGCATAATCACACACCACTACACATGGATGCCTTCATTGTACACTGGTCTATCTGTAGTCAAATCCGGCGCCACTGCACTGATACGATACAGGTATATGTTCATCGGTTAAGCATGAACGGGTAATTTGACTATGAATAGGGTTGCGAGGTTTTAGAACTGTCGTAAAATAAGATAGGGGAGGACAACCAAACAATATTTTATTATTGGCCTACTGATATTTGGAAAATTTAGTCATGGATGATTAGTTCAATAGTTAAAAGCTGTCACTTGGAGGCGCTGTAGTTAATGTCCCTAGTCCTACTAGTCTACCACTTGTGATGAAATATGATTTGACATGATTATGATGTAATTTTTACTCATTTTGTTATGATATTGTGTGATAAATCTGTCAGAAGGAAGTGCATTTTTTTTAAATAAAGGCGATAGTTATTTCAAAGATTAAAACGCCCGGTTAATTACCGAAAAACATCAACACATACTGACACTGGGTTTGATTTACCAATTGCAACGGTTTAATTTTGGAATCAATAATTGTTTTGATTGTACATCTACAATGATGCGTTTAATAAATGAAGAGCTTATTTCCAAAAGGCGCTAATTCCAAAAGGCGCTAACTCACTTTTTCGAAATTGAGTATGTGCAGAACGTAAAAGAGAGTTACAAAATACATCTTTGGAGCTTTGTTCTACATCTGTAGCATGTTCGGATCCAAAGTTATGGCCCTCGGTAATTTCCGGAAATTGGCGAAAATTTCGGGACATTTGAATATAATTCAATATCTTTAAGCCAAAATGGTGAAAATATGGTGGTTTTATCGATTTCAATCATTATTAGGAATGCCCTTAATGAAATTCAATGAAGAAAACGTTTTATTTTGATTTGTGGAATAATTGTTTTGAAAATTGCGCACAAATAAAATTGTTCTTTTTTCAAAAAATGTGTAAAATTATCACATTTACAGTTTTCTCACGATATAACAATAATTCATGATTCAACAATTTTAAGAGGTATTTAAATGTGGTTTTCTGTTTTCAATGTGATTTGACATTATCTTTCAGGTGCACCTTATTTTGGTAGAATGGTTTCTGAAAATGTGTCGATATATCTTTTGGTTCCTAAAGCCGCTAAATCCACTCGATTACGAAAATAGAAAAATACATAGGAAATACAGGGAAAATAAAATCCAGTTTGGGAAATCAAACCAGTTTTTAAACTTCCACGTATGGTATCTTTCATAGAACAAAAAAATAAACATAATCAAAGAAGTTCAACATCCTCATTTCAAATTGATATAGTAAACTTATATTGAGTTATCGCCTTTTGGAACTTAACTCTTCAAAAACGAATGTAGATTCAGACAATCTTATGGTTGAAAATTGGGGAGAAAAAGGATTTTGTTTATATCTTGAAAATTACTGTGACCGGAGGCCGTTCCCTTGTAAACGTAGCCCGTTCCCAAGCCCGCCCTCTATTGAATTATCGAACTTAATATTCATCACCCAACGGAATACGGACTCCCGTCACTTGATGCCACCACCGTGTAAACAACTGACTGCAATGCGTCAATAAAGCACACCCTCAGGCCGAATGCGCTCCCGTTCTGGAGTAGACTGGTTGAGTTATCGGGGAATTGTTGATCTGCCGATCTTCTTACAATAACGCGAGATGGGTACAATTTGTATACGCTGATAAAGGATGTCATAGCCCTTTATCAGCACCTTATCACTCCGATATTTACCAAATCAGCGTCAATATCATTAAAAAACAGTTCAGGGTCCAGATCATTATTTAGAATGCTGGGTTATGAAATTAAAAACATTATTACAAACAAGCAATAAAGTTACAGGAACATACATGTAGTATTAAAAGGAAGTTCTTGGAGAGTTGGTTCTTAAGTAAAAACCTAAGATCAATTATACTTGAATTTACTAAAAGGATACAGAATATCGATATCGAGTAGTGTGACTGAGCGGTCAGTGTTATCATCGCAACTTACGTTTCAGGATATTTCGTTACAAGACGGGTGGGCGCAACAACGACCGAAGTAGAGTATTTTCAGGTAATACTAATAGGGGAGGATGGGGCAACTGGACCGGTTAAGCATGTTTCATGATATAAAAGCTTAAAGCTCGTGTAAATATTTATGGAATTGCTATGAAAATATCACCCATGTAACTGTTTACATATAACATATAATCAATGTTAAAAAATATCCAAACAAAAAGCCAATTACCACTAACTAAAAACTTTACTTGGGACGGTCCAGTTACCCCATCGTTGGGGCAACTGGACCTATATGTTCCAACGGTTAGAATACACAGAAATCATTGATTGACAACACGGTAACTAAGCAGTATTTTCTTTACAAACTCATTTCCATATTATTCAACGTGTAACAATGATAGAGGTCTCATGAAACCCATGTTTTATACAGTTTTCGTGGTTAACGTGTAAAAAGCAGTAATACTAATGGTGTACAAAGCAAGCGCAATTTTCGACTTCACGTTTATAGATAAAACGGTATGAACCTAGTTAAATGGTTACATGGTTGTGATATTCAGACGCCCCATACATTTGTCTATATACCCCTTTCTTTAATGATTTTATTTACTTCATATAATCATCATTTAGTACTTGTAATAAACCATCTTGATATTTAGCCAGCTTTTCATGTTACAGGGGAAGTCAGTCAATATGACAATGATGACCCAACGGTTGATATACACAAAAAGCAGTGGATAAAATACATAAATCATGATATTTCGTCATAGCAAATACCTTTACAGACACCATTCAAAATATAATAAAAATGTAATTCATAATACCGAGGTTTTAAACCATTCTAAAGCAATTTCATGTCATATTGTAATCCTTCAATATCAGAAATAGTGGTATTAGACCCGAAATGCCCCAAAATGTCTAAGAACTTGAAAGAATGTGAATTATTTCATATTCTATTCACATATCAATACCGAGTCATGTTTTATTGACAATATGGAGAAAATCACATGTGTAAATACCCTAAAGTTCCAAATGTTTTGGATTATAGAAGGTAAAGATATATTGTCAAGTATCAACAAAAGTCGTATTGTTCAAAAGAAAGCAGTATGCCCATACAATTACAAAATCCTTCATTTCGGTCCAGTTTCCCCACGGTCCAGTTGCCCCATATTCCCCTACTTGGTGTCACGAAATATTTAAGCCGCAATATGCTTATTATTTATATCTCATACGGTCCTTATCTGAAATTCTTCGTATAGTTGGGGCTTCCTACATCTACATTTAGACCCTATTTTTCCCCAATCTCTGACTGCCCCAAATCCAGTGTCCATCCGAGGCAGCTTGCTGCCGAAAGGATCTAACATAATAGACAGAAATGTGAATTGTTCCATTTGGACAGACGGACCAACTATACTCTAGGCCCAATGCATGTTCTTGATGCAATTACGCAGTGGTGTACTATCAGTTACAATATGATCTGTGATAATACAGACTGTAACAAAAAAAAAGTTATACAGTTTTGAAAAAATTATTAAAAATATCTCCCGTACACACAGAAAGAAAAAAAAGTTATGTAAAAAAAATACATAACGTTAGGTGCAATACGAACTCTCGAACAAATAGGTATATTCTACCGAATTTGTAATTATGTAAAATATACCTAGCAGTTAGGTAAGTAAAATACATAAATATTAGGTAAAATAATAACATAATTTTTTATGTAGTTCTTTTACCTCACCAGTTAGGTAAGTTAAATACATGATTATTAGGTATAATTTAAAAGTTAAATACATGATTATTAGGTATAATTTAAAAATTAAATACATGAATATTAGGTATAACTTAAAAGTTAAATACGTGATTATTAGGTGGGACACGTCCCCCTCGTCCCCCCCCCCCCCCCCCCCCCCCCCAGGATCGACGCCCCTGACCATAGTACATTGATATGCTGAATGGCTGAATGCAGTGCCGCAATCACGCAATGAGTCCCGGGAGTGCAGTGCAGTATACATGCACGGATAGCGTAACCATAGAAGCTTCCCCAGGTCCGAGCCGTATTACATTACATCATACATGCATGTGCACTTCCTTACAAATAGCCTTTGAATGCTTCAACAAAAGACTGGAGGCCCCAAGCCTTCATTAATTCTATCCACTTGGGCTTCAGCTCTTCTGCCTCCGCCATGTCCGCCATTTTGCTCAAGTGTGATCGATCTTGCGCGCAAAATTACATCGCAAAGTGGTATTTTTGAAAGATTTGTACATTATAAGAATGTAATTCGACACTTTTACCTTTTTAATATGTAAAAAAATACACAAACTATGTAACATTTCCGCTTTGCGTTTAATTGTGTATTTTTAATATCTACATGCCAACTGGTAAACTGGTTGGACAACAATTCTACCGAAGTTGTGTAGAAACTCGTCGAAAATATACACAACATCGTTATACATATTATTTTTTTACATATCGAGGTCGCGATTTTTCTGTGTGTAGAATTTCTGTTTCGAGTTTTAATGGCGTGCAAGGGGGATTTTCCTAGCTTTCGAATAAGCTTTGTTTCATGACAATCGATAAGCAGAGATATGATCAATTGTCTAAAGTAGTCATGATATCACCACCTGGGCCACTTTGGTTTAATCAATGGTAAAACCACTTAGATGAATATGAATGGAATTGAACCAGGAACATAGCAGTAGAGTGCTCTTGTTAGACAACAATGGTTCATTTCAAGTGGTTAAAGTATTACAAAGAAGGTTAGGTCTTTACAAATATTATTTATTTATTTTATGAATTTATTTATTCAAATAAAATAAAACTATTTGAAAAAAATGTATATTGTTCTCTTTAAGGTTCCTTGCGTGATACCCTAACCATTTAATTTATACAAGATATAAGATTGTATGATATTGTAAAAGTGGCCCAACCCGATTTCTAGACGACTTAGTAGATTAGTCATAAATTTGAAACGCAAGTAGTTAAAAAGACCAAATGAAATGAGTCTGGTAGCCAAAACGGAACTTAACACAGAGTGTAGAAGATTTTGACATTGCATGATTTTAACATTGGATTAAAAATAAAATTGCGATTGTATAACTTTTTTTGTTACAGTCTGTATATACAATGTCTTGGATAATGTAAGCCATTTCTTAGGCTGGTCAGGGGGTTCATTTTATACATCTAGGGAAAACACGTTCCTTGCCGCCTAGTACCTCATGTGTCAAAACCCCAAGTTGCAGCCTCACACTTATGTACAATAATATCATTTTGTCACTCACACCCCTTTATCCTACTATAAATCTGGAAACGGTGTGTGTTTGTTTGTTTGTTTGTGTGTTTGTTATCCTTATTTCTCCGTTAGCTGTGATCAAAGTGGCGCCTAATTTGCATGATAGATAGAGGAAATAACGGGAAGGGTGTTAAAGTTTATTCCACTGAAATTGGTTAACAATTGGCTCCAAAAACAGCAAAAAACCTCTCAGATTTGGGTCATAAATGCCACTAGAATTGAACAAAATTGTGCGTTGCGCGTACTACCGCGTAATCATACCGTGGCAACGCGTCGCGTGCATGTTATGTTTGCGCAAGGGCTCACTGCCGCCGCGCACACGCACCCCTACACATGGCGCAGAAGCCACACCCCGGGAATAGGCCTGTTGGTAGGGATATTTGGTGTCATGTTGGTGGGGGGGGGGGGGGGCGGTGTAAAACCACGGGAAATGGGTTAATGAAGCAACCTGATTTATTTACTTTAAGTTGGCATGCCAAACAATCTCAAGGGACCGAGGGTTAATGAAGTAGCCACGGGAAATGGTTTAGGGAGGGGTTGTGATTATAAATAAACCTTGTTTGGGGTGCACTGCATGGAGAGGGTAAAACCACGGGAAATGTTTCGGAAATGGTCACTAGGAGGGTTATGATTATAAATCCACCTGGTTGGTGTAGTTGCAGGGGGGCGGGCGGTTGTAAGGGGTTTATGTGGTTTTAAAAGTACCGAGTTGATGCGGTTTGAGAGATAGGGGCTAATAAAGTAGGCACGGTAAATGGTTTAGGACTGGATATGGTTAGGCCTATATAAATTGATTGAGGGGGTTATAGGGGGTTTATAATGCCTTTAGGAGGGATATGGTTATTAATTAACCTGGTTGTTGGGGGGGGGGGGGGTTGGGGGGGGGGGGTTGTAGGGAGTCGCTAGTTTAAGATAATTTGGAAAATTACAATAACCTAAAGACTTAAATGATTGCAAAAAAAATCTCACTTAAAAACCTCTCTTTGGGCAATTCGGCACTTTCAAGCCGAATGACTCATTCTATTTCACGATTTCTATCATCCAATACCAATTTGTATCTGTATCTGAATATTATAACTTAATCCACTATTCATGTCAAGATACAGGCATTATATACAAAACAAAACACAAATGTTGTATTGACTTTTATTTAAACATTCTTTTTATGAAACAAAAATAGAAGTACAACGTTTGTTAAGTTATGTGTCATCCAGAGTAGGTCACCCTATTTAGGGAAGATCCTAATTGCGCATAATTAGTGCATGAAGTTAGTCTGTTAAAATACGTCTCACCATGTTCATAATTCCAGGAAAACATAACAAACCCTACCTGATATGCATGTTCTAAATATCGAGATGGATGCTGTTGGCCATTGTGGATGCTGTTGTTTCGATGAGTTAAGCCCAAGTGAAATATTTTTCTAAAATCGATAACTACCAAAATTCCACCTTAGACCTTATGTTCTCGTCACCTCATAGTCATGGAACTATTTGTCTGTTTGCCCCCGTCCGACCGACCGTGTACAATATACAGTCCCGAAACTATGTGTTATCAATCCATCGTGCATAGGCTACATGAAACAGCTTCCATCACATGCATACAAACCGAAACAGTAATCTTTGTGACTTGAATTTAAAAAAAAAATTAACAACTCAAAGTTAATAAAGTTATACAATATTTATAATCTTTCTAATTTTATATAATTTGACACGCTATACTTCTATTGTAATATTAAGTTAACAAAATGTGAATACAAATTCTTAGAAATTATACTCAGAAATCAATAAATAAGGTCAAGTCACATTTGATCAGATGAAATGAAATACTTAAGTAATATTGGATCTTAAGTCATCATTTCCGGCATAATTCTGTTATACCCTGCACACCTACATCGGTAGTATGCGTCGTTCTTAAAAATCATGCACTATGAATACCTCTGTGATGAAGGGTATAACAGAATTACTCCTAATTTCCAGTGCTACACTGCAAAAAGGTTGCTTAAAATACGTTGCTAAAAGTACTTTTATCATCCGTTGGTTGACGTGTTGATTAAAATTCATTCAATATATGTAGAAAGTTAGGCGTTGTATAAAAGTAAAAAATCCCCAGCGTTGAGCAATTCGTTGAAAACAATGTCCTTTAAATGTTGGTGGAAACTGTTTCTGTTGCTAAAATATGTTGCGTAAAAATATTCCACTTTGGCAACTGTTGCATGAGCATTGAGGACAATCACGCAACAGTTGATGCAAGTTACGCACATGTGAATTTTAGGCAACTGTTGTCCAAAAAAGCCAATTTCGTGAGCTGTTGCATACTTGAACAACTGTTGAGTGAATGTAATTGCCTAACTTTTGAGTAACTAGAATTGTTCAACTGTTGGTGAAAACATGTTATCCAACGGTGTTGGGCAATTTTTTTTCTTAACAGTTGAGCGGTTGCATACTTGAACAACGTTGTGTAAAATGTATATTTAAGCAACCTTTTTGCAGCGCCCTCCCTTATTCTGTCTTGGCATCCAAAACGGAATACACTGACAAATAGTTTAATATTGCCATCCTTGTTTGACATTATTTGTTTATGAATATCATTTCAACGGTGTTATAGCGACGTCATTAGCGATGAATATTGAATAGTCGATTTTTATAGCCAAAAAATACACGACATGGACATATACTGAATAGTTCATGTCATGTGATCTATTTTGCACCAAAAGAATCACATAAATATATTTATGTATTATATAATAATGGACTATTTATACCTTCATTCCCAGATAGCAAGAATAAGTTTGGCAAACGTTCACACTCTAGTAATAACACCATTGATAAGAGATGTCAGATATCATGTATAAGCCATAGTTTAATAACATGTTAAAATAAATGTAGCTCTGCTGTATCGCCTAGAATTCCCATTACAAGTTACCGGTTCACTACCGGGAGGAATTGATGTATGTAGCTCTGCTGCATCACCCAGAATTCACATTAGTTTGCCCACCGCGTGTTGAATGTGCGCGTGTCGAAGTGCTGAATATATAATAAAAATTTGACACAAATAAAATACCCAACATATGGCTATATTTGATAAATTAAGCAACAGTTGCTATACAAAAATGCTCAATATATAATGAAAACAATTCACAAATTAAGCAACAGTCACAAAATGCCCAACAAATGGTTAATTAATAACACCCAACTGTTGTGTAATTAAAATTGTGCAACTGCTGAGTAACTGGAATTGTTCAACTGTTGGTGAAAATTTACGCATTTGTTAAGCGGTTGCATACTTCAACAACGTTGTGTAAAATGTTGAGTAAATATTTAAGCAACCTTTTTGCAGTGTATGATGTGGGTTATTTTTGGTATGGTTCATCCAAAAGATATGAATTTGGAGTGCTGGCTAAGATTTGAACAGAACAACCACTAGTAACAACAACAAAACCCCGACCTACCGACCCCACCTTTTGACAGCATCTATATGGGCAAGCAAGCAATTTTTACTTGGCCTAATGTTATGACAAAGTCATATTTATTCTGACAGTGTTTTGCCATTCCCCTTAAAGTCCTAATGTATGTGTGCATGGTAAAATTAATCATTTATTTCTGTTTCTTATTATAGGTGGACAAGGCGCATGGAGCTGTTTAGTGTTGAGAACTAAATCGACTCGAATCAATCTGACGTGGGGCGAACAATAATCGGTATGTCCTAGGTGTAAGACATTCATAAGTTAGATTAGTGGCAATTAAGACTCCATTTCAGAATAAAGCTGTTTAAAATCCTTTACCACCGTCAAGGATTTTGTTTTAGATTAATTCCGGGCTGTCTTACACCAAAGATAAACCCCAAAACCAGGGTCTGTCGGCGAAAGTGTCGATTAGGCGACGAAACAATTCTCTTGGTTTGGTTTGGTTTGGTTTGGTTTGATCGGTCGGGCTTTCTTTTCTTCTTGAAAGGACGTATGAAATCCCATCAAGCTGTATACATTACACAATTTGTGGACGAAAGTAAAGAAAGAAAACAATGAAATAAACAGAAAAGAGAAAAATTACCACACAAAAAAACCAATGTCTGATATGAGAAGTAACTTCAAAACACTCTCAGCAAAAATGGTTCGGAAAGGGTTCTTTGAGTAAGCTCAGGGTTCGATGTAGAACCTTCTGCACTCAAGGAACCTTTAATGGTTCTAAGATGGATATACAAATGGTTCCAAACCCAGAATGAAAGGTTCATCCTGAGTTAATGGTTCCTTATAGAACCCTAAAATATGAAAAAATGGTTCCATGAAAAGCTGTGAGAGTTCTTTATAATGACTTGCACTTCAGAGAACTATTTGACACACGGGTCCCAGTCAACATACCGTGGGCCCACAGTGGGGCCTCATGGGACCCTTAATATTTTGTCCACTTTGGCCCGCATACAAGTGTGCATCGGCTTCTTTAAAATTAACACCATGGAAAGTAGATTTCGTAAGGATTTTTATATCCATTTAATTAACATGATTAATGCAAGACGTCACTCACTTAGTGATTGTTCACAAACCAGATACATGCATTATATCAATGAAGTAAATTAGAAAAGAATGCAAACAGCAAAATAAAATGGTGCTTGAAACAATCTATTTCTAAATATTTCTGAAGAATCCTAAGGGTTCTATAATAACAAACCTGAAGAACCTTTTTGTTTCTTTAAAGTACCTTTCAAGAGGATTCTTCAATAAAATGGTTCTTGGGAAGAACCCATGAGAGTTCCATATGGAGGACAACGTGAACGTTGAACCTTTTTTTGCTGAGAGTGTATTGTATGAATACTTAGTTTTCCAATGTTTTATGATTTTAGAAATAACAAACCACTTCATATTCAAACTATTACAAGAAATATCCCCGAAATATCGACAAGATATATGTCAAAAGTATATAGGCCTACCAATTTACATTGCTATTAATCACACAAAGTATACATGGCTGCTGGAAATACCAAACAATCCACACCAGGATTCGAACCAGGTACCTTTCGTAAATTATTATCTTGTACCATTGTATTTATAAACTGTATTATGCAACTAGAGTGAATAAGGGGTCAGTAAGAAAGGACCCCTTAAAGTGAGAAAAAACCATGAATCACATTATGCACCTATTGGCACAAGGTAAATCATACTATTTTACTTACAACTAAGTGAGATGCAAGATGCATTAATCCATACATATAACTCGACTAGGGATTCTAGATATTGATTAAGGGAGTCAGAGAACCCAATACGAAAGGATCCATGGTCTACTAATACTATGCAGTGTATTGGCTTAAAAGGGGTTATTAAGATGTAGCTCTTTACATTTTTGATTTTTTGTTGTTGTTGTTAGGTTGAATATACTGCAGCACATTGATATCGTTAAAAGCATTTTTTAATACTTTTAAATGATTTTCAAATGCTTTTGATTTAAAAATCCCTTTAAACAGTCTTTCCCGTCACTAGACTTTGAATTTTAATCTGATATCATGATGCCATGGAAATACTAAACTGCTGTTTAAATTTTCATCTTTGTTTAGGCCTACTTATATTTGGTGTGTTCTAGAGGGGTGGGGTGGAAACAATTAGTTGGCCTCTATCTATAATAATGGATCTATAATAATGGGATCGTGCTAATACATGGACAGCGAGACCTATATTACTTGTGCAGACATGGTATTAATCCCAATGTATTAAATGTTGAATATCACTTGATTTGTAAAAAGTAAGCTTATTTGAGGTTTTCTGCATCATCTCAAAGTTGTCTTATCAGGGTCGTGTGTGAATAGACCACTTAGTCACTGTTAGATCTATCTGTTAATAAGCTTAATTATAATTTTAAGTTAGTTGCAATTGACTTTGATTGAAGTTCATCAAGTTGTTAGTACACTAAACCACCCCTACTTACGCCTATCTCTGAGTTAGGCAGTTTCTTGTACTTTTTCTGTAGTAAAATGTGCTACTAAATGTCCCTAAATCAACAGATTTCTATATAGCAATTTAAAAACTTTTTTTAATCGGTGCATAATCAAAAAGCCTGTAGGCTAGGCGTGGGCGATCGCGATATTAAATCCTATAATTTTCGTAAATTGACTAGATTTTGATGTAGGATACACACCACTAAATAAATCCCCTATACCTTCTGTGTCAAATGGGCCATAATTTAAAGCAACTTTGTCGCTTATAAAGCAACTGGTTGCTTCAACTTGACACAGCAAATAAGGTCAAGGCAAAGTTTTCGAGATATGCACCGTCGAAGATACGAATGTTTATAGAACGGCCAGGCCTAGGTCTAAGCGATTCTAATCAATTATTGAAGTCTCTAAAATGAATATAAAATAAAATAAAATATTGGTCAAAAGAAGAACATTTTCACTGATATTGTTTGATAATCTTTATTTTAAAACTATCCAATCAAAATCTTATCTAATAACACTACTTTTGCAGCATTTTTATATGTTTCACTTAGTGGAATGTCATTCCACCCAATTCAACAGGAACTTAGCTTTTTATTGCTTATGATTTCACAAAAAATCGGAGCCGCGGTTCCAAAGTTACGACAAATCAAAGTTGAAAATCCAACGCAGATTTCGTAAATTTTATCTGATGTATTCTATTGTTTTTCAACTAGTGATATTTAACCTTTTATTCCTTATACATTTCCATAACTTTAAAAATAAAGGATCTTTTGCCATGAAAATCCCAACAAAAATTGTAATAATTCAAAATTTAATTGTAAATATGGTTTTCAAAATGTAAATGCTGTACCTGATTTGCGTAATAAGGCCTAAAAAAAAAGTTTGATTGGCGTAACCCGACCGACCCTAAATACATCGCCGACCCTGAATATTTTTTATTATTTTGAGGGGAAAACATATATATATATTTATAAAAATTGAACAAAGTATTAAAGTTTTTGACTGTTTGCTTTCATTTTCGGCTATTTTAAGTCCCCATCGAAATTATATATTGTTGAACACAACGATACACTTTTGCCCGGCATTTAAATACGCTAGAGCTATGTGTAGACATTGCACAGTAGGTGATTAAAAAAAATTAAATTTTTTTTAAAAAAAACCGACCTACCCTATTTGTTTTGGTCATGTTACGCCAATCAAACTTTTTTTTTTTTTAGGCCTAATTAAAAACAGTGTTTCTAGACTTCAAACGCCGTCATCTCGAAATTGTCATTTAGATCAATCCCGTGGTCATTTTTTCAAAAACGGTAGCATGTATGAAGCTGTAATTTTGAATGGGACTAAAATAAATAGTTCTACAAGGGATAGCACAGCTTGTTTTGCATATTTGTTCTCGTTTGAAATGTTATAGCCATTTTTATTTTCAAAAATGATCATTTTTTCGTCAAAATTAATGCAAATATAAAAATTTGGAACCAAAATTTGAAAAAGGCTATATGCTATCCCAACATTCATGTGTATAAACATACTTCTAGTTAAAAACATTAAAGAAATACTTATGCGTACTTCCAGGAATACCCCTGGATAAAATTAATAGCTTATAAAATCCAAGATAGCCGCAATAATTTATATGGAAATTAGGTGAATTTTTAAAACATATTCTCCAGCGGTCCTCTTATATGCTCATAAATTATAACAAAATATTTGTTTGGTAGACCATAAACTGAGAAAATATCATGAATCACATAATATAATACCTAATGGCACTAGTGAATCATACTATTTTATAATTACACTGTTAGAAATATACCAGTAAAAAAACGGTAAAATACTGGCAATCAGGACGCCAGTTGTCAACCGTAATGTTAAATCACAGGTACCGTAAACCATAATGTCAGTAAAAAAACAGTAAAATACTGGCAATTTGAATGCCAGTTGTCGACCGCGATGTAAAATCACAGGAACCGTTAATAATTATATTTCAATGCCAGTTGTCAACTGTGATGTAAACATGGGGTGGGCAAATAAGAGGAATTCTGGGCGATGCAGCAAAGCTACATACATCACTTCCTCTCGGTAGTGAACCGATAACTTCTATTGGGAATTCTGGGCGATGCAGCAGAGCTACATACATCATTACCGATCTGTAACTTTTATAACATGTTATTAAACTATATAATATCTTACATCTCTTATCATTGGTGGTTTTGTTAGTATTATTATCCCGTTATTTTACAATCTATCGTATATTTATATACAAAATACCGTTAAAATGAGAAACCACGGTAGTTATCGTTACTTTGACGGTAACATTACGGTCAACGTAAATTTACAGACATTTCTTACTCTTAAGGCCCTGTCACACCATAGCGTATGGCCTGAACGTGCCCACGTTAGCCGACGTATTAAAAAAATAGCTCGAAAATTGTCAGAGTCCAAGAACGTCCAAGAACGTCCAACTTCCCAACGAATTGCGTCGACATCGGTGATAGTATGGACGTATCCATAACGTATCCATGGCGTATTAAACGTATAGGGGCCTACATAGCGTATGACTAAGGTATTGATAGCGTATCACTAACTTATAACAAACTTATGACAGCGTATCATAACGTATCGCATCAACGTATGCCAACGTATGCGAACTATCGAAAATACGTTGGTATACGCTGATATAAGTTAGGGGTACGTTGGGGATACGTCGTTTACATTAAGAGCACGCTGTGATACGCTGTGACAATTTGGAACACGTCGAGCCCGCAAAAAAATATTGAGCATGCTCAAAATTTCTCGACGTACTCAATGTGTGCTTAATACGTTCTGCATAAGTTCCCGGTAAGTTTGTGGTACGTTAAATATACGTTGACATGTATACGCTGACATACGTTAGTGGTACGTTACTCGTAAGTTGGTATACGTTGATGAACGTAGACTGACGGGGAAACGTACAGCCAACGTAGTGATAACGAGTTGATAACGTATGTGCCGTATGTCTAACGTATGCCTGACGTATTTCCATCGAGTTTCGAACGTATACATAGCGTATGACTAACGTATTGATAGCGTATCACTAACTTATAACATACTTATGACAGCGTATCACAGCGTATGCGAGCGTATGACTAACGTATGCTTAACGTATACTTAACATAGCGTAGCGTATTCGTAGCGTATGATGATGGGTTGATGTGTTCAGCACGACAGACCATGAAGAAGTGAGGATGAGATACTCAAGGGACCCATTTATATACTCAAACCCTCCATAAGTTCCCAAAACGCCGAATGCTCGCTAGCTGTACGGTACATACGCTAGTTGTACGGTAGCCCTGTCACACCATCGCGTATAGCCTGAACGTATGACAACGTATGCGAAATATCAAAAAATACGTTGGCGTACGTTGGTGTACGCTGATACAAGTTAGGGTAAGATGGGGATACGTCGTTTACGTTAAGAGCACGCTGTGATACATTGTGATAATTTGGAACACGTCGAGCCCGCGAAAAAGTATTGAGCATGTTCAAAATTTCTCGACGTACTCAACGTGTGCTTAACTTACGTTCTGCATAAGTTTCCAATAGGTTCGTGGTACGTTAGACATACGTTTACAAACGCTGACATACGTTAGACATACGTTGCCATACGCTGACATACGTTAGAGGTACGTTACTCGTCGTAAGTTATAGGTTGGACATATAGATTTACCCTTCTAGATATTTTAATAGTTATCATCTAGGCTGCGTTTACTTGAACTGGCAACACTTGTCCCGCCGTGTACGAAACTCAATTTCTGCAGCGGCATAAGTCACGTGTTCGTTGTACGCCGAGGATACGCTGAGGATACGTCGAACACGGCAGACATACGCTTCGAATACGTTAAGCATACGTTGGTATACGCTCGCCGATCGCATACGCTGTGATACGTTGTCATAAACCACCCCTACTTACGCCTATCTCTGAGTTAGGCAGTTTCTTGTACTTTTTCTGTAGTAAAATGTATTTAACTACTAAATGTCCCTATATCAACAGATTTTTATCTGAGACGAATATTCGTCTCAGTCTCTATATAGCAATTTAAAAACTTTTTTAATCGGTGCATAATCAGAAAGTCTGTAGGCTAGGCGTGGGCGATATCAAATCCTATAATTTTCGTAAATTGACTAGATTTTGATGTAGGATACACACCACTAAATAAATTCCCCATACCTTCTGTGTCAAATGGGCCATAATTTAAAGCAACTTTGTCGCTTATAAAGCAACTGGTTGCTTCAACTTGACACAACAAATAAGGTCAAGGCAAAGTTTTCGAGATATGCACCGTCGAAGATACGAATGTTTATAGAACGGCCCGGTCTAGGTCTAAGCGATTCTAATCAATTATTGAAGTCTCTAAAATGAATATAAAATAAAATAAAATATTGGTCAAAAGAAGAACATTTACACTGATATTGTTTGATAATCTTTATTTTAAAACTATCCAATCAAAATCTTAGCCAATAACACTACTTTTGCAGCATTTTTATATGTTTCACTTAGTGGAATGTCATTCCACCCAATTCAACAGGAACTTAGCTTTTTATTGCTTATGATTTCACAAAATCGGAGCCGCGGTTCCAAAGTTACGACAAATCGAAGTTGAAAATCCAACGCAGATTTCGTAAATTTTATCTGATGTATTCTATTGTTTTTCAACCAGTGATATTTAACCTTTTATTCCTTATACATTTCCATAACTTTAAAAATAAAGGATCTTTTGCCATGAAAATTCCAACAAAAATTGTGATATTTCAAAATTTAATTGTAAATATGGTTTTCAAAATGTAAATGCTGTACCTGATTTGCGTTATAATTAAAAACAGTGTTTCTAGACTTCAAACGCCGTCATCTCGAAATTGTCATTTAGTTCAATCCCGTGGTGATTTTTTCAAATACGGTAGCATGTTTGAAGCTGTAATTTTGAATGGGACTATAATAAATAGTTCTACAAGGGATAGCACAGCTTGTTTTGCATATTTGTTCTCGTTTGAAATGTTATAGCCATTTTTATTTTCAAAAATGATCATTTTTTCGTCAAAATTAATGCAAATATAAAAATTTGGAACCAAAATTTGAAAAAGGCTATATGCTATCCCAACATTCATGTGTATAAACATACTTCTAGTTAAAAACATTAAAGAAATACTTATGCGTACTTCCAGGAATACCCCCGGATAAAATTAATAGCCTATAAAATCCAAGATAGCCGCAATAATTTATATGGAAATTAGGTGAATTTTTAAAACAAATTCTCCAGCGGTCCTCTTATATGCTCATAAATTATAACAAAATATTTGTTTGGTAGACCATAAACTGAGAAAATATCATGAATCACATAATATAATACCTAATGGCACTAGTGAATCATACTATTTTATAAGTACACTGTTAGAAATATACCTGTAAAAAAACGGTAAAATACTGGCAATCAGGACGCCAGTTGTCAACCGTAATGTTAAATCACAGGTACCGTAAACCATAATGTCAGTAAAAAAACAGTAAAATACTGGCAATTTGAATGCCAATTGTCGACCGCGATGTAAAATCACAGGAACCGTTACTAATTATATTTCAATGCCAGTTGTCAACTGTGATGTAAACATGGGGTGGGCAAATAAGAGGAATTCTGGGCGATGCAGCAAAGCTACATACATCACTTCCTCTCGGTAGTGAACCGATAACTTCTATTGGGAATTCTGGGCGATGCAGCAGAGCTACATACATCATTACCGATCTGTAACTTTTATTAACATGTTATTAAACTATATAATATCTTACATCTCTTATCATTGGTGGTTTTTTTAGTATTATTATCCCGTTATTTTACAATCTATCGTATATTTATATACAAAATACCGTTAAAATGAGAAACCACGGTAGTTATCGTTACTTTGACGGTAACATTACGGTCAACGTAAATTTACAGACATTTCTTACTCTTAAGGCCCTGTCACACCATAGCGTATGGCCTGAACGTGGCCTGAACGTATGCCGACGTATTAAAAAAATAGCTCGAAAATTGTCAGAGTCCAAGAACGTCCAAGAACGTCCAACTTCCCAACGAATTGCGTCGACATCGGTGATAGAATGGACGTATCCATAACGTATCCATGGCGTATTAAACGTATACATAGCGTATGACTAAGGTATTGATAGCGTATCACTAACTTATAACAAACTTATGACAGCGTATCATAACGTATCGCCTCAACGTATGCCAACATATGCGAACTATCGAAAATACGTTGGTGTACGCTGATATAAGTTAGGAGTACGTTGGGGATACGTAGTTTACGTTAAGAGCACGCTGTGATACGCTGTGACAATTTGGAACACGTCGAGCCCGCAAAAAAATATTGAGCATGCTCAAAATTTCTCGACGTACTCAATGTGTGCTTAATACGTTCTGCATAAGTTCCCGGTAAGTTTGTGGTACGTTAAATATACGTTGACATGTATACGCTGACATACATTAGTGGTACGTTACTCGTAAGTTGGTATACGTTGATGAACGTAGACTGACGGGGAAACGTACAGCCAACCTAGTGATAACGAGTTGATAACGTATATGTGCCGTATGTCTAACGTATGCCTGACGTATTTCCATCGAGTTTCGAACGTATACATAGCGTATGACTAACGTATTGATAGCGTATCACTAACTTATAACATACTTATGACAGCGTATCACAGCGTATGCGAGCGTATGACTAACGTATGCTTAACGTATACTTAACATAGCGTAGCGTATTCGTAGCGTATGATGATGGGTTGATGTGTTCAGCACGACAGACCATGAAGAAGTGAGGATGAGATACTCAAGGGACCCATTTATATACTCAAACCCTCCATAAGTTCCCAAAACGCCGAATGCTCGCTAGCTGTACGGTACATACGCTAGTTGTACGGCAGCCCTGTCACACCATGGCGTATCGCCTGAACGTATGACAACGTATGCGAAATATCGAAAAATACGTTGGCGTACGTTGGTGTACGCTGATACAAGTTAGGGTAAGTTGGGGATACGTCGTTTACGTTAAGAGCACGCTGTGATACATTGTGATAATTTGGAACGCGTCGAGCCCGCGAAAAATTATTGAGCATGTTCAAAATTTCTCAACGTACTCAACGTGTGCTTAACTTACGTTCTGCATAAGTTCCCGATAGGTTCGTGGTACGTTAGACATACGTTTACAAACGCTGACATACGTTAGACATACGTTGACATACGATGACATACGTTAGAGGTACGTTACTCGTCGTAAGTTATAGGTTGGACGTATAGATTAACCCTTCTAGATATTTTAATAGTTATCATCTAGGCTGCGTTTACTTGAACTGGCAACACTTGTCCCGCCGTGTACGAAACTCAATTTCTGCAGCGGCATAAGTCACGTGTTCAGTGTACGCCGAGGATACGCTGAGGATACGTCGAACACGGCAGACATACGCTTCGAATACGTTAAGCATACGTTGGTATACGCTCGCCGATCGCATACGCTGTGATACGCTGTCATAAATTTGTTATAAGTTAGTGATACGCTATCAATACGTTAGTCATACGCTATGTATACGTTAAATACGCTATGGATACGCTATGGATACGTCGATTTCATCACCGATGTCGACCTTTCTTACGCAATATGTTGGGAAGTTGGACTCTGACAATTTTCGAGCTATTTTTTGAATACGTCGGCATACGTTCAGGCCACGTTCAGGCCATACGCTATGGTGTGACAGGGCCTTTACAGTGTATAACTCAACCAGGGGTCCTAGATTGGTAAAAAGACCCTCTGTAAAGAAATATAATAGCGAAAAATATATACTAAGGTAAAAGGACCCTGTAAAACGGATCCCTTAAATATGTTAAAATCATTATGAAACCCAATACATACCATAATTTTGGTATTAATTAATCAAATCTGTCGGCAAAATCTGCCCTATGACCATGCGACATTTTTTGACTGTGCGATTTTGTTGATCCTGCAACCCCCTACCTCCCTACTCCCCCCCCCCCCCCCCCCTCATTAAAAAGGGTAACGCTCCTGACTGGGGGTGATCCAAGTCAGAAGAATAATACAAGATTTGTTATTAAACTGTGATATTAAAATGAAAAGATGCAAAATAATTAAATCAAATCAAATAATTAAAATTTGATCCCATTTTCAATTTTGGCCGAGCACAAACAATTGTGTCGGGTCGTGCTACTGTTCAAGAGACAATCAAACACAAACAGATGACATTTGTTTAACCTTTAAGCAAGCGTTAATAACTACACATTAATAAAATAAGTTTTGTGTGTAATGGCCTTTACTACCGTATATTATCTGATAAATATGATTGCTCAATATACAAATATTGAATTTGATGATAAATGTTTAATTTGTGGAGTATATTTAGATATTATTGACATTGTCTTGTTTATTGTCTGGTGCCCGGTAAGAGTATCTTTTGACTAAAGAAGTTCCTCTTTTGGGTCACGTTTGGTCAGTATTGTATGGGGTGGGATTTATTGATGGTGTTCCTATTCCAAAAAGCTTTCATTATTGTTTTTGCAAAGTGTGTTCTTTTGGTAACCATGGTAACAGACTCTCTTCAGATCATGACACTAAATTTTTCCATATGCGGACTTCAGGGGGAAGTCGGACAAGGTAGGAAAGGTCTTTGGGTGACAGGGCAAAAAATGGGGTTTCAACGGTAAATGTGATAGAGAACATTGAGTGACAGAAATGGCTAAAAGAGTGTATTTGGAAACAAAACAGAATTGAAAACGCATGTCTATGCATGAAAATGAACTAACGCTAGTGTTGAATTCTGCAGTGTTTGATCTCTTAAATGCTTTTCTCTAAACGGACATATGAATGATTCTATTTTAGGAGTATGATTGATGAAAGTAAAGCTGTGAATACAAAAGTTCATTCTAAAAAGCTAAGAATGTGTAAGCAATTCTCATTGGTTCTCAGAGAAATTGGCGACAAAACCTGACTTGGAAGGTGTTCCCCGCCCGTGGGGTTGGTGACTTCCTCTAATCAAGCCTCACTCGACTGTTCAATTAACGACCTACCTGTATTCATAGTTGTGCGTGGTCGTCCTGGACCGACGGGTGGCCTTTCTTGCACTAAATTAATTAATATTATTTATTAATTTATGAAATAATAAATTTATAAATGAACTTAATGTATTTATTCATATTATTATTCAACTTGATAAATAACCTAATATAGATAATAAATGTATCAAGTTATAAATTAATTACTCATTAAATTAATAAATTAAAAAATAAAAATAATTAATAAACTAATAAATTTAAACATTTTAAAAATTAATAAAATAATAAAATAATAATTAATAAATTAATAAATTAATAAATTAATAATAAATTAATTAATTAATTAATTAATTAATAATAAATAAAATAATAAATAAATAAATTGATAATAAATAAATAAATAAATAAATAAATAAATAAATAAATAAATAAATAAATAAATAAATAAATAAATAAATAAATAAATAAATAAATAAATAAATAAATAAATAAATAAATAAATAAATAAATAAATAAATAAATAAATAAATAAATAAATAAATAAATAAATAAATAAATAAATAAATTAATTAATTAATTAATTAATTAATTAATTAATTAATTACTTAACCTAGTGGGTCACATTTGGTGGCGGATGCCACCGTGATGATGAGAGGCAAGTCTGCCATTTATTTTCCACTGACTACATACGCTAAAACAATTCAAACGATAATATATAATTTGCAGTAATTAATACGTCGCGGATAGGATGAAATATCACCCAACCTAACCTTAATCGAACTGCATTAAGGGCTGAAGACAGATTAAATTATATTATAACACATACAACTATGCCTATCCGTTCTATATCCAACATGGGGATAGGCAAACCCGAATTGAATTGAAATAGTCACAACGAGCATTATTGAGGCAGAACCACGAATTTATATCCAGTTTAAAAGGGTAGACATGCAATTGTCGCCCTTTTAAAATTGCATTTGTCAAATTTAGTTTACTTATAGGCTGAAAACATATTTAATTAGGACGTAATTTTTTTACAACGAGGACGGAAGATAACTTTGGCCATCCGTTTCTCTACTCGACGTGCAGTGAGAATAACCCAAGATCCTATTTTGATCTTTGGATTTAGCGATACCTTTTTGTTACATGTATGAGTACCAACATTAAAATTTCCTAATTTGGGGCACGATGCCGCTTCATTTTAACATACACTTGAAATGAAGTCAAATCGGTTAAATTTTAACCACATTTTTACTCCTTTGTGTGAAAACGCACAATTTGCATAACATTTTGTACAACTACTTGTTGAATAAATAATGCATATGGCCATGTGTTTTGAACTCACCACCCAAAAAGGGTGGTGGCGTTGCATTTTTGGTGACGAATCATCCATCTCTCTCTATTAACTCAACAACTAAATGTGGTAGAGCTATGGTTGACCTGTCATGTAAAAGCCTATTTATTTAGCTACATTGTGTTAATAAATCAGGTATTTCTATAAATGTTTGGCTGAGATATGATTGATTATGTTGTGAAAGTCAGGGGTGGTGGCGGTGGCGGTGGCGGCGGTGGCGGTGGCGTTGTGTACAATCTCTATGGGGAATATAGAAAATGTTCCCAATTCTACGTTCAAAGTACAATAACTTCTCATCTCTGTATGGTACAGACATGATTTTGCTCTCATTTTATAGATTGTTTTATATGCTATAAGTTTCTGTTTCAACAAACGTGTCAACTATTACGTAACAATTGTAATTACGAATCGATTGCATTGTCCTTGGCTTTTCCCCTATTCACTACACAGTGAACTTGCCCTAATTCAGCGGTTTTACATACATGACTATAACAAAAGAAATATGTAACCGATGATAGCAAAATTATACATTTTTGGAAAGCTCTCAAATAGGGGAATTCAAAAATGCCGTTTAAATCAGGAAAGGGTGTATACCCAAAGAAATATACTTGTAAACTCTAATAAATATGAAATTTAAACGTTTGTGCTCATTTACTTCTCGATATAGTGTATTTCAACATGTTTACCATTGACAACTATTATTTTATGATGGGTAATTGCATGAGGAACTTAAATATGCACAGTAAAATTATGATTGGGATTGGTATGAAAATATTATTGCGCTTAAATCAAAATATGAAAACAATCGATATTTTTTGAACATTCCTAATCACAACATGTTACCATTAGGTCTTATCTAAATTCCAATAGCATATTTGGATTCCTTGTGAGATTACCGTTCAGAAAATATATACTTTTTATGGGTAGAACAAATAGTTATTGCGATATGCTAATTCGAATCTCAGATGGTGTAAAATGTAAAAATCTGGACATGCAACGGTAAGGGTGGCGAGTTCAAAACACACGGCCATATCAATCGTTACATTTTTAAATGATTGAACGCCGGAAATGGGAACACTTGCCTAACCCCCCCCCCCCCCTTTTTTTTTCTTGAAAAGGATTAGGAAGATTGTGGCGGAAAGCCTCTGAGACCAGGATGAGAGTTGAAGTATCCTAAGGCGTTTTTTCAATCAGATATCAGAGTTTCCATACCTTTCTCTGATAGATGCACTGTATCGTACAAGTACAGAGAACGATTACTGGGCTTGATAGCCGGGTGCCTAATAAAGCATGTGTTGGGCCGACTACGGCATACACAATGTGCGGAATAGTTTATATTGGACAAACATTTCTTACCGGCTTTCTGATTGCGAGCATCCATGTAATAGAGTCTGAGTTGGTACAAATTGCTAAGAGCGGACAGGATTTCCTCTACCTGAGACCGTAGTTCAGTAATTGTACCATTGAAGAGATCATTTGAGCCAACATGTACAACAATGATAGTCGGATACCTACGCCTATTTAGCAATTTGGACAACTTTTCACGTAACCCCCCCCCCCCCCCCCCCAGTCTTAGGCCGCCGAAACCTTGCCAAGTTACATGCCCACCTCCCCTCAGCTGTAACATTCTGGAAGAAACGCGTCCCACCAGACTGTCGCCAACTATCAGAGTACGCAAATTATCTGCATATGACAGGATAAATGAATAAAGGGGAAAATGTGGCACGAGCAATATAACTTAAGATACTAAACTCAAAAGTGTGCTGAAAATTCAATTTAATATTAAGACACCCTAACTTACTAAAAAATTGAGTCCAAATGGCCGGGTCTGACATCAGTGGCATGCGAAAAGGGTGGGGGGGGGGGGGGGCGGGGGCCGCACCCCCTCCCACTATTGAATCAGTCGGTGGAAACTTAGGCCAGTCGGGGGAATTGAGAAGGAGGCTAGGTCAGTGGCATCATGGAATTATGATAGTCAAAAACACAGATGAACATTTTTCGCGCGCTACGCGCGCATATGTCTTCCCAAAATGCTATATTCTTTGGTACAAGCTTTTTAAAGACAAAATGTAGCTCAATCGTGCAAAAAATAGTGTAAATTCGACAATTTTCGCGCGCTACGCGCGCAGTTCTTTACTCAAATAGTCGGGGAATTTCATTTATGGCCAGGTGCCCCCCCCCCCCCACTCACAATATCCTGCGCACGCCACTGTCTGACATATAATTTAAAGGCTGCCGACTTCCATCTACCTAAAGTCTGGATTTCATTCCCTGACAAACCGCACATTGCAGCCGACGTAGCGGCTCCAATTCTGAAGCTATGGGGGAATCGGAGAAAGGCCCACAGCCTGAATACTTTGCTTCAAGATTTGAGAGAATTGATAACGAGTCAGAGGTTCCTTATTAAAATGAATGAAAAGAGGACCGTCGTGAACAACCCTAGCATGTAAATAGTCGGAAAGCGCCGCTACTGGGCAGATTGACGGATTCTGAAAACGTTGGAAAAACAGAGTAACCGAATTACCCCTCTGGTCAGTTTTTGAATATCTTATAACAACTTCCATTCCCTCGCTCTTGAAGGAAACATCTGATACAGAAATTAGCCGCGATGTATCCGCGGACTTGCTTAAATTTGCGAACTCGCCTACCCTTAAAAAACCCGAAAAAAGCTAGAAGATAGGCCGCTCTGAATAATAACAATTCAAAATTTGAACTGCAAATTGCGGGTAGCAAGTGATCGGGAGTCTGCCATGAGACTGAGTACACTGGCACCTGCAACCCTCCAGCAATTTTTTCACCACAAAACTGGATTTACCCATAAATTAATCTTGTGGACAAACGACAGGGCAGCGATGTGAGTGGAAATGGTGGAACTAGCAAATCCTTCCAAAGACATGTGGGTAATATAAGATGTGACAATATGATGGGAAATGGGCCATGAAGGCGCCATTTTGAATTTGACTCTAAAATCAATAAAACTGTTAACACAACTGTTGTAAGTCACCTGTGTTCCCTGCGCCAAAGAGGCCCCCAACAATCGTTTAGCTTCCAACTCTAGAGATGCCACAGAAAATCTGGGTCAGGTGTCGCCAACTGATCCGCCAGAGGTGCTGCCGCTCGAAATCGCATCATCTGAAAACGTGAGAGAGCATCAGCGATTTCGTTAGATTTACCAGGAATATGGCGAGCGCTAAAAAGAATGTTATGTTTTAAACACTGCAGAACCAAAAACCGAACAAGACTCATTATAGTTGGACACCTAGAAGTTTGCTTATTTAAAATAACCACCACCGACTCGTTGTCTGACCTCAAAATAATGCGCTTACCCTTCAGCAGATGACCCCAAAGAGTTACGGCTGACACAACCGGAAAAAAATCCAACCAAGCTATGGAACTTTGATGATAATAGCAGAAACTTTTTCCTCAGGCACAGTGATAACCTGACGAACCGAGTCAATTTCTAATCCCAGGTAAACTAACTTAGAAGTGGGACCGACAGATTTTTCTAAGGCTAAGGGAACGCCTAAATTGTGACATAACTGTTCAAAACAACCAACTAACCCCCCGCACGCCAATCTCGTGTCGCCCTGACCTACGAACAAAAAATCATCCGCGAAATGGGTTATTGAATTTGAACCGGAAACACTTTTGTAGCCCATTCTAAAAAAGTTGAAAAACGTTCGAATAAGGCAGGAAAACAAGATGCCCCCATCGGAAGAGCTTTATCGACAAAGAACTGATCTCCCACATTCATGCCCAATAATTCAAAATCAAGTGGATGAACGAGTAACAACCGAAAAGCGGACTTGATGTCGGCTTTTGCCATCAATGTACCAGTACCAAAACTACCAATTCAACTGCGGTATCAAAACTTGCATATTTAACTGTGCACAAATTCGGATCTATGCCGTCATTCACAAACCGTCTGGGAAGGAAAGATGTTGAATAAGTCGAACTTTACCTGGTTCAGACTTAGGTATTAGACCAATAGGGGAAACGATAAGCCTAGGTAAGGGCCGAGATTCAAAAGGACCTACGATGCGACCAAGGTTAATCTCCTTTTGCAATTTCAAACGTGCGGCTGTAGGATCAAGACGGACTGATTTTAAATTTGGAGAGAATCGCGTGCCACCCGAATACCTGATAGCCTAATCTAAAACCTTGCAAAAAACCGTTCAAAAGAATACCAGACGACGTTTTGTCTGGGTAGCGCATCAACCAAGGTTTCAAAGCTGTTACAATAATTGGAGAAGAATATTTGCACTGAAGACAAAGAGGGCCATGATTGCAAGACACAGGATTAATATCCAATTTATGTTGGTAAATTGGCACTGCGGAAACATTTGAAGAAACGGTTGAACCAATGGAGCTATTGTTTTTTGCAGGATCGAGCACCGTGGCCTTGCTCTTGACATTTGGAGCATCGATGCGCGAACTTGCAAGTTTTTCTTTAGCAACCTGAGCCATTGAAGTCGAAACACACCGCGCCCCTTTCCACCCCCTGCTGGCTTTTTCCTTGCCCTGACGGACGAAAAATTCTCGTTTGAGACCCCCTACACCCGCTTGGGGGCGAGTGCCACGAGGAAAGGACGATAGGACGTACAGAGTCCATAACTCTCTGTCCAAAATTGACCATTTCCTATTTGTAATTAATTAATAGATTAATAAACTAATAGATTAATAAACTAATATATTAATGAATTAATATGTTAATCAATTTTAACTTAATCAATTTGAGCAATTTAATTAAAGTCATCATTAATTAATTTTATTTAAGTACGTCCCCCCCCCCAAAAAAAAAAAAATCAACAACAACTACAACAACAACAACATTATGAACATGTTGAACATGTTGAAGAAGATTCATTAACCTCTCATTTGGTCACCCTGGCGTCTGAATGAAGCAGTTCAGTTCAGATAAAAACAAATATAGAAAATACCGGAATGTTTGGTATCTGTGTTATATATATTGAGAACATGGTTTAGTGAAAGATTGTTTCAATGCAAGATATGTAAAACATTTTAGAAGAGATGAATTCTTATAGTATATGACTATTGAAATCTGCTTACTATAATTGCATAGATGAGATGTAACCAAAAACAGTATCGTGTTGTCTATGGGACTTTTTATTTTGTTGCTTTTTTGAGAGAAAAAACTGGTAATGATGGAAATAATGTGTTAATGTTCATATTGTTTGCTGGTCGAACGAGTGAAATCCATTTGATATTAACGAAGTTATCTAATAATAACTGAAAGAAAATGTTAAAATATTACCCAATACACCTTTAGTTAGATTCAATTAAAATTGGATAATTTTCTGGTTGGAACTAGAAACCCAAAGTGTTACTTTTGAAAGTGGTTATAAGACATTCGAATTTTGTCAAATAAAAAGTTCCAATTTCGAGAAGAAAAAAAAGTCACAATATAGTATCTATACAGAGCAGAATTTAGTTTTAAAAAAAGCCCAATATTTAAGAGGCTGAAGGCAACACCCTGACATGACTGTAGATTGTCTTTTGGCTAAACCATGTCTAAAGGTCACCCGGCATGTGATCAGTGGGAGTTTGGTCTGCCAATTCCTGGGTGGATTGGACTATGAGCCCAGCCCCAAAATTGCCAAAGATTTTGCACAACTACTTTCTACCATTTGTTTTATATTAGTTCAATCATTTGTCCACAATAACAACAGGATATAAGTTCATATATTTGCACAAAGATCTCATATACATTTAACAGACGTAATAATATGGGTACAAATAGTAAATACTGATTTTGAATACACATAAAAGTAATTAATTGCCTCCACCACAAAACCATAATCTGAATTCAAATGTCAAAGTCGTCACCGACTTTGACAAAAAGGTCCTAATTTAACATTTGTTTGGTCCGGGCGCTGAGGGCAACATGGCCATTGTTTGGCCTAAATCGTGTGTATCTGAAATTCACAATCTGTAACTGGACACTACTTCATATTATACATGTTATAAGAACTTCGGACTTAGCATGGACACTAATTTCTAAGGACTGATAGATCCCTACTTACTTGAAGGACTTATCTGCCGGTGGGTGGACTATAGCTCTTGGTTTTGCACATCCCCAGGATATTAATCCTAGGACTATAACTACAGGGGACTGTATCGGTGAATTTCCGAAATATTTTGTCATCAATAATTGTCTGTTTTTTTGTTCTAAAAACAAATTTATTAAGTTTCTAATTACATTTTATGAGATTATCTTAACCCTCGTCCTCCTGAGACATTTTTGTAACACTTGTACCTGAGGGAGGGGTCCAACCCATCCCCTGGGTCCAACCCATCCCCTTAACAAAATCCAAACTGAGGTTCAGAGTATGCTTTATTTTGGTGCTATGGTATAGCTAGAGGTTTCTTCTTTCCATACATACCAAAACAAGTACAAACAATCCCCGCATGACGTCACAATGACATCACGAAATGTCGTATTCGTCGGCACAGTGAAATATAGGCCACAATTGAATTTTTGCCCAAAAAGTTCAAAATATCGGAATTTCACCCGAATTTTGCTTATGGGAAATTATGTCTCTAACAATTACCTTAAGATTCAGGACCATAAAATAAAGATATTTTTCAAAATGGCGATTTTTAACAATTGTACACAGGCTATTTTTGTGGATAAGCAGTTTGCATTCAGCTTTTACATTACCCCCTGGTTCCCGAGTTTTGGCTCCTGGTATTTCTCGAAAATTCATAGCCAGGCGCCAGCAAATTTTGGTACTTGATCGCCTGGTCTTGCCTCCAAACTATGCTCAAACATACCTAAAATCAACTCAAATCTAATTGAAAATTACTTGCTATAACTAACATGTTTTACTGTATAATGTCATTCATTTCACGGCTATTTCCGAGCCCATTTTAGCACGTAAACATGCCTTAAAAAAGGCAGTAATGTAGCCATATCGCCATGATGTTGTCATGTAAACAACGTCGAATTCGACGCCTTTTACACGCGGCGCGAAATCACTGAACAATGTTGGTGTAAAAGGTAATTTAACAAAAAACGTTCTGCATGTTTAGATATACTAATTTATTTTGAATAATTTGTGTGGGTATATAAAATCAAAAAGTTCCAAATTAAGATGAAATCTGCATCGTAAAATTCATGAAAATACGAAATTGCCACCACCATTGCTACTGAAATCCCTAAATGATCAGCAGCACCGCCCAGCTCCCAATGACCAGGCACTGGCGGTGGCGGTGCCAGACATAAGATTTAGAATTACACAAGTTTGAATATATAATTCAAAACAATTAAATAAATATATTTTAATAATAAATAAATAATATTATCAAAACTAACTTTTAAAGATAACTTTTAAAAATAACTTTTAAAGATAACTTTTAAAAATAACTTTTAAAAATAGCTTTTAAAAATAACTTTTAATAAAAATGACTTAATAAAAATGACTTAATAAAAATGACTTTTAATAAAAATAACTTTTAATAAAAATAACTTTCAATAAAAATGACTTTTAATAATAACTTTAAAAAATAACTTTTAAAGATAACTTTTAAAAATAACTTTTAAAATTAACTTTGAAAAATAACTTTGAAAAATAACTTCAAAAAGTAACTTTTAAAGATAACTTTTAGAAATAACTTTTAAAAAAAACTTTTAAAAAAAACTTTTAAAATAACTTTAAAAAAAAACCTTATTTAACAAATTACTTTTAAAAATGACTTTTAATAATAACTTTTAAAAATGACTTTTAATAATAACTTTTAAAAATGACTTATAAAAATAACTTGAGAGTCTAACATCTCCTGTGCTTGCACACCCGCCTCTGCCTGGAGGTCATCAACCTTTGGCCTGTGTTGTTGTCTAGATGGCAAAGTTCCCTTAGCCTCAGCACATGGTATTCAAGAGTTGATTGACTGTCAATGGGGTTCACAGACCCCTCCAGGTTCAGTTGATTAGGGAGGAGAAAGGCTCATCCTTAGGTTTGTAATGCAGAAAAAATCAATATATTAGCATTTTGATGCTTTTTGAAAATGGCTCCTGGTTCTACTAAAATGGCTCCTGGTTCACTAGAAAATTAGAGGACCAGGAGCCACGTTTTCCAAATATGTGGCTCCTGGTCCAGACTCGCTTAATTGGAGGCTTGTTTGTGTAAATATACACTGAGCCAAAAAAGAAACTTATAAAATTGTAACAGATCACCATAGGATCAGTGCGCATTTCTCTTGTGTCATTGAAGCAAACAATTGGTTATTGACTGCCATTTGAAGCAATACATTGCAGTAATATTGTATCCAAATTTGGTATATTTTCATGCACAGAATTTTATTTGGTGATCTGTTAAAATTGTATAAGTTTCTTTTTTTTATAAGTTTCTTTTTTGGCTCAGTGTATATTAATTTAAAATGACACATTTTCCAGTGCTACGCGCGCACGTTTTCAGGTACATATGATATATATATAACCATATGACAAAGTAAGGTCATTCGAGGGATTGGAGAACTTGAACCCCACCAGTGAATCAAGCATTCGCCACTGCACGCAAATCGTCCTCTTGATCATCTTAGTTGCATTGACGCTAGCAACCAAAAGGAAAAACGTAATCGCTGGACTGTTCTTTTCCTCACAATAATTTATGTATTATGCATGCATCATATGTGCGATTCCTCACAATATTTTATGTATAATGCATGCATCATATGTGCGATGGGTAGGCCTACGTATGTGATGAAAACTATGAATCAGTCATTTCAAATTGGCCAAATACTGTATTTTGCGTGACCTTTATTTGAGACTCAATTATTGCAAATGATATTTGCCTATTTATTGCTGTAGTATTCTTGACGTGTTGTTGGAAGACTTGGAGAAGAAATGGATAAAATGTAATAAAAATGTGCAATATGCTCTCCAAATATCGTGATGCAGTATTGTCACTGCCGCTTTTCTCACTGCATTCTTTCATATTCATTTCTTTCATATCCATTTTTAATTGTCTTTTAGATGATGGAGCTCTTATTGGACACACGACGTCATCATGTTATCCTACTGATGTGCTGCATTTTGAATGCCATTACCCTCAACGTTAATGGCTTACCAGTGATGCCAGCAAAGAGCAATCCAAAACACGGTACATCGCCAACCATTCTACTAAACACCTCGGACGCAAGTTTTGAGATAATGTCACCCATAATGGCAACCAGTGATTCAATCTTCTTCCAACCTGCCTCTAAAGATGGTACCAGCAATTCAAAGGTAACTGCCGCCTCCAACGATGTGCATATTAACCATAAGCTGCATGTTACCGACTTCTCTACTACGGACTCTAAGCCTACAGATTCTGTTGATATCCAAACTATTAACACAATAGATATCAACTCCACAAACACAGCGTCACTTGTAACTTTATCAGAATACACTCCAGAGTATAACTGTTCATTATTTGTTACAAATGACACATTAGACAATGTAGCCAATGTTATCACTAAAGACGTCCCCTTTGTTTACATACAACTTATTTTCAATGACACGGGATTTAATCAGAAAACAGGCTATCTTGATGACACCACACATTACATAGATCCTTTAACTTGGATACTGTCATCTAGTGGTAGAGGTGATGTTTTACTAGGTTTCCCGGCCATATTTATTCCTTTATCGATGTTCACTCTCAGTCTAGACGTATCGTACATCTCTGGATATGTCGATACGTCTATGTGTCCATATTTTATGAACTTTACCAATGATATGAAACAGCTATTAGTTGCCGAGCTACTCAATCAAGTTATCAGAGATGGTTATGATAATATTTCGGACACACGTCAATTTGGCGTTTGTCAAGAGATCGCACATAACCCGTATGGACACGGCACATGGCTGGCTATTCTGTCGAATATTTACTTTATAATATACAATACCAAACACGAATGTTGGGTTTCCGGGAAAAGTGAGTCACTGACAATACAATTTTACGGTGCACAAGGGTGGCTATGGGGTCCTACGATCACTTTAGGATTTATCGGTGCTTTCCTTGTTCCTTTGGTTGTGGTCAAGTTTTTCTTAAGAAATAACGAACCTTCGAAACTGCCTTCAGAGGATTGGAGTAAAGCCTTGTACAATGAAAATACCAATGTTCCTATTGGTTTAAAGTACTTGTTACTTCATTGGAAAAATAATGTAGGAATGATATTCACTTTACGATTGACATTACTTAGTACGCTCTTATTTTTGTTAGTGTACCCTGAATATTTTTTATTTGAGTTTGATAGCAAGTTTGAGTTACGCAAAAGTGCGTACTTTAGAAAGGGAATTGTAAACGAAACTGCGTGGGTTGTTTTGAACAAAATATGCATATTGTCTATATATCTCGTTCCCATTGGCAGAATGATTGGCAGATTTTGTAGCAGAGATAAGCATATCCGTACCAGCTTCCGCTTCTACACGTACTGGGAGAGTAAAATCGACTTGAAATATTTTGGATGTATTAAAGTACCTTCCGATTTGAGAATACCTGAACATGGAGACGATATCCACACAGGTCTTGGCGTATTACAATATTACATGGAACGTCGACTTGGTATGGCTTTAGACCTCCGGATATTACTGTTTTATGTCAAGAACATGAGGGATAATTGGTACTACCCCTTATACAAATGGATAACCGATTTTGATCATCATGATTATGGCCGTTTAAAAGTTTTTTGTATGATATCGCGGGCAATATTGATGATTCTTTTAGCTCTTATAATAACGCCAATCTTCCTTTTCTTTCTAGTTTTATACTATATGACCGTAATACCCGGTGGATACATAGTTGTGAAACTGTACGGAGTAAATATATACAAATTTGGTCGATTTGCAGATGATGACGAAAGTGATGACAACAACAACAATAACAACATCAATATCAACGCACCCAGGACAAATGGTTGCAAAGATATATTGATCGGATTGTTTTCGATTGCGCGTTATTTTATTATGGTTTTCTTTGTAATTTTGATGTTTTTTGTCACGTTTGGACGTGTAATCTACATGACATTCGCTTTAGGAATGGTCACCTTTTTGACATTCACCGGTCTTGTTATGCACGCTTTAGCGATAACCCCGTATTGTGTCTTGGCCTTATCACTAATCAGTTTTATTAGTGGAAGAATTACACAGTTACACGATGGTTATAGTGCTTTTCTTAAGATGGTTGTCAAAATCTCAAGTCAAGAGGATCCTAGGCAAAAGGTTAGTTTTCATGACGAAGGTAAATGTGAGATAAGAGGTTATCTCTTTTGGCATGCTGTAGAGCAATGCAGACCTCTAAGGCTACAAGTTGGTTCCGTCGGCATCCAGATAGTTCTTGCTATACTTGCTGTGTACATAGGTATAGAAATAGTTATAAACACAGGTGATTTGCAAGATATTTCCAATATTGGCGTCACAATCTCCACGTTAATTGTAACCCTTTTGATACCGCAATTACATAGTCTGATAAGTTCTGACACGGATAAGCAGCGTGAAATAAATAATCTCGAACGCAAAGTTAGAAGTGCTGTTAAAAACTTCATCGAGCAGTTGCCCGAGTCTTCGGACGCTAATCAACCCGAGTCTTCGGACGCTAATTTAATCGAGTTATCGGACGCTAATCAACCCAATGACCAGGGATGCAAAAAGTGCGGGAGCGGGGAGCACCGCTCCCAGGAAGCAACAGCTGAAATCATGCCAGTGTCCAAAAAAAAAGGGGAGGAAGGAAAGAGGAAAAAGAGGGAAGAGGAAAAAGAAGAGGGGAAAAAAAGAGGAGAGAAAAGAGAAAGAGGAAAAAAGGAAAAGAAGAAAAAAAGAAGGGGAAAAGAAGAGAAAAAGACAAAAGGAGGAAAATAAAAGAGAGGAAGGGAAGGGGAAATGAGAGGAAAAGATGACGATTTTTCGGGCACGGCAAAGCTAGATTCAATTTGAAGTGAGGTAGTGAAGCCACAAACTGACGTATGTGGATGGAATGTATACATACAGTATACCAACAAGGAAATCTCAAGACCTTCCGAGGAAGTTACATTATGAATGTACCATAGAAATATAGGTACAATACAATACAACTCATATCTGAAGAAATTACCAATAGCATTAGGGCAGGTATGTCAATGAAAAACAGTGAAAATAAGACGAGTCGAGTCGTGAGGATGGAAGAAATAACGAGGCATTGAGGAAGTTCATACAACAAGGGTTCAGAGCCATTGGAAATTCAATTTATCAATGCAGCCCTAAAATTTGAAGGAATAACTGTTGAGGAAGACCGGGAAAACCTTACGTCAGTCAAAAAACTGTCAAATGTTTACAGAATGTTGAGATATTTTGTGTCATTTTGTACAAGAAAAAATCCAGACCGACTGACCGACCAAACCTGAGAAGTCTGAATGCCTGTAGAACAGGTTTTAAGCAGGTTTTTTCATTAGAAACAACTGGTATGTTTTGATGTGACAAGTCACATTTGACATATCCATGTTATATCAAAGTTTTTCAAATATCTTATTTACATTATTAAGAAATAACCTTATAAACTTTACTCATGTTTCTGAATTTCTTTTTATTGAGCTCCATTTTCTAGAACCCCAAACTTTACAGAACAGTTACATACATAGTATTAACTGGAGATTGGATTTATTTAGGTCCTATTGCATAAAAGTTGAGATTAATCTTAAGTGAACTTATAGGAAGAGTAAATCTTTACTCTTCTTAAGCCTGGCTACAAACACTTCCTGAGTTGAGCTTTATGAAGAAAGGCCAACTTCTAAAGTTTGACCTAGGGTCTATATCATGAAGATCTACTCATAAATTCTTAAACAATCCTAAGAAGAGTTGAAAACTTAAGAATCTTCCTAAGAAGAGTTGAACACTTTAGAAGAAGAATCTTAAGTTTTATACAATAGGACCCTAGGCCCAGTTTAAATACATTAACCCTAACACTTCCCCCCACTTTTTTCAGAATTTTTTCTTCAACGCGGAAAATCGACTAAAATATCCCCCCCGATCCCCCCGGGATTTGATCCAGGGACCTCTCGCACCAGAGGCGAGGGATTCCACACTTCACCACGGCTGTCAAGCACAGTTCTGGGCAGTGTATTGCCCAGACTGTATGTATTGGGTCCATTTTTTCATCAAAAGACTTCCACGCCGGGTGGTACCAACGTGCCCAGTCGTGGTATTTTGGGGTATATGGTAGTGTTAGGGTTATATTAACAAAACTTAGAAAATTAGAAGAAGAAAAAAATTCAAAAAATTGCTAACACTTCCCCCCTACTTTTTTCAGAATTTTTTCTTCAACGCGGAAAATCGACCAAAATATCCCCCCGATACCCCCGGGATTTGATCCAGGGACCTCTCGCACCAGAGGCGAGGGATTCCACACTTCACCACGGCTGTCAAGCACAGTTCTGGGCAGTGTATTGCCCAGACTGTATGTATTGGGTCCATTTTTTCATCAAAAGACTTCCATGCCGGGTGGTACCAACATGCCCAGTCGTGGTATTTTGGGGTATATGGTAATGTTAGGGTTATGCAGACATTTTGGATAAAAGATGTTCATTTTCTAAATACTGATGATAGAATAATGAGCCTGTGTTGATAGCACCACTTTTGTTTCCTTGTCAACCAGAAGTTTGTTGTATACATGTATGTGACCTAGAGTAAACTGCCCTTATCACACTCCAATCACCATGTAAACCTAACGGTCCTGATGAACATCTTTAATGACCTGGTTTCAAAAAAAAAGGTCATGGACATTATAGTATCTGACATTAATATTAGCGATGTTTGTAATGTCTAGTCTTAAGAGATAGACTGTTCACAGAGGCTAATATTTATACTATAGTTTGATCAGTTCCAAATTGGCAAAGCCTCCTCACAGCAGCGAATGAATACAGAAGGACGCAGGCGCGCATGAAGGCAACAAGCGCACTGCGAATCATATGCATGAACTGAGCATGCGATCAAAATCGTGTGCCGCGTTTGGCCATAATCGTTTTTACTTTTGTAAGTGGAGAGATCAAAACGAATATTTGAACTGATTAAACTATAGTTTGAATAAGAAAGGTCAGAGTGGGTATATTAGTTCATAAGACTAAGACAATAGTTTGCTGACTTTGTATATACATCTATTTTAATAAGGTGAATTGTGATGTGTACATAATAGTGAAAGAGTGTTTATATTAAAAATACTGAAGATGCTGTAATATTTGAGGGATAAAATATATTCATATATTTTATAACATACATTGCAATACTTCACATTAATTATAAAATTATGTTTGATGTTTTTATATTTACAAGTACATAATTACATTACCATCATTCGTTAAACACTTAATTATGAAACAAATATGTAATATTAATGAAAGAATCAAGAAACAAATGGATTTTAAAATATCAAAATATTTTACACATATACATGAATTCGTTCACAAGATGTAAGGCCTCATAATAAGTTATACAATGAGAACATACTTGAAATAAGCTTACAAAAATATAAATCATCTTACATTATTTACACTCAGATGATTTGGAATGTGCATCCCATTATTCGTTTGTACTGGTTCAATATTAGATATACTTTATATATATACAAATAAAATACTGCATTCACAATTTAACAATGTACAAGAGTTTTAAAAGCAAGAAATTATTTTTTATATTTCATATTATATATATATATCATTGCACCAATAAATTTAGTCAGCTAATTACTACTATGGAAAGAACTGATGACGAAAGCGCACTTTAGTTAGGAAAACATATTTTTGTTCAATCAATCTGAACATTTTAATTTACTTTCAAAGCAAAAAAAAGGGGTTGAGCGATGTAATTTGCCTAAATTAGAATAAATATTGCGCCTAAAAACATTTGAAATGCTTCTTTATGATTTATTTGCATGATAAACTAAAATAGCTGTCTCACTCTTGCCTCAACTAATTACCTTTGTGCACACATGATAAATGAGTATACAGTTTATCATTATATGCTCAGTGTCAAATACATGGGGTGGGATCGTCAGCTTCTATATAACATGTCAATGTCTTTAACGCTTTCCACGCGGCAGGCATCTGCAGACTACATTCCAAAATGTCACAAAATGTTTCACAAAATTCATAATTATTGAATTTCATCACCATATTTGGAATCATCATGATAAATGCATGGAAATAAGTACAAACATGCCTAGTATTAGATAATAATTCATGAGAATCTGTTTTATATATGGTAAAACTAATTATAATAGCCGCTTGGAAAGTGTTAAGAATTGCCCAGATTACAGAAATGTTGCTAATTCTAAGTCGACAGTTTCATTTCCACATTGGTTTTTCTACAGCATCAACTGCTCTGTCATTGCTATTGACAATATATGACGTGTTCTACCGAAACCAGACACAATTGGGCAAGATATCAAAATTGAGTTAGTAATTGATTATTAAACTAGAGATCTTCAGCTTTACAGTGGTACCTCTCCTTTTTTAATCGGACTTCCCAAAGCGGAGTTAACTGATTTTCAAGTTCGTCTTTTATGGTCTTTATGAAAACACCAAACTGAGATATCGCCCTTTAAAGTTACTAGAACTAGGCTTTTTACTAGAACTAGGCCTTTTTAAATCACTGAAACATACATTTAGGATGATTTTTTAATCTGAATCTTTCACAATATTGTTATAAACACTCTGAAGATTAATTATTTACCAGAAACTCAAATCCCCCCCCCCCCCGAATCACCCCCAATTATGTTTTGGCTATTTCTCAGTTTGGAGCTCTGCCCAATTCCGTCTGGTTTTGGTAGAACACGTCACATATATGTGATGTGATAAAGCAAAATGAGTCTGAAGTTGATCATATCAAATTTTGAAGAAAACCCCATTAAAAACAAATACTTTAAATGTGAGACCTGTGACTCATTTTGCTTGATCACACCACATGGTTAACAGACATGTCCACTTGCTTGTACAATATCCAGTGCTGTAACCAAGTCACTATATCTAAAGTCACAAGCAGTAGCAGCACCATGGAGGGGGGGGGGGCATGGCACCACTATTTTGTCCCCCAAACAATAAAAAATGTTGACATTTAATGTCAACATTATTTAAAATGAGCTTAAAATTGGTCTGATAAGTCTAATTCAGACCAATTAAGTTAATATCAGGCAATTTTTACAATGCCCCCCCCCCCAAAAAAAAAGAAAATGGCGCCAGTGCCGCCACTAGTCACAAGTACATTCAGATGTTAAAGACAACAGATGTAACTTGAGTCAACTTGAGTTTTTTCTCACTTGCGTTGAGACAGGTCAAAAATATTCATTTCTACAGTTAAGTTTTGTTCAGACTCAACTTCTCAAGCCAGTTCAGCAACAGAATCATCAGTCTTTTGGAAAAGTTGCTTGAGTAAAGACAAGTCTTCACAATAGCTTTGAAACCAAGCTATAGCAAGGTCAATTCATTGCTACATCTTGAGAAATATCGCCACTCTGAAGATTATGTTTGACTAGATATAACAATGCCATTGCAGTCTAGTGTCATATATGATGTAATAGCCTGGAATTGGCTCATTTCAATCATTACTTCCGTTTACAGATTATTTTACTCAAATCTCTATGTTATCAGCTGTCAAAGGCATTCAAGTTTGTCATTAATTTTTTTTTAAAACACTGATGGTAAACAAGTAGCTGACTTAGACCCATGTTGATTTTCTTCTAATCTAAGATCATTTGTAATGGGTTATTCCATTTGGAATCTATACACCCTATATGGAAGACATGACCTTACTCTTATACACAGGGAGTGCAGATTTCAAACGGAGTCACCCATGCAGGTAACCCCATTTGTAGGGACGATTAAGGTCATGTCAAAGGCATTATAGTTTTTAATCCTGATGGTAAACAAGTAGCTGGCTTAGACCATGTTGATTTTCTTCTACTCTAAGATGGTTTGCAATGGGCTATTCCATTTGGGATCTATACACCCCCTATGGAAGACATGACCTTACTCTTCAACACAGGGAGTGAAGATTCGGAGCCATCCATGCAGGTAACCCCATTTGAAATTCACACTCCCTGTGGGGTCGATTAAGGTAATATCTTCCATAAGGGATATATGGATTTCAAATAGAATAGCCCAACATTTGTTAAAATACAGTACTTTAAGTGTTTCAATAACAAACAAAATACAGTCACATATCAGAAAATGGCCTCTTAAAGGTTTCATCACATCAGAAATATAGTGTAAATTTAAAGGTTTGGATGTGCACTACTGGATAAATCATAAAAAACACCATATTTCTTGTATGTTGTATGAGTTTGCTTGGAAGAGATCATAAAATAAAACTTTTACTGTTCTCACTCTTGTAGCGCAAGAGCAATCCGTTGCCAAATATGTTAAAAAAACCAATTCGCTCTACTGCCACATGAGGGCTTAGAACCTGCTTAGGTTATTTTGACCTATACTCAATAAATGGTACCTATATATTAATGATTATGATCATTTGTCAACTTTATGTATTTGGTACTATTTTAGGCCAAACAAAGAAGATAGTCTGTCTCAGAAACATTTTGCAAATAAGCTAAGTGCTGTGCGAATTTTTTTTTGTTGGAAAATAGGCTATGAGGTATGCAATTTTTTTTTTGATTTTTTTTTTGTTGCTAATCCAAGCTTCAGAGAACTTTTCTTAAACTTTTTTTTCTAAAAATCCAAACAAACAAAAAATCCAAACAAAATCTTTAAAAAAAAGGAGAAGTTGTTTAGGCCTCAGCGCATAGACCTATGCGCTGTAGCTCATTTCACATACCAATGCGCGGGTTGGCTTCTGAGACGGACTATCTTCTTTGTTTGGCCTTATACAACAATTAGATCTTGTTTCCAAATAATCAGATCTTGTTTCCCAATAATATAGATCTTGTTTCGGGAGAATTAGATAATTGGATAAATATATTATATATTGCCCTCAAAACATTTATCAAAAAAATTGGTCTCCGAGATATTTGCATAAACACTATTGCTACATTAAAAATGTTTAATAATAATATAATTATGCGAGACTTTCTCCTTAAAAAAACATACACAATTAGTATCGACAAATTGCTACATGAGGCCAGGAAGAAAACATATCTGTCTTACATACACCCCACACATAAGTATGTGGAGTCACTTTTGCCGCATAACCCTACGTGGTGAGCCCAATCTTGGGCTTTTTTTTAATTGTTCAAAACAAATTGAAACAAATTGGCTCCGAAAGAGAAAGAGGAAAAAAGTGGGCCAAAACACACACAAAATTAATAAAAATTATTTTAAAAAATGGTTTTTTTAAATCGCATATCGCATAGCTATTTTACAAATTGTATGCAACAGAACTTATTGTTGTTGGCCTAAGCTTGTGTAATCTCATTTGGCAAATCTATTTGTGTTTCCTCTATATGGCAAGATATTTCTATAAATACAAATAAAATAATCATTTTACAAATGTTAAATATGGATATCACCTGTTATGAAAACGTTCTGTCAAATGTCAAATTACTTTGTTTGTGTCCTTTTCTGTTAACATGGATCCAATGAGGATTTTCAACAATAATTTCCACACGGCAGACGATATTCCAATATTTCGCCAAATGTTTCAAATATGTCAACATTATTGAATTTCATTACCATTATGTGGAATTACCATGAGAAATGCATTGAAATAAGTACAAAAATGCCTAGTATTGGTTCAGTAATCCATGAGATAGACTTTGAAAATTTGGAAAGGTTTCCGAATAATCTGTTTTTTATATGGTAAAACTAATAGCCGCGTGGAAAGTGTCAAACAATATATAGATATTCACAACAAAAGTTGATGAAAAACATCATAGATATAATTTAACATTGAATTACAATAAGTCTTAACATTCAAATTCAAAATTGGAGTTAGACTGTGATTAACATATACAATCGATTGTCAATTTTTTTTATTTGTGACCATTTCTATTTAAAAGCAGCTGATGTCTATTTCTGGCAAACGGTAGATATTCTCAAAAGCTGATAAATATACATCAAAGCTTTCTAATGTGACCTTTTATTTGACACCCTTGTCATCATTTGTAATTTCCAGTTTTAAAGGTGTATGTTCTGATCACTTTTCTTTTGGCCATGATTTTTTTTTTCACATCAAGATATTTTAATATCAGAAGAATCCCCACATTTATCTCATTATGTATGTAAAATTATAGGCTAAAATGTGGTGAATTACTGCCAAAGGTGGTTAAACACCCCCAAGTTTGTGTACTACTCAATGGGCAAGTTTCTTGTGACCTTGTGCTTCTAAAATAAGAACCATTGAAGTTATGCAACTCAAACTTTGAAATGCAACAATTAAAGAATGCAAGAATGTAAAATAGAAAACATCAAGTTCAAAATCGGACCAGCAATCAGAACATCTACCTTTAATTATTTTATTCTCAACTGTTGATTACTTTTCACGTCAGATACATTTTAACACAAATGATCACAATTTACCCTTCTATTGAGAGAAAATCAGTAGCATCAAGTATAATACCTATAAATGAAATGATCTTATAAACCAATACCATAGAAATGTAGAAACAAAGAGCATGCGACTGAAAGGCATGGGTTTAAACATTAACAGAAATGTTGTTACCCAAAATTAAGGAAGTCTGTTATAGGGATTCTAATAATATCTCTTTATATAGATTATATAAATCAACATAAATCAACATTAATTCATGAATATCACCAATATATAAATATACATTTGCATAATTTCTTTTTTTCCATAGAACTACACATGATATTTACTAGTTGTTCGACACCCTGTACAATGATCTTTATATTGTATCATTAACAGACTTGACGGATGAATAGCTATCCAATAAAATGAGTTACAATGTACAGACCTGTGTTAACCCCAAACATATGAAATTTATCAAGCGCTGTAACTTTTGAACTATTAATGTGATTTATATAATAGTATACATATTTATAAAGGAAATGAGACAGAGAACCATTTATCGTATTTTCACTGAAAATGATGAATTTTTGAATTTTGACCCCACAAATCACTTTTTTGACTCAACATTTTGCGAACAACGCTTTTGATAAGTAATGCCGAAATTACACCAAAATCATTGAAAGACCCTTTTCTAGGAACGTTTTTTCTTCTTCTTTTTTATACCCCTCCCCAAAATAAAATGATAATAGTTGTAGTATAGGCCTACACTACTGCTGCATTTATATCTATACAGCATTCTCCAATCAATGATCAGTTTCATAAATCTGTATTTCAGTTCAAATCAATTACATAGAGTTTTATACATTATGTAAACAGGAATCATGTACTTCCTTCCTAATTTACAAATAATTCCTGTACAACCATATTTGGAGTAAATTTGGTTCAAGTAATCACCACTTCCCGGTTTCAGCACCGGAAGCCCAAATGTACTGAAATGTAATCCCATAATGCAAAGAACATTTCGCACTACAATAGTTATGGGTCAAAGGTTAATTAATCTGCTTTTTTGTATGCATTGTGGGATAGGATTTCAGTACTACTCGGCTTCCGCTGCTGTAAGCCCAAAACTGCATCATATTATATAATTTGCTGGGAATATGGTCTTTACACCTTAGACAAGAGGAGACAGATGCAGACTACAGCATTATGCTATTCTGTTTATAATATGGAACCCCTAAATATGGATGTCATAAGACAGTTCTACTTGAATGTTAGCAGTACTTTCCCAAGGGGTGTATACAAATGGAGTGGAATGGCCAAAGAACATCTTCTTATGCCTTAATTCAAAACAAGATAAAAGCAAACTTTTGCTTGGATTTAGTCTGATATTACTTAGACTAACTGTCCATCATCTTCCTCTTCGAATAAGATGCATCCATCTGTGGTGTTATAACGCAACACTCTGGCAGGTGACGGCACATCTTGAACTTTTCCCCCCTTACCGTTGGCCACCGGTAGACCATTGAGTTTAGTATGATCAACGCTGTCTGATGGTGTGGGACTTGCATCCCTGGTATGTTGCTGCTGTGGCTTATCCCTGCTTCCTTGACGAGAGAAAGTTAAGCTTGTGGGACTAGGACTAGGCGTGTTAGACCTGCTGCCGCTACCACTACTGTCTTTTGATGTTTGTCTAAGGAGAGCTTTCAGACTCGCCTTCCGTGAACCACTTTTTTGTTTTAATGATGTGCGTCCTATTGCAGTTCTGTCCAAATTGTCTAATTCCTTGTGATCATTATCACGAACTATAAGGTCAGATTTCTCGCTAGCAAAATCTTGATCGTTGATCGATGAAGAAAATGGGTGTTTTGGGGGGATTGCATCTGGAGGAGGAGTGTTGTATGAGTAAGAAGGATTAGCATACTGCCCTGGTGATGAAGGGGTTGATTCATATCGTGGACTCTCACTTGTAGTAGATGGTATGCGCACCCTTAATTCTGAAGGGGGACCTGATTCTACCTGCTTCCTTTTATTAGCATTTACATCACAATGATCTCTGTCGTCTTTCTGTAACTCATCTTTGATACCGTTTCTACCTTCCCAACTACCTGTGTTTCCAGTTATCTTGTTGCCATTTGCATGATTAAAAAGAGGTGATGACGAGGGATCCTCCACTTTAAGAAGGGGCGAGGCTTTTGAATTGCGTGGTCGTTGGATGGAAGGTCGACTTTGGTCCATCTCTGTCATATGCAATGGCAGTGGTGTTCTTACAATATCAGGATCCTGCATGGTGAAGTTAAGATAGAAATCAAGTAGCAAACCATCAATGTAAAATATTTATCAATGTCTAATATTATAAATAATACTGCTTTATCAATTTATTGATCTCTATCTACGAGGGGGTGGGGGTTGAATATAGGCACTCACAATAGTGATCTTCACATGATGATGAGTGGCAAACACTTTGTACCATGTTATAGAACTTTTTGTAATGATTAATGTTTTGCTAGTTATTTTGGACCTAGCACCCCTTCCTAAAATCAATTATCTCCCTATCACCAAATCTCTGACCCTAGATTTGTTCACAATATACTCTCTAAAATACCCCTTACACCAAGAGATATAAACTGGCCAAATAATGTGCACAACTGGATCTGCCCATGTGTAGCCTACTATCAATTCAAAATGATATAAACTGATGAAACGGCTGCCAGAATATGGTCTGCATGGTTTTTGGTATTTGGGGATTAGGGTTAAAAATGTTAGACTACTGGGTATACAGGCTGTCCCCAAAAAATAAGTACCCACCAATGCTCAATTGTGTTTTTTGTGCTTTTTTCATCATGAAAATATTAGGTTTGTTTGTTTTTGAATCAACTTTGACATACTGTAACCTTTCATTAGAAATTTAGATCACAAAAATGCAACTTATCAAATTGAAAATATACTCCATTGTGAAAGTTAACAGTATTGTCAAAGTTGATTAGAAACAACAAACCAAATATCATTGATTTTCATGATGAAGAAATTACTGAACTTTGAGCATTGGCGGGTAGTTATCTTTATGGTACAGCCTGTAGGAATATCCCCTTTGCCAATAAGAACCCTTGTAAACTGAGATTAAATTATTTTTGAAAATGACATCAACGGACAAAACCAAGCTGTTCTCATGTTTCAACTTATCTGATAAAGCATATTTCTCTAATTAAATTGAGAAATAATAACGACAACAATCAAATGGAAATTTGGTATGTTTTTTGAAAGTTATTATCAATGGAGTAACAAAATTCACACTGTAACAATGTTACGTTTTCAACTTACTTGTAGACACTGATTGAGGGTGTTCCGTATATCTGATGAAGGAGGTCTATCATCAGGTAGATGACTCCAACATCGAGTGATCAGGGTTTGACTGCAATAAACACACAAAATATGGACAGGTTAAAGGTTAGGGAATATTCCTGTTATCTGCGCACATAGCCTTTTTAAGTGTTATTCTGGATTTACAAAAAATGAATCAAAAATGCAAAATAGGTGGGTAAGGCTCGCAAAAATGTCCAACAGGTTCTTCAATGGCCGTAACATCAAGTTGTGAGTGTTTATTGAATGGTTTACGGTAAAAGGAATGGATATTAATCAAGTAATTTTGGTCACAGATTCACCATGAATGTAAATACAATGTTTAAAATGTACTGACCAGTTTAATTGAGACGATCAGGCTGTTATGTCATTTATAAGAATAAATTAGAAAGTAAAACCTGAAATTGAATCAAGAACCAGTCATAACCAACCAGAATTCACGGCAGACTGGTTCATTTTTGTGGTACATCATTTGGATTAAATGCAATGGACGCACATCACATGAGGTTGACCTCGCGTAAAGTTTGCGAGTTCAACCTCACCCCAAAAACGGTGCAACAGACATCTGTGGTGCACAATACGAAAGCTCGAACTCATGGCTCTGATTGGTTAGCGGCATTTAGTGAATATCCAAGCATGCGCGCGCAATGCTTGGGAATCCAGTGCACCAGTTTGGATAATGGTTCCTAACTTCTGAAACAAGTGGTCAGCAAACCTTGTTTCATTCTTAACAGTGCGCCGGGAGTTTCATGTGGCGTTGTACACCGTGTGACGCAATAGGGCGCATGATAGTGGTGCAGTGTGACGATTGTTCGATGCACTGCCTTTGAATTGGACCAATCGGGTGGTATTTCTTTTGTTGCTGTGTACAATGCACATGCTCAGTATTTGGTATGCATATTCATATATGCTAAGTTCACATGGAATTCCACATGAAAATCCGCACACTTTTTGGACATACTCTTTACCCAGTCCCTCGTTTTGGTCCGCCATTTTTGAAGATGGCGTCCATATAGAGGGACGCGGGGACCCAGTCTAGGGCAGCATCTTAGAGCATTCATACACTATACAGAGTGAACTCCTGGTTCAATACTTACATGGGTGTAGGGCAGTATCTTGGTGCATTCATTCGATCTCCTTTTGTCACAAACTGTATCACTTCGTGGTTACTCATCCCTGGATATGGCATGAACCCAAGGGACATAATCTCCCATAGAAGAACACCAAATGCCCTGAACAAAGAAAAGATAAGTGTCAACATAATACTGAGGTACCTGGAATTTCTTCCCAGATTAATTTAGGATGGATCAATGGTGCAAGTTGACTTGGGCTTGATTGAAAATCCAAAAATACTGCAAGTCAAGACTTGCGAATCCCCCTGGCTGGGAGTTTCACCTAAATGGGGTCAAAGGTCACATATGGGTCATTAGAGGTCAGTATGGGTATACCCCAAAAGTCATCTCAAATCCCCTTACCCAAATATTATTGTCACCAAGTTTAGTTGAGATTAAAGTCTGACTTGTCTTAAGAGAGAGAGTGCCCTAAAGTTTTGACAAAATGGGTTGAAGGTCATATAGGGGTCATTACAGGTAAATTCGTGTACATCCCATGTATCATCTCAAGTCCCCTTACCCAAATATTTTTGTCACCAAGTTTGGTTGAGATTGAAGCTTGACTTTTCATATGAGAGCCCTAAAGAGCAATATGTGCAGTTTTAAGCGTTGACAAATTGGAGTTAAAATTCATGTAAGGGTCACTAGATGTCAATCAGTGTACACCCCATGAACATCTCACGTCCCCTAACCTAAAGATTATTGTCACCAAGTTTGGCCAAGATTGAAGTCTGACTTTACATGAGAGCCCTAAAATGTAAAAAGTGCAGTTTAAAGTGTTGACAAGAATTGGGTCAACGGTCATGTAGGGGTCATTAGAGGTCAATCTGTGTACACCCCATGAGCACCTCAAGCCCCCTTACCCAAAGAATATTGTCACCCAGTTTGGCTGAGATTGAAGTCTGACTTAACACGAGAGCACAAACAGTGGTGCAGTATAAAGTGTTGGCCAAATGGGGTCAAAGGTCATGTAGAGGTCATTAGAGGTCCACCTGTATACACCCCATGAGCATCTGAAGACCCCTTTACCAAAAGAGTATTGTTACCAAGTATAGTTGAGATTGAAATCTGACTTTTCATATGAAAGCACTGAACAGGCCGAACCTAACCAAAACTGGCTAACCAGAAGGGAACATACATACCCACACCCCGACATGATCACAATATGTCCCTCAAGCTTTTTAAGCCAGAGGGATAAAAAGCTATTTAGTGGTTTTAATTAATCTTGCTTTAAATATGCTATCCACATGGACAATCTGGTGGAAATGTCGACTATTGTACTACTATTTGCCCACAGTGGTATTTGCTTAGACTTTATGTATCAGCTATGCCAGGGTATAACAAATTTCAAAGCTCTATTTAGCTTTTCATACATTAAGTAGTACAAAAGGTTAACATGATGAAATATGTAACCCGTCGCGTCACAATGGACATGTTGGAGGCCCGGGTCAAATCTGAGTTATTACTATGACTTGAAAGAGCACATTTTATGCTATGAAATGATACTATGTTTAAAGTAATTGGACTCTGTAAACACAAGATATGATTTGAAGAAGCATGTTTTTTCTATGTTTTTTTTATTTCACTAAATATATTGGCCTCTATCTCAAAACTGCATTTGCCGACAGCATTTTCTTTTGATGCGACTGGTCACATATGAAGAAAAAAAATTATATTAATTAAAAAAAATATTTTGCCCTCTGCCTCGTCTACTTTGTAGGATACCATGTAGTAAAGATGTGTAAAATCTACCTACCATACATCGGTCTTTGTGGTGAATACTCCATCCATAAAGGCTTCTGGAGGCATCCATTTGACTGGTAATAAGGCCTGGCCTCCTTTCTTGTAATAGTCAGATCTATATCGGTTGAAATGGACAAAAATATCAATCATTGTGTCGATTATGACCTATTTTGGTGTCAATTTAGGAAAAGAGTCATCATGAAGCATCAAATAAGAGTAAATGTTAGGAAAACATATGTTTTCTGTCTGAGCAATACTTTGTTTTCTTGTCTCATGGAAATGATCCTGTATTAGGCATAAACAAGGTTTTTAAAGAAGGTCAGTTTGTTGGACGTTTTCAATATCCTACCTTTACATCTGTATGAATGACATATCTAAAGTAAGAATCAAATTAATCTTAAAAAAAACACCAAAAAGTTCAGAATAAATAATGATCAGTGATGGACTTTCAGTTCGGACAGACTTTATATAAAAATGGTCAGGTCAGTAGGGGCTTTTAGGGTTGGTTGGGATATGCTAAACAAAACATTTTGTCCTTGTCATAGTGTAATCAGTTCCAAATTGGCGAGAAATATTCATTTTTTATCTCTCCGCGCGTAAAGTAATCCAAGCGAGTAGATTTGGACATACATCCACGATTATAGCTAAATGCATGCGTCACGCATTCGGTTCCCAGTGCTTTTGTTGCATTTATATGCGCCTGCGTCCTTCTGTCTTAATTCGCTGCTGTAAGGAGGCTCGTCAATTTGGAGCTGATCAAACTATAGTCTTACCTGTAAATATCTCGTGCCATACCAAAATCTCCAATCTTAGCAACTCTGCCACTCTCCTTGCAGGTCAGAAGCACATTACGTGCCGCAATGTCTCTATGTATGAAATGTCTGAATTCCAAGTATTCACAACCCTTTGACACATCCACAGCTATTTGCAACAAGTCTGTCATCTGTAATGGGGAAGGCTTACCCTGAGATGGTAGTAAGAAGAGATAAGATATTGTTAGATCTTTACTTGCATTCACTGGCAAAGTTAAATTGGGATTTAAAATGGGTCATTACATTATTTGAGTATTTGAACTTCTCTGTGGGGTAATAATGGGGGAGGGTGTCAACTATGTGTTATCAATAAAGGGGTCTAAAATCGACAATTTTTAAAGAGAAATGGTATTTTTTTCACTTACATCAACTGGTCGTGACTCTCTAAGAAACATCTTGAGTTCTCCACCAGCCATGTATTCCAGCAGGATGAAGCGAGGATGTTGGCAGAAAGAAACACCAATGAGGGGCACAATATTGGGATGATCAAAATTACCCATGATGAGGGCTTCCATGAGAAACTCTTGCTCATCATTCTCTGTAGCTGCTTCTGGAAGGGTCTGCAAATGATAGAAAGTGTGTGTATACTTTGAGTCAGATATTCTATAGTTACACAAGTGTTAATACTTCTTTGGGAAATAATCCCTTATTATCCATTAATTATTAAATCAAAGTTGTCATGACAGGCTTGTTTCATGCAGTTTTATGCCAATAACAATCAAAAACTGGTATCGTGAATGACCTGTTAAAAAACAAGAACAACTACATGTAGCATTATAGTCATTTTCCCTCCCATACCATTCTGGTTTATATAGATAGATGCCCTGATCATTCCTGTATAACACCACTGTGTTTCATTCAACAGGCGCTTGTGTGTTGTAAATATTTCCTGAATTGAAAGGCTTGAACAAATCGTATCAATATACTTTTTGATATACTCTCGCACAATCCCTCAATAGAATCACTCATGCACCCATATCAAGATCAATTTCATTACATATTGACCAACCCTTATACTTTTTGATATACTCTTGTATGGGTGAGTCTTTACCAAAGAGAGGACTTGTGTCTTGCGAGAAAAAAACCCTTTTAGTAAGAACATTTTCTCAATAATTGGGAATACATGTTAACATTATTTTCATATATTCCTAAGAGGCGTCGAAACTTTCCAAAAATAAGCAATACCAAAGTAGATATTTAGAATATGCTTATCACAGATTAAGGATTCTGAAGGCCCTATAAGTGTTCATGAACTATTATGATGTTGCCACTAACTTACCTTAACAGCAACTTGTAGTTCTTGTTTCTCTCCTGGTTCTCGATATATACCATGATATACCTCTCCAAAGGCACCCTGGCCAAGAGCACTAAAGAGTAAATAGACATCATCAATATGGGATACTTAGTACAACCAGGCTGATCCCTCACAGCACTGCCATATTCAAACACATATATATTCACTGGTGTAGTGCATGTTAGAATATAACAGTTGCCAGGTCAACTGCCTCAAGCTAACTTTGTTACGAACCACTGATCACATTGATCATAACATAAAACCTATGGCAGTATTATAATTCGGAACAGATGTATGGGCTCAGGCTTGAACCAGTAACCATTAGTTACTTATGTGCAATACGTCAACGAATTACAAAAGAAGATAATAAGGAAACGATCAAGCAACTAATTTTGTTACATAAACATATATTTCATACTTTTTGGACACCCTGTATATGTCTTAATTGAATTTTTCAGTATAATTTAATGATGTATTTTATCAAAGGCCAAACAAAGAAGAGGGTCTGTCTCAGAAGCCAGCCCGCATTGGTATGTGAAATGAGCTACGTCGGTAGGTCTATGCGCTGGGGGCTAAACAAACTTCTTCTTTTTTGGAATTTTTTGGGGTTTTTTTGTGTTTTTTTGATATTTTTTAAAAACATTTTTTAACAGTTCTCTGTCAGCTTGTGTTCATAAGCAAAAAAAATAAAATAAAGCTTTCATTGCACTAACAAAAACATCAATATTACAGAAGACTGCATTACCACTCTGTAGGGTGTGTCTTCCTAGTAATCAAATATAGGGATTGCCAAAATCTCACCTTGTAAGTGTGAGATTTTCTCTCGGTAATTCCTTCAAATCGCTAACTTTAACAGCACCCTCGCCATTCAGTGAGTAGCATGGATTGAAATCTACATCAGCACTGTTTCTGAGCTCGGCCAGTCGGAAGTCAGCCGTATTCATACGCTTTTCTGCATCTTTCAGTTGCTTTGATTTGCGACAGTACACTGTAGAGATAAATAATTAATCAGTTCACTGTAAGTTGTCAAATATGCAAATTATGCTGAACTTGGTACATGGTTGGGCGAATCATTTACAGCCGAGTCCGCAGCTAAACTGCCTTTGCTGCCCCCTCCCCATTTTTGAGTTTGGGAGCATGCCCCCTCCCCACCACTTTTTACAACACTAACTTTTTTACACGGTTGTGAATTATTGAAAAATAACTGTGAACAAAATGTAAACAGGTCAAACATTATTGATTGGTATGCGCCCTGGCCTTGCCATACCCCATCACACTGTGGAATGCGCCCCGGCCTTGCCATACCCCACCACACTGTGGTATGCGCCCTGGCCTTGCCATACCCAACCACACCATGGTATACGCCCTGCCTTGCCATACCACACCACACCATGGTATGCGCCCTGGCCTTGCCATACCCCACCACACCATGGTATACGCCCCATCCTTGCCATACCACACCACACCATGGTATACGCCCAGCCTTGCCATACCCCACCACACCATGGTATACGCCCCGGCCTTGCCATACCACACCACACCATGGTATGCGCCCTAGCCTTGCCATACCCCACCACACCATGGTATACGCCCTGGCCTTGCCATACCCCACCACACCATGGTATACGCCCTGCCTTGCCATACCACACCACACCATGGTATGCGCCCTAGCCTTGCCATACCCCACCACACCATGGTATGCGCCCTAGCCTTGCCATACCCCACCACACCATGGTATACGCCCCGGCCTTGCCATACCCCACCACACCATGGTATACGCCCCGGCCTTGCCATACCCCACCACACCGTGGTATGTGCCCTGGCCTTGCCATACCCCAACACACTGTTGTATGCGCCCTGGCCTTGCCATACCCCACCACACCGTGGTATGCGCCCTGGCCTTGCCATACCCCACCACACCGTGGTATGCGCCCTAGCCTTGCCATACCCCACCACACCATGGTATACGCCCCGGCCTTGCCATACCCCACCACACCATGGTATGTGCCCTGGCCTTGCCATACCCCACCACACCGTGGTATGCGCCCTGGCCTTGCCATACCCCACCACATGGTGGTATACGCCCCGGCCTTGCCATACCCCAACACACCGTTGTATGCGCCCTGGCCTTGCCATACCCCACCACACCGTGGTATGCGCCCTGGCCTTGCCATACCCCACCACACCATAGAGTACGCCCCGGCCTTGCCATACCCCACCAAACCTTGGGATGCGCTCGGCCTTGCCATACCCCACCACACCATGGTATGCGCCACAAGCACTGCTTTCTTGACAGTGTAATGTGCTAACACTCACAAGCCCTTCATTTGGCCCTACTTTCCAAAGTGTATTCCACTGCCACTGTTACCTGTGACTCTTTATCAACTATATATGAGTTTTGTCGTGGCAAAAGGGGGCAGTTGTAGGTAAAATGCATTTTGAGATATTGATAGAATTAGGCATGGAAAAATGATTTTACAGTAATTTTTCTTCATAAAATCCGAAAGCAGTACCCAATCTTAATCACAAAGGTATCATTTTAAAACATTCAAAAAGCTCCTTTTGTTAGAATTTAGATCTTTCTTTGAAAGACAACTGCACTGCGGCTGGATACTTATGAACGTGGCACTCACAGTGCATGAATATGCCACTGTTCAGGGGGAAGTATATGCATGAAAGACATCTTTTCTTCAAATCAGTGTTGTTTAACTTACCTAGTAACATAAAAACTATCAATATAGCAATCATTATGGCTGGAACCAAGCTACCAATTATAACTCCATATTTCACAGACTTCATTTGTGGTGGGGGCAAGGTGACCGCTGAATCTGGAGAGAAAAAATCATCCGATAAATAAAAGCTGCATGCAAAAGAAGTGATTATAAAGCTATTTGCAAGATAAGACGTGGTGTGTATAAGCATTACTGAAAGTCTATTTCATTCTGTGAGTTGTTGTCAAAGATAGGGTAAACAAACCTTTTTATAATCTATGTTAGGCTATGAGGCCCCAGGTAATGCTGCATTGTTGTCATCATCATTTTGTTACAGATGAAACAGTTAAAGCTACCAACATATATGACTAAATAAAGTTATCGGAGAACACACACCCATGAGGTGACGGAGAGAAAAAACAATGTGCTTTTAAATCTTTTTGTTTGTTGAAATGTTTGAAAATTTCAAAATATGTTGAAAAAATTAACCAAAATAATTTCACTAAAGCCTACCGTCGGTTATCGGGCTCAATTGTTTGCGCCGGTTTGGGGGACGCCACTTCACACGCCGCATGACTTGGCGGCATCCCCCTCTCAAGTTTTTTTTCCTTTTTTTCCTTTTTTTCTTTCTCTCCCTTTTTTTCTTTCTCTCCCAAGTTTCTGACCTTCGTTTTCCCGTAGAACTGGGTTGTGTTTTTTTATCGCCTAACAGCTAACTCATGCAACTGCATGGCAGGAATCTGCACATTGCCACATCTATTTCATGAATGTACAATAATTAAAATTGCAAAAATGTAGCTGCCATTGTTCACTTACATATACATGATTGTTTATCTGTTGATCTGTTCCATCCATCTGGACATATTACTGAAGAAATGATAGCTACCTGACCGGCTCCTACATGGACACCTAGAAAAAATAAACAATCAGGTATATTATGTGACTGACTGGAAAGCAGTGTTGTCACTAAGTCACTGACATTTAGGTCACGTCAAGTATTTGTCCTGAAAAATCATACCAAGTCCATTCATTTGTCCTGAAAAAATCATAACAAGTCAAGTTATTTCAAATCAAGCCGATGTATTATTCCATGGGACCAATCCTGCAGCAATATATAATTCCTTACCTGCTGTGGTGTGAACATAGATCCCTGATTTATGGATTAATGATGTACCGCCCTCACCATTCCCTTCAAGTCGTTTGATCATTGGCGCATCACCCCCTGTATAAAAACCAATATTGACATTTGATATATTGTTAACAAAAGTATTATCACTAAACATTTCATAAAAACACTTTCAAATAATTATACACAAATATTTGTTCTGGTATTTATCACCTACATCAATGTGACTTTACTATGTCATTTCAATCAATTGGCTCTACCATACATTTCTGATCCACCAGGGATCTTAACCTCAATTTAGCCAATTAAATAGTTTACTAAACCTTCATGATCTGAGATTGAAGATCCAGTCCATATTTGTTTGGATGCTGTTATTTCTTACATTAATAACCATGATAACAGCGAGGCAGAGCAAATACCGCAAATTCCACAACCCCAACAAACATAACAAGCCTTGACCTTAATCCTAACTAAGAATCAAGGTATTGTATTTCTTTTATTAAATTTTTTAATCTCTGCCTTATGATCTGAAAGTCAGACACCAGACAGACATGTTGTTTTACCAACGTAAGGCTTGGAACATGTGACTATATATTAAGAATTTCAGTTTCAGTTTCAGTGTATTTACCATTACAAACAAGAGGCAAACATCCTTTGCAGTGAGACATTTACATAAGATCCAAAGACAAACAGACTAAGGTACTGTAAAACACTATAATTTCGCGGATACTTTATTTTGCGAATTTGACATTACTGCTATTTTTAAGGGCATTTAGTTTTGCGAATCTGAAAATGTTACTGTTAATTGCAATGCAAAATTGTCAGTTTCGTGGGTATTTAATTTCACGAATCCACACCCCTCGTGAAATTCGCAAAATTAAATCCCTCGCGAAATTAAGTGGTTTACAGTATCTAACAGACAAGAGGGCACATACTTCTTGAGTCAGTGTATGGATCAGAAACACCAGAGACTTAACATTGTCAAGTGGATCTAGTACCATATGTGTACTGCTGCGGCAAAAGAGTGAAGTTGTTGGTAACATGCATTTTGAGATATTGATGGAATTAGGCATGGAAAAACAAAGAAATTATGACAATTTTATAGTAATTTTTCTTCATAAAAACAGAAAGCAGTATCTAATCTTAACCCAAAATGTGTAATTTTGAAGCATTAGAAAACCTTCTTTTGTTGGTATTAAGATCTAAACTTTTTCTTTGAGAGACAACTGCATCCTTTTGCTGTGACTGTAAACGTATATGAAAAATCCCCTATTGGGGAGGGTGATGTATATTTATAAGGTATACGTTCACCGGTTTTGTCAAATATTATTCTGCATCACTTCATCATTATAACCTACATCCAATCTAATCCTACCTGTATATCCTCCTCCTCCCCCTCCTGTTGTACAACCCCCTCCTCCGCCTCCAAATCCCCCTCTGGTATCCCATAATAGTTCATGATGTGCTTGGTAACATTCGGCACCACCTTGTCCACCCACAAGGAATGAGTGTCCTGTTGCAAGCAAGATACTGGAACCATTCCAACCACCTCCAGCACCTAGTGGATGGTCAAGTAAAAAGATGTGGCTATTAGTTTACCATAATACAAAACAGATTTTTCAGAAACTCGTTCCCAACTTTCAAATCTATCTCAAGGATTACTGAACCAATACTAATGATATGTTTATACTTATTTAAATGTATTTCTCATGATGGTTCCAAATACGGTAATGAAATTCAATAATTTTGACATTTTTGAAACATTTTGTGGCATTTAGAATGTCGCCTGCACACACCTGCCGCATGGAAAATGTGAAGTACAATATTAATTGCAGCTTGACCATCAGGGTTGCAGACGTATCCACAATTTTGTAACATGATTTTTGTGTGAATTAGTATGATTCATCTCCTAATTTTTGACTAGATGATAAATTTTACTAAATTTCTTATTTACCTGACACATCCAATCCAACGCCATGATGACCAAACATTCCTGAACCTGGATCACCCTCAACCTGTCCATTAGCCAATGATTGATTCTCTGGAGGCACACGACTAAACGAGAGTCCACCACCCCCTGCAGCTACTAACAGAGGTATGAGAATACCGGTAATTGGATCTTCCTACACATTCAATAATTAACAAGAACATCATGATTAGATAAGTCATTCTCCATTGATCTACCTTTGTGCAGTGACATCGGTGTACATTCTATTGACACAGCTTTGACTGCAAGTGCTTGGATATGTTGTTGACTACATGGGTATGCATGGGTGTGCTTCCATCCCCCCTCCCCCATCAGCCAGCGGGATGTTACCAGCATGAAAGCAAACTTAATGTAAACAAGTAATCACTAGGTTTTTGACTACAAGATGATCATGGTCTTTTACCTTTACGGCCTTTTTATGAGTATGTTGGACACTAAACAAAGTGGTGGTCTTGTTTTTTTGCCAATGATTGTGGTTATTGTAATTATTTCCACTCAAGTGTGATCATGGCGCTGTGCGGCTACCATATTGGCGCACGGCACATCAGAGAAACCATATTCCAGACAGCCAGATTCATGACAAGAAGTTTGATTTTAGATGCAGGAGGAAACCGGAGAACCGGAGAAAACCGGAGAAAATTAGCATGGATCGAGAAACCAAATTGACAGAAAGCCGTCAAAGTTGGGATTCATTGGTGAAAGGCGAGGGAATATAAGCTGCGCCAGCCGTTATGATGCCATTTTGTCTCTAAATTATCTTTACAGAAACTGCTTACTCTTGCTATATTATGTACCTTTACAATGAATGATGCTCCTCCACCCCCACCTCCACCTCCTGCAGAGTTCCCATCAATACCAAATTGTTGTCTTGTGGCATCATCTAGTTGCCCACGACAGAGATTACCAAGAAGTCCATCCTATAAAAATAATATTTGAGTTATGTAGTTGTGAAATCAGACACAGAATTGGGTCAATGGTGTAAAACTATCAGCATTGACTCTTAGGCCGGCAGTGATGCTTGGTACACCAGATTTAGAGTAACCTGATTTTGAGGAAACAGGAAACAGTCATGACACATCTTATCTGGTGTGATGCATTCAACTGTTTATATTCTGTCTCATAGGTCAAATTAACACTTTCCACACGGCTATTGATTTTACCATATACAAAACATTCTTTTCAGAAGCCTTTTCCAAATGATTCATCAAGCTACATAAGGTGCGTTCATACGCCCGTCATTGCGCATCGGCCGAAGTCGATGGACATCGGCGCGAGTTGAAGCAATGTCAACTTTTATCCATCGAGGTCGGTCGATGCGCAACGACTGTAGTATGAACGCGCCTATACTTGTTAAGGGTAACCTTTTCTTCTTTAAGATGATAACAACTTTTATACATAATTCCCCCCCCCCCCCCGGATATAAAAGCATATCTCAATACAGGCTATGATAAGTAACATATAATATGTTATACCATGTTTTCATACACAATACGGTGGGTGAACATGGTAGGATATTCCATAGTTTAGCTGAATAAAAAATCCATAACTTACTGAATCACAAGCATTGTCTCCTTCTTGTCCAACCAATATATACAATCTCTCTCCTGCAGTAAGGTTAAAGGTCGCCTCTATCACGGCTCCATATGACGGCCCTGTATTCTCTACACCTGTTCCTCCACTGGCTCCTTTGGCAGTCAAACTGTTAGTGGTAAATAGAAATATGAATTAAGTATCATTGCAATTAAATTACTCCATTCATTCAAAATTAACAACATGTTGGAGATCGGAAACTAATTTATGTAGGGAAAAACGTCTTGACCCCCAGAAATGTGATTTTTATATGGAGGTTTACCAACATGCAGTACGTTATTCGAGATAACTACTATTTAAATTGTGAGAAAGGCTTTAATGACAGGGGTTCTTAGGCTTTTACGAAGGGGTTCATAATATAAGTTCAGAGTTAAACGGTTTGCCGTCAGAACTTCTTCCGACGGAAGCCGTTAAAACTTGTCCGACGGCGAATCTGTTAAACTCTTAATTTAAACAAATATTCTGCTCAAAATGTAGCCCAACTTAATGATGGCATGGGGACTGACGATTATTTTCCTAATACCAATGACATGATAAGTTAAGTACAGGCATGACAAAATGGCATTGATAGTTGCTGCACATGACTGCAGCACAAACCAGAAGTTAAAAATGACAGAATATCTTGACATGGATATCTACAGTGACAGTCATGTCAAAATGGGCATGTTGGAGGCCCAAGTCAAATACAAGTTATTTGTATTACTTGGAAGTTACTTGGGAGGGCACATTCTAAGCTTTGAAATGATACCATGTTGAAGGTATCAGACTTTGTAATCACAAGATATAATTTGAAAAAGCATATTTTTTTCTTTACATTTCACAAAATATATTGGCCTCTTTCTCAAAACTGTGTTTGCCAACAACATGTCCTTTTTTATGTGATTGGTGACAAATAACAACATTTCAGGTAATATGACTTTCACCAGGTAGCCATTATGGTGGCATTAAATGTTTAAGTAATTAGAATACGATGATCATAGTCTGTGTTTACATCATGCAATTTCATTAGCTTGTTGTTATAATGTATTCACAGGAAAACTATAGTTTGATCAGTTCCAAATTGGCGAAGCAGCAGCGAATGAATGCAGAAGGACGCGCACTGTGCATCATATGCGTGACGCATGCGGCTTTGTAACTCACCTATATGGTCCTGTCTGAGGTACCTCCCATACTTGTACACCTGCCATATCACCTTTCAATACAGTGACCATTATCTGTGCATCATATGCGTGACGCGTGCAGCTTTGTAACTCACCTATATGGTCCTGTCTGAGGTACTTCCCATACTTGTACACCTGCCATATCCCCTTTCAGTACAGTGACCATTATCTCTTGCATCATATGCGTGACGCGTGCGGCTTTGTAACTCACCTATATGGTCCTGTCTGAGGTACCTCCCATACTTGTACACCTGCCATATCACCTTTCAATACAGTGACCATTATCTGTGCATCATATGCGTGACGCGTGCAGCTTTGTAACTCACCTATACGGTCCTGTCTGAGGTACCTCCCATACTTGTACACCTGCCATATCCCCTTTCAGTACAGTGACCATTATCTGTGCATCATATGCGTGACGCATGCGGCTTTGTAACTCACCTATATGGTCCTGTCTGAGGTACCTCCCATACTTGTACACCTGCCATATCCCCTTTCAGTACCGTGACCATTATCTGTGCATCATATGCGTGACGCGTGCGGCTTTGTAACTCACCTATATGGTCCTGTCTGAGGTACTTCCCATACTTGTACACCTGCCATATCCCCTTTCAGTACAGTGACCATTATCTGTGCATCATATGCGTGACGCGTGCGGCTTTGTAACTCGCCTATATGGTCCTGTCTGAGGTACTTCCCATACTTGTACACCTGCCATATCCCCTTTCAGTACAGTGACCATTATCTGTGCATCATATGCGTGACGCGTGCAGCTTTGTAACTCACCTATATGGTCCTGTCTGAGGTACCTCCCATACTTGTACACCTGCCATATCCCCTTTCAGTTCAGTGACCATTATCTCTTGCATCATATGCGTGACGCATGCGGCTTTGTAACTCACCTATATGGTCCTGTCTGAGGTACCTCCCATACTTGTACACCTGCCATATCCCCTTTCAGTACCGTGACCATTATCTGTGCATCATATGCGTGACGCGTGCGGCTTTGTAACTCACCTATATGGTCCTGTCTGAGGTACCTCCCATACTTGTACACCTGCCATATCCCCTTTCAGTTCAGTGACCATTATCTCTTGCATCATATGCGTGACGCATGCGGCTTTGTAACTCACCTATATGGTCCTGTCTGAGGTACCTCCCATACTTGTACACCTGCCATATCACCTTTCAGTACAGTGACCATTATCTGTGCATCATATGCGTGACGCATGCGGCTTTGTAACTCACCTATATGGTCCTGTCTGAGGTACCTCCCATACTTGTACACCTGCCATATCCCCTTTCAGTACAGTGACCATTATCTGTGCATCATATGCATGACGCGTGCGGCTTTGTAACTCACCTATATGGTCCTGTCTGAGGTACCTCCCATACTTGTACACCTGCCATATCCCCTTTCAGTACCGTGACCATTATCTGTGCATCATATGCGTGACGCGTGCGGCTTTGTAACTCACCTATATGGTCCTGTCTGAGGTACTTCCCATACTTGTACACCTGCCATATCCCCTTTCAGTACAGTGACCATTATCTGTGCATCATATGCATGACGCGTGCGGCTTTGTAACTCACCTATATGGTCCTGTCTGAGGTACCTCCCATACTTGTACACCTGCCATATCCCCTTTTAGTACAGTGACCATTATCTGTGCATCATATGCGTGACGCATGCGGCTTTGTAACTCACCTATATGGTCCTGTCTGAGGTACCTCCCATACTTGTACACCTGCCATATCCCCTTTCAGTACAGTGACCATTATCTCTTGCATCATATGCGTGACGCGTGCGGCTTTGTAACTCACCTATATGGTCCTGTCTGAGGTACCTCCCATACTTGTACACCTGCCATATCACCTTTCAGTACAGTGACCATTATCTGTGCATCATATGCATGACGCGTGCGGCTTTGTAACTCACCTATATGGTCCTGTCTGAGGTACCTCCCATACTTGTACACCTGCCATATCCCCTTTTAGTACAGTGACCATTATCTGTGCATCATATGCGTGACGCATGCGGCTTTGTAACTCACCTATATGGTCCTGTCTGAGGTACCTCCCATACTTGTACACCTGCCATATCCCCTTTCAGTACAGTGACCATTATCTCTTCAAATCGGTAGTAACCATTACATTGTTGTTGGGTGGGTCCATATTTTCCAGATGCACCACAACTCGTGAAGTAAAACTCTGTCTCATTACTTGGTGGAAAATAAGGCTCTAGAAATGTAAGAAATATACACATATGTTTTATGTTTACTAAACTGTTATAAGATCTTCATGTTATAAGAATTGCAGTTGATCATATTTGGTTTGGGTGTATGTTAAATAATGTATAAAAATATCAAGAGTCAGGATTAAACCCTTGAATTATGAAATAAGAAAAGAGAATAGGACTTTGAATTATGGGGCATTCCAATGATTGTGTGCTACACATAAAAACAACTCATTATTTGTTTTAGATCCATTATCCCATAATCTGCAATGAAAAGGTCATGACCATACAACACTTGAATACCCTCGATCAGCATCTATAGTTAGGAGTGTATATTACACAAATGCAATCATCTTTAGTGTATTTCCCATAAGAAATAATAGGCTTTCTATTGGTTACAAGGATAAACACCATGTTGCACTTTACACATTGAATGGAACATATACAGTACATTCTACCATTAATTGAGCATAACCTTTGTCCTTATACATTGAGTTTGCATAGTTGATCACAAAACAAACCCTGTTCTAGTGGCCTGATTGGCCCTGATTTGCTCAAATTGGTGGAAAAAATGTTCCTGTATAAATGAAAACTGACTCAAATTTCTGAAATTTAGGGAACCTTCTTTTTAACAGTTTGTCCAAAAATGGCAAATGTTTTACACATTTTTATGTCATTTTGACATAAAACCTGACTGATCCACCCTAACTGAGTGGTCTGCCCGCTTGTCGAGCAGGGTTTTTTCCCGTCACCTTTCAGATAAGTCATATTCAATCTTGCATTGAACAGGCTATAATACCTACCTGTAACATCAACTGTTGTCATGCTCAACGTTGTCTCCAGCCATTCTTCTGTCGTTGTATCAGATACAGTGGTCGATGTCAATATTGGTTTGGGAATGTGAAAGCATTGTGTGCTAAGTGAGACATCATCAATGGCAGCATCACCACGGAAACTATATACTCTATTGCCCTCAAATTGTAAGTAATATCTACAAATGCAATTAAATATTGATTGTAGATTAATTTATACATCAAAAGCTTCATATGTCTGACTCCACAATAAGCTGTCAATTTAATCACGTGGCATTGTTTACTTCACTCAGAGCTTCTGTTATGATGAAATGACAATGCAAATGATGCGCAAAACACAAAGGTTGAATAAATTTAGTTTTACATTTTTTAAGTATTCTATAGTTATTTTGATTTTCCTTTTCTTTAAAAACATCCATTTGTGAGAAATGGCTAAATGAAAAAAAAGAGTATAGCTCATCACTTATTCTAATGTGTTCAGTTCAGGTTTTTACGAGTCAGCCGCCGTCATAGAAATATAATATAGGAACAAGGGCTCACAGCCATTGCTGCAGTAAGATGTATTAAATAGTGCACATTCAGCTATACTTTATACAGTTTAAAATTCAAAAAGAAATATGTGTTTCTTATACCTCCATGTGCAAAAATAAATCCACACATGTGCACATTAATTTCCCATACACACACAATTTTGGCTGAACGCAATGTCACACCCCTACACTTATTGCGTTCGTGTGCGCCTACACTCTTCTGTATCAATTGGCTGCTGTAAGGAGGCTCGCCAATTTGGAGCTGATCTCACTATACCTTTCCCTGTGACTACATATTATAAACCACAAGCTAATGAAATTGCATGATGTAAGAATTTAGATGCATTAAGCAATGATAGCATACATGCCATGCTACGGTATCAGACACTAGCATTTGATATTCCTACTTTAGCATCAGATGTGGAGTAACAAAGTTTGGCAATTTTTGAAATAACAGTATCAGTCTTGTTAACTAGAATGTAACCAAAGCGTGGCAAAAGTGTTGTCTAGGCCATGGTTTTTGACATAAAGTAGCCCAAATTGTCCCATTAATATACATTATATATAGTAACCCAACTTCTGGCAAATACAGCATCGAGTGCATACCATGATTCATTGGTTAGACAACGGGTTTGGCAAAACTGAACAGTATACGATATCCAATTAAGTTTACCCTTTTAAAACCAATCTTTAATCAATATTAATGAAATCCATCTCATGAATAACACTGTGATCATTAATTAATCAACCAAATTAGAACACCAACCTTTGCGTAACGGTGGGCAACGGTATAGCCTGTGTTTGCCATGCGTCGTAATTCTCAGAGGTTTCACTGAACAGTTGGCTCACTGTGTCTGTGTCGTTCTGGAACAGAAAAAGCTTTAGCGGTCCTATATGGTCACCATACATGTGATATGCAAATCTCACCTGAAAAAGAGAGCAAGAGGAAGAGTGACAGGTCCAATTGATGAACATATCCATTTGATAAGATTTCAAATGTTACATATACTTGAGATACAGCAAAGGCCCATTAAGCTTAAGGGGGATGTGCACCTTCGCATAGCCTCCGTAAAACTGCCGTAACTTCTTCATTATTCATTTAATCTTAATAAAAGTATACATTTTTTTGCAGGAAAGGGTTCAATGAATCCAACTATGATCATGAAATTGACCATTTTGGAGAAAATTATAAAAAACATGTTTTTTGACCCATTTTAGGTTTGGAAAAGATAACTCAAAATATATTTTGTTAAATTTTGTCATACTAGTTTTATTATATTCCTCATGCAATTCCCTAGGAATCTTTTTTTTTTTTTTTTTTTTACTTTATTATTTTTTGAATTACAGACCAAAAAGTGCCAAAAATCCTGTTTTTTAACCTCCAAAATCGTGAAAATCACGTTTTTTGGTAAAAAAATCATATTTTTTGGCACTTTTTGTTCGATAATTCAAAAAATAATAAAGTAAAAATTTTAAAAAAAAAACGATTCCTAGGGAATTGCATGAGGAATATAATTAAACTAGTATGATAAAATTTAACAAAATATATTTTGAGTTATCTTTTCCAAACCTAAAATGGGTCAAAAAACGTGTTTTTTATAATTTTCTCCCAAAATGGTCAATTTCATGATCATGGTTGGATTCATTGAACCCTTTTCTGCAAGAAAATGTATACTTTTATATAGATTTAATGAATCTACAGCCCCCTTAAGCATATACCATTAAGCAATGTCAGGTTGACATCATGCTGATAAAATCCATTGTGAGTCGTGATAAAATACTAAACATTTGTTAGTGATGGGAAGAGAGTTTTTAGGGGAACATATCTTCTTATGAATATTAGAAATGAGTTTTAACCCAACCTTCCTGGACCTTACAAAACTCGACAGTGCCACAATCTTGTACTGCACAGCGGCATCAATCTCGTGCCACACTCAGTGTGTGGTTCAACTTGTGAAACAAACTTAAGTTTTTTGAACCTCAACCGTGTAGCTCAGTCAGTAGAGCCTGAGACTGATTTTCCCCTCAAATTTGACATGTTTTTCTCCCTGATTAATTCACAAAAACACGCCCAGGGAGTTAAGGGTTTAATGACAATTTAATTGCTGTGTTTCGTCCAACTCAACAGTTTAATAGGCCTTAAGGCGAATTTTACAGCATGTTGCTTAGTTTTTGTGGAACCTTTGATTTATATTCTTATGAAACAGTCTTCTTTGAAAATAGAAATCACAATGTATTTTGAGTTGATTATACGGTCCTCTCCTGAACACAACTTCTTCCCATGGCTCTAGATCTCTTGTCATAGGTTAACACATTTTTTGCTGCACTATGAGCATGATGTTATGTTTGTTACATTATGTTAAAATTGAATAGTATTGTACCAGAATAATCCCAGATCAAAAAGCATGATCGCTGATATATTTTTGTATTTAAAAGTGAGTCTTATATAGCTTATTATCCCATATGGCCATGCTTTAAAAGTCTTGACCCTTTTTTGTGACATGCTGTTTTCTGTGTGAAAAGCATGCAGAGCAGCCATATGGCAGTAGTCAAACCAGAATAATTTAGATCTTCAAAATAGTTCTTCATCTATTGGTCAATATGCTATAATTTTTCATATGCGTAAATAATGTGATTCCTACATTTTATAACAACATGCCTGTTGATCATAGCTAGCAGACGCATGAAGAGTTCAAATGCAAAATGTGGTAAATCCATATTTTTAACCAATTGCAAATAAATTGAGAAAATAATAAGAAACTATGCACTACTTTTAATCATATCTGCCAAAGAATAGCATTAAAATTGATGCCAAGTATGAAATCAATTTGAAGTTATCTTTATGCATGTAACATTGGTAATTTTACCTAAAAAACTTGGCATTTATCATGATATTTTACTTGTAAAAATGTGAGCCAAGCAGCTACTGTAAAACACTATAATTCCGCGGCTACTTCATTTCACGAATTTAAAATTACTGCTATTTTAGAGGGCATTTAATTTTGTGAATCTGGAAATGTTACTGTTACTTTCAATGCAGAACTGACAGTTTAGCCTGTGTTTTCATTTTGCGAATCCACATCCCTTTCAAAATGCGTAAAATTAAATCCCTCGCGAAATTGAGTGGTTTTAGAGATTTTGCCATTGTCCTCCATACCTTGCAAGTCTGATAATATTCTGATGACCTGTTGTAAGTTTCTGGAGGAGGTGGGTCAAACCATGTGCTGCGTAGGTAAGCTTCTTTGTATTTATCAATATATGAAGTCTCTACATACATGTAGTATCCTGCAACAAAAGAATACAGACCATAGACTTAGAACAGAGAATGTGTACAAAGCAACCATTTTGCTTGCTTCTATAAATATGAAACTACAAACTAGGATGGGCTTGCAAAAATGTGTCAACATGTACTTTTTCATTTATCTTTATAGGCAGTAATGTCAGTAATGCTTTGATGTATGCACCAACACAACTAAAGACAAATCCTGATGCCTGTCGGTAAATGCTGCGTCTTTCATTGTATTATGCTCTGCAGTCACTGCACAGAAGTAAAGGATCAAAGCATAGTAACCATCCCAAAACAAATTCACTCCAGAAATTTTAAAAACAATCATGGTCGAAGCAACCATGATTTCTTCACACTTTTATTCCAAAAAAATAGTAAATTTAAAACAAGGTAGTGGAATAGAACCCCTCCCTCAAAAAAAAAAGAGGAAAAAAGAAGAAAAATATCCGAGGGGGAGGGGGGGGGGGGTATAAGATGGTATACGGGGGTGTGCCGCTCTAATGGGTAGATTTTTGGGCACATAATCCCTAAACATGGGGTATGATTTTGTGCTGGAAATCCCTAATAATGGGGTCAATTTTTACAAATGGGTCTATTTTCGCGACATTTTTGTCTATTTTCGCGAAAATATGAAAAATTAGGTCTATTTTTCCGATAATTTGCAAACATTTGGTCTAAAATTAAGCAAAACCCCTAAAAATGGGTACCGGCACACCCCCGACCAAACCAAATCATCCCCCCCCCCTCCCCCTGGAAAAATACATTCCACTGAACAACCTTGTCAGCCAAAAATGTTTCAATACTTTACCTTGATCAGTTCCAAGTGTATGGTCAACAGATGGACCTGTATCGCTTGTTGGAGTGGCTCCCTGATGTCTCGTCCAATTGAAATGATCCTCACCTACTATGTCATACCATTCACACCAACCATCCTCAAAGGAACATGCACCGCCAGTTGGTATCACACCTTGATATAATTGAGAAAAAGATGAGAAGGAGACAGTTACAGCAAATGCTGATCGATATGCCTTTATGCTTCTGATCCCATGTCAAATAATTAATTTGTTATGTTGAAATCTGATCCGATATTAAATTTATATGAAGCACATTAAAAATCATTAATGTATAAAATGAATGTTATTCATTTCCATAATTATTTATATTTATAGAGTAGTCCATTATTTACATTGAGTGGTAAACACAGACAAACTGACTGTGTCTGTAACATGGGTTGTATCTGATCCGATATTAAATTTATATAAAGCACATTAAAAATCATTAATGTATAAAATGAATGTTAATCATTTCCATAATTATAAATATTTATGGAATAGTCCAATATTTACATTGAGTGGTAAACACAGACTAACTGACTGTGTCTCCAAAATGGGTTGTACACAGCATAATTATAAAAAACACGGCCTGACGGGCTAGCCAAACATTTCTATTTTGACGCAATTTGATGGATTGTTGTTTTATTTCATTTGATGGATTGCTGTTTGTATTACCAAACCGAGCATTAATGACTTCAGAAATATTTTAGCAGAATTTCCAGACCATTAACCTCCCAGCAATATGATTTGTTTAACACTTTTCAAGCAGCTATTAGTTTTACCATCATACAAAACAGGTTTTCCAAAACCTTTCCCATCTTTCAAAGTCTTCTCTCAAGAATTACTGAACCAATACTATAGGCATGTTTGTACTTATTTCAATGCATTTCTCATAGTGATTACAAATATGGTAGTTACATTGAATAATCTTGAAATTTTTGAACATTTTGTGAAATTTATGAACTGTCGTCTGCAGATGCCTGACGCGTGGAAAGTGTTAAACTGGCAACTAGCAAAAAAACCCACTGAAATGTGCCATGACGTGACAATCACAAGTAATAGTGAAATGTTACTTGAGGTGAGACTGCATTGAAAAGGTGGGTGGGCGTATTACGTATGCCAATAAGTGATGTCATGTACCTGGAGAGGCGTAAACAATCACTAGGCTGATGAATGAAGATGTTCCGGTAAGTTTACCAGCTATATTGGGCACTACCATGACTACAGAATCTTGGTATTATCATAATATAAGAAGCTTTTGTGAGGATTTTTTTCTGAAATGGACATTATCCACCAAATTAACAACTCCCAATGTTTCAAAATTATATACAATGCTCTTAGTAAGAATCTTTAATTACAAATCCCAGGGTTGGGACTCTGCAGATATATAAAGTTTTCACATGAAGGAAAAAACAAACACATTCAGGGGTGCCCTTTCCACAACAATGTTCACCAACCTTTGCAGGCCTGTGCTTTGGGTCTCTAAACTTCAAAGAATAAGAGTGTCTTTTTCTATTACATTTATTGTATAAAAATACCATAATTGATAATAAAATCATGAAGTCAAGACCAATTTATTATGAAATTTAGGTATTTATTAATTTACAGCTAAAAAAAGCTTCAAATTTTGGTTCATGTAAGATGTAAGATAACAAAGGAACAAGGGTAATGTTGTAATTCTTCTTCAAGAACCCACATCAAGGGTTTGTTTATGAAACATGAACCCCCTCACCCGAGCTAATCTCAAACTATACACAGATTATATTGTTTATACTTACTGCACATCTCTGTATCCTCATCATTACCAAACAAACAATCCTCCCTAAGATCACACACCTTGTCATTAGAGACGCAAGCTTGATTGACGCATTGGAATTGGTGAGGTCCACATACAGGACTTGCCAATTCTGAAAAGATTTGATGAAAATATAAAAAGAATGAATTTGTAACATCAAAAAGAAGCCAACAGAAATGTCTCATGTTATACTGTCAATAAAATGATGTAATTATAGAAGCAAAACAGTGCAGTTAAATGTTCTAAGGCATAAATGAAGTCATATGATTGTTAATATTATCTAATTTAGAAAAAATTAGTGAGAGATAGGTTCTGTAAGCAATTCCAATGCTATATGTGACCTGGCACCACAGAATGAGAGTAAAGTCGCAAAAAATAAAAAAATGATTTATTCACATTTTCAGAAAGAAGATGTCCTCAGGTTTAAAATGACACCAAAGTTGGTATAATAGGCCATTCCAAAGTGAAATTATGATAATTTGAAGTTAATCACCGCTGAATTATTGAATTGGAGAAAAAAGGCCTTCAAAGTCGGTGAAGCTTATCGTCACTTGGTGTACAAATGCCAACCACAGGTCTTAATCGAAAGATTGTTTATGCCAAAGACCTCTTATTAAACGACCTCTCATTGGTTCATTTGGGAGTATAGAGGGTTCAAACTACTATTAATATAAGCTTCGGAAAGCCCGGACCTTTAAGACACCAATTTGCCATAAGGGATACTATTTTAAACCCTTGGAAATGACAATGTTAACATGGTAATTTCTAGACATTTCAAAACATTTTTCCTTTCTTTGCGTTCATTTCTTGAGATGTAAGAATAAAACGCCCCCTCTAAAATGACTTAAAAAACATATTTAGACCCAACATATTATCTTAATACTTCGGAATGTGATACATAAATAGTTTATCTTTCCGAAAATGAAAATATCTCACTTTCGACCTCCCCCTTGTCAAATCGACTATTGCAGGCCATAACTCAAAATCAGCCCCAGCGACTTACGCTCATTTTGTTGTGCCAGGTCACATATACACAAGGGCAGGAAAGTGTCTTTACTCTCATCATCGTTTTTAAAATAATCCAATTTAAAACCATCTTCACCATATTTGAAAAACAATTTTGACATATCATTTTCTATAATCCGTTAATCTTGTTTAAGTAAGTTTGTGCGTGGAGTACTCTTTTGTTATCATGGGTTTAGGCCCTGCAGTTAAAATGGTTCCAGCTAATCTTGTTAGGACTATATATTTAGATGGGTTAGATTTAACTTATTCCAATTAACTTGGATTAAGCTTTAATTTAAAAGTGTAATATCATCAACAAATCTTCTTAGTACTGTGTTTAAACTATTTAGATTATTTCAGTTAACTTGATCAAAGTGATAACCCTAACTCCCCTAAATACTACAAAATACTACTTTTGTGAGCCTATCTCTGAGCTCCTGTGCAGAGGATTTTCGATTTTCAAAGTGATAACCCTAACTCCCCTAAATACTACAAAATACTACTTTTGTGAGCCTATCTCTGAGCTCCTGTGCAGAGGATTTTCGATGATGTAATCAACCAAGCCTATATAGTGAGAACGGTATACTGCGCGAACGAGTAGCTGAAGGCCTTGGCTTAGTAGGTGGGACGACAGGCCGATGTCCGGAGGGTCCCTGGATCGATTCCCGGCAGGTCCCCTGCAATTTAGTTGGCATTTTCTCTTTGAAAATTGTGGTCCCGGTTAAAACCCTAAATCAGGGTTAGGGTTAATACAAATGACAATCATAGCTAGTAAAACACCAAATCCAATTTTGCTATGTCACATTTGCATGAAAACAAAACAGCATACAAACAGTTATCATATCGCCCTTTCAAAAATACCTAGAGAGAGAAACTAAGGCCCTTCACAATTGATTTTGAGTTTCCTGTTGCCGCCCGCGTCCAAAATTGAGAATTTCAAAATATTTAATGATTTTATTTTTATTTAGGATTTTCGCCTTGTAAATGACTTTCAATAATCTTTATTTGCTACTTTCTGACTTTCATCATATCAGCTATGATGATGTACAAACATAGAACATGATTGCATTGGGTATCAAATTAATCATACTTGGAAAATAATTAAATGCAGAGTCCTCGATATAAGGGTAGTGAAATTGGTTGCGACCATAAAATAATTAATTTCAAAATAAAGAAAATAAAAGATAATTAATAATTAAAAGTCACCTCGTCCCGTTTTTTCAAACTGCAACAAGAAACTCAAAATCAATTGTGAAGGGCCTATGTGTCATAATCAATGTAGTCAAACGTTCTTGTGACATATTGGATTTACGAGGCCACGTTATGAAGTTAATAAATTGGCAAAATAATGAACAAAATGTAGAGATATTTTAATTATTTGTTGGGAAAGTTGCCAAAATTATGTGGAATCATCATAGGGACACTTTTCTGTTGTTACAGCTCAATTCACTTAATATGCTTTGTCTATAAACAACATCAACCTTAATTCAAGATTCTTATGCAGATGACGGATTCAATTAAAACGTCGGTTAGCATTTTGTGTTATATATGTGCCAACATCTTTGATATGTGTGACCCGTCACATCTAAATGGACATGTTGGAGGCAAGACTCCAATTTGAGTTACACATATCAGCTGAAAGAGCACACTCTAAGCTTTAAAATGATACCTTGTTGAAGGAAATCTGACTTTGGAATCACAAGATATCATTTCAAGAACCATATATTTTACTATTATTTTCCTTATATTTCAACAAGTTCATTGGCTTCTATCTCAAAACTGTGTTCGCCGACAACATGTCCTTTTTGATGCGACTGGTCACATGTTTAGAATTAAAATGTTTCATGATCAATTGAAAGTGAAATAGTCTTAACAACTCACAACCCTTCATGTGGCAGACTCCCAACATTGCTGCATTCAACTCCCTCCACCCCCCCCCCCCCCCCACCCCAATATTTGTTCATCATATTCCTCTAAATCCATATGGGAAATTCCCTGCAGCCGCCGTAAGGAAAGATGGAGTAATCAAATGTATGTGCAAAAAAAACCGGGGGGGGGGGGGGGGAAGAGGGGCAGTCAGGTGTAATTTTGTAATCATCAACATGAATGAAAACACGGAATATGGGTGCTTTTTCGAAAACAATGCGGGCCTGCGCAGACTCTTGCTAAGGGTATCAAAATTGTCAAATTCAGAGAATGAGGGTGTTTTTTCAACATGAATCCATGCTAAGGGTTGCTTGGGCCGATAGTCATGTGTCATCATTAAATAGCCCCCAAAATCACTTGGCCTAAAAGATAAATTTAATAACAAAACTGAAACTCACATTTACTTCATACAATCATTTCAGTCTAAACTCCGTCTTGAGGGCCTATATCCTTTGTATGAGTATGATTCATTCGAGCTGTAATCCTTGTTAAGGGTAACTTTTTCCTTTTTTGAGAATCTGTGTTAAGGGTAGTTTGTGAGAGTGGATTCACACAGATGATTGGAACTTTTATACATGAGTGCCCCCCCCCCCCCCCCCCCCCCCCCCGGGAAAAAAACATGTCAATAATGTTGCCATGTTGCATCCATAATTATAATCAATGTGTTAAAACAAAGTGGTGATATGGAGATTCTCCTTGTGAGAAACACCTTTTGGTATGAAAATTAAACCATGATATGATTATTTCAGTTTTAGCTTATTTTATTTTATGCTGTGACATGACAACTCTCAGTATTACAATGATGACACATGTTTACAGAACTTCCCTAGGCCCATCCACTGTTTTATTTATTTCATGTTGTTAAATAACAACTAAGCATTTGTGATGATTGATGACCATTGTCTATATAACTTCCCAGGGTACTTTTGTTAAATATTGACTCCCTTTGGGGTATATTTCTTACTAATAATGAGTGAGGTGGCAGGATACATTGTTTTTGATATTTTGCAGGGCATGACAATTCACTTAAATTCTATACAATAATCCATGGGGCCGGGGGAAGAGGAAACACTTATTATTTTACAGATAGCAAACACAGGAAAGACAATCGACGGTATTGCTCGCGAGCTACAACAATTTTATTTATATCATATTTTTTTGGATAATACAACCAGTCTCGTTGAAGCCGACAAGAAATGTGAAGTGAAAGATGGAGAGGCAAAACCACTGGGCCTATCACCAACACGAAACGAAGGCCAAAAATCGCAGGCATGAAAGCAAGGAGTCTGATTGGCCCGGCGCCCGGTAATAACCAAGACACGCCGATGCATATATGCAAAACAGACAACACTGAGGGTGTCTGCCCCAGTTAACAATTTGGTTTAGGAAAGTAGACCCTTCATAAACTCTATTATCCATTCAAAACCATGGTTGTTTCCCTTTAAAAAAAATTAATCACATATTTTTATCAGCTAATGTAACCATTTTATTATGGATTATAATTTTATGATGATTCAACATTATGTTTCACAGTCGTTAAAGGCTCTAAGTTTATGGTCAAATGCTTTTAACATATAATATACATGACACATAATTGCATAAATAGCCTTCACCATTCATATCATATTCTAGGAAAACTTAACGGGAGCAGGCAGTAAATAGGTGTGACTGAAATTGCTTCACATATTTAGGTCATCAGATAACTAACTGCGGTCTGCACATTTCATATATTCTGGGAATCACTTCTGGTTTCCCGCCTAAACTATAATTAAACCAGATAGCATAGACAGTAGACACACCTCACCTGACAAGTCATTCACTCCCGGGGGGGGGCACTGACATTGGAAAAGGTTATAGGTATGTGCCGCGCTGAAGACCCCCTTTTTCCCCCTCTGCTGCTAGCTCTTATATGACCCCCCCCCCCCCTTTTGAGCCTGCATCAGTTCTTATGACCCACATTTTATTGAAAATTCAAAAATCGCGAAATTTTGCGTTCTAAAGCCCCAATTCTTCCAAAATGTTGCGTTCTAAAACCAAAAAAAAATCAAAAATGTGCGTTCTTGCTAATCAAAATCGAACTATAGGCCAGTTCTTAAGACCTACTTTTTTGAAAAAATTAGTTCCTAAGACCCTATTTTTCATCATTAAATCCACTCAGTTTAGTTCTGTAGCCCCCCTTTTTGAGACCCTGTGCGGCACACCCCTACCCCCAAAAAAAGTTGAGTGCCCCCCCCCCCCCCCCCCCACCCCCGGGCATTCACTCATCATTCTGTGTGATCCATTTCACATCAATGGCTAACTATAATTAATGTTATCTGAGTAGTATGATTATGCGAATGTCATTCAAACATCAACGTGACTGCTGGATTTGCTGGCCAAGACTTAATTAGATGGAAATAATATCATAGAGACCAAACAACAATCACGTTTTAGCTATAAATGTAGTACACAGTAGTGGTTATAATGTTATTGTTTATCTCTTTCTTTATTTGAATCATTGGCCAGCTTACATTCCCTGAGCAGTAAGTTTATGCAAAATGTCATTCAAACAACAACGTGACTGCTGGATTTGCTGGCCAATTATATTAGATGGAAATTTAGAGGAACAAACAGCAGTCACGTTTCAGCTATTATATGTAGTATGCATGGTAGTCAACGCTGTACGGTGCGACTAATTCACTCGCATTTGCGAGCATTTTTTTTCTCATGCGACCACTTTTTCAAACCTAAGCGCGAGTGGCGATAAAATATTTAAGCTTTCAGTCGCCAAGTAACAATAAAGCAACGAAAGTAATCTGCGATAAATCAGTATCCGTTTCAAAAAACACAGTTCCAAATACGTATTTGTAATAAGCAAGCAAAGTTCTCACACGAGGCTATTTAATGAACCTAGAAATTGGCGCAAATTCCCACTCATTCCCACGCTGGCATTTAATAAATGAAGCTCGTAATTAGAGACACGGTTCAAAAGGTCAACTTAATACTACGCATACTATAATACATGGAGGCGATGACCTGTGAACCATGCCGTAACATGCGGTTATGTATTATACAAATTTATATCCCAAGGCGCATTGCCATTGCGCAACTCCCTGGGCTGCCGAAAAATGGTTCTGTGAGAGATGTCACGTGCGATCGCGATGTGAAAGGTATACAGATATGAAACGATTGCAGAATAAAATAAGACTGATTTGCGCCCGGGATTTGCGATTCAAATGATACATTTTGATGGCGATCTTTTTATGTATGAATCCATTTTTGATTTTAAATTGTTGATCTTTCAACCAGACGCACGCATCGCATCCCAGGTACAATTTGTCGGACAAAAAAAGCAGGAAATGCTGACGCCAAATCGTTTTTACTTGGGAGCCAAATTTTGGCTCCTATTTTTTTAAACTTAGGAGCCAGTGGCTCCACAATTAGATTTTGCACCGTACAGGGTTGATGGTGGTCAATTTTATGGTTTTTCTCATCCTTAATTTGAATCATCAGCCAGCAACATACATTCAATCTTACTTTGAACAATTACTTAGAATTAAAAAAAACACCCAGATATCCACATTGCTGGATTTGGAAATAGTGTAGATATGTGCTAGTATCGACCGATACTGGAACACTGACTGATTTTGTACTAGTATCGAACGATACTGGATACTAGTACAGTTGAGAATCTAGGACCTAAAGTGCGCTTTTTCCCTGGAATTTGTTGGTCACTCTGGAGATAAACAATAACTATCCACACTTTTGCTCCTGCTTGTCTTTGAACCCATTTATTTACCATCTTTCCATTTAGCAGCTAGTAATTATAACGGAAAGATGCTTTCAAAACAATCAATAAATACAGGATGAGTCAACATATACGTGTGATGTGAATCTTATTAACAGCTCATGTGCGCGCCGCAAGCTCATGAGACGCCCAATGTGACTCTATAGCAACTGGGTATGGCACTAGCACACTGGAAGCTTCATTCTCTGCAATGACAGTGGCATAGCCCTGATATGGTCATCACAATATATATTGAATATTTCAGGGTAATTCTACATAACTTATCAAGTACTATACTCAAAGTGAATGAAACAATGTCGGAACCCAATGGTGGTTTAATGATACGAGTGGGTATCAAAAAGTTTTTGAAATCACCAAGAAGTGAAGGATTATATAGATGAAATGTTGTCAGTTTAATCACTGGTCCTTATAAACATTATGGTGCAAAAATGGTCTCATAAGTATGTTTACTTTTTATACAGGTGGCGCTAGATGCCAAGGCCATGTAAATCAATGACGTCTTCCAATGGTGATGTGTACATGGTAAATTATAATGGTCCAATAACTGATTCTTGTGGGATGCCTTCCAGAAGAATATTAGGATCAGAATTTTTTTTAGATGTTGTCATTTGTCACGCGTAGGTCTCAATTTATCTCTGTAAATGACAACATTTCTAAGCCTCATACTCCTCTGGAAGGCTACCCACAAGGATCAGTTTTTGGACCAGTATCGTTTACCATGTACACAGCACTGTCGGGAGACGTCATTGATTTACATGGCCTTGGCATCTTCACTTCTGGGTGATTTCAAAAACTTTTTGATACCCCTCGTATATGCTTACTTTTCATATTGTATATCTACTGTGAGTTTCTGGAATCTCCCCACCAAAAAAACTCCCACACAAATATAAAACCCAGTTTCGTCAAACCTGCGCAGTATAAAACCATAAGATATTTAATATGAATCTCTAAGGGCAATGACATTATCCTATCCTAATCATTCAACTATGAATTCTTTATTGAATTCAACCCAGCGTTGTGATCATACCGCATACCAAAACAGATGGAAATAGTTGACATTGTACACCCTTTTCTGATATTAATTCCAAGCAACCTGATGTGCTGGCTTGTTGATGTTTTCTTTCCTTCTAAGCCTAGCTATATGCATTCTGTTAAACGCCTAACCAGATGTTTGCCGGTTAATACAGAGGCAAATAGATAACAGCTTTTTGCACTTTTGAGTTTTTAATTAACTCGACATTCATAACAGGGAGGTTACTCAACTTGAAGCATATCTTTGGTCAATTATTCAGTACGAATACAAGATACCATTAGTATAAAAATTAATCCAAATGGTACTATTCTTAATACTGTAAAAGTAGTAATTTTCGCTCAATCAAATGTTCACGCTTTGCCGACTTTCAGCCATTTAACTTGTTTTTTTAAATTCGCAATTTGAAAGTTCATTACATAGACTTATACACCAAATAAATATGTTTGCATGTTTTAATTTTTGCGGTAGCTACTTAGAGCGCGAAAGGTGCAAAAATTAATGTAGCCAGAAAATATCCATGTTTACAGTATTTTAATTTGGTGCCGGAAAAGAACCCTGTTCTGCAGGCCCAACCAAAACATTTTTTAAAAAGATTTGAAGAAAAAAAAGAAATTTCACATTTTTTGCATTTTTTTGAAAAATTTGAAAATGCACCAACATTCGCACCAAAGTTATTACGAAGAAGAAAATGTCTGACTGACCGACCCTACCTGAGAGTTCTGTTTGTCCGTTTGGTTTTGTGGCCTAATACTTTTTTCTTCTTTTTTCCCCCTTTTTTTTAAACTCACACAAATAAATTATAAAAAATAAGTCATCATTGTGCATCACTTGGCTCGCAGATCACCTATTAACACTTTCACGCGGCAGGCAGCTGCAGACGACATACCAAAATTTCACAACATGTTTCAAAAATGTCGCAATTATTGAATTTCATTATCATATTTGGAATCACCATGAAAAAATGCACTGGATCAAGTACAAACATGCCTAGTATTGGTTCAGTAATCATTGAGATAGACCTTGAAAGTTGGGAAAGGTTTCTGACAAATCTGTTTTGTTTATTGTAAAACTGATAGCCGTGTGGAAAGTGTTAAGAGCCACTAAACATAAGACAACATGTTAAAACTTGTTTGTGAATTTCGTAAGTGAGAAGGCCTGATGACCGCGAACAACATTTGATGACATCTAATCTTCAAATAGCTTAAAATTATTGTACTGAAATTTATTTATTAATAATAATTAGAGCATATCTAATGTGTGCTATTTAATATCTTAAAAGATCGAGGGCTGAAGATTAATTTATATAAATTCAAGTGGAGTTAATGTTTGTATACACCAATTTGAGGGTTCTGAAATGCCTTGTATTTATTAAATTTCCTAGGTTTTCAGGAATCTTTAATTCCTCAAATCTGTTTCCAAATACAGGCTTTTGACTCAAAGAAGGAATACCATATTCTCCCTATTACGGGAAGTGTCAACCAAAAATATATGAAATTTATGAAGCACTGTAACTTTATGTAATTATGTACCTAAAAGTATACCATTTTCAAATGAAATGATGGCGGCTCACACCAGCAAAATCCTGTGGAATTTTTTTGTAGAGGGGAGGGGGTCTTACAAATTTGATTGTCCGCTGTGTAACGTTATACTTGTTGTTGATACCGGGACCTTCGGACACAACATTATATTTAGCTACTACGGTGGCTAGAAAGTTGGGTGCTTATTAGTGAGGAAGGTGCGATATTGGCTTATTAGCGCATTAGCGCAATTTTGCAAATGTCGCTAATTGCACCAAGTTAGCGTGTAAGATCAATGTAAATTAGCGTTAATTGCAGTGCTAGTACAAATGTGCGCTAATGCGCTAAAAACACATTAGTTTTTAGCGCAATTAGCGCGATATCCCGTGTTCCTAGCGTTGTACGCGCTAAAGTGCAATTTATGAAGATGAACCAAGTCTAGGAGTCGCACAATTAGCGCTAATAGCGCTAATAGCGCTAATTGCACTTGATTAGCGTTGTAATCGCTAAAGTGCAATTTCTGAGGATGAACCAAGTCTAGGAGTCGCGCAATTAGCGCTAATAGCGCTAATAGCGCTAATTGCACTTGATTAGCGTTGTAATCGCTAAAGTGCAATTTCTGAGGATGAACCAAGTCTAGGAGTCGCGCAATTAGCGCTAATAGCGCTAATAGCGCTAATTGCACTTGATTAGCGGTCTTGCGCTAATAACGCTAATTGCACTTGGTTAGCACTCTGCCGCAATTAGCGCAATTAGCGCGATATCCCGTGTTCCTAGCGTTGTAATCGCTAAAGTGCAATTTCTGAAGATGAACCAAGTCTAGGAGTCGCGCAATTAGCGCTAATAGCGCTAATAGCGCTAATTGCACTTGATTAGCGTTGTAATCGCTAAAGTGCAATTTCTGAGGATGAACCAAGTCTAGGAGTCGCGCAATTAGCGCTAATTGCACTTGATTAGCGGTCTTGCGCTAATAACGCTAATTGCACTTGGTTAGCACTCTGCCGCAATTAGCGCAATTAGCGCGATATCCCGTGTTCCTAGCGTTGTAATCGCTAAAGTGCAATTTCTGAAGATGAACCAAGTCTAGGAGTCGCGCAATTAGCGCTAATAGCGCTAATTGCACTTGATTAGCGTTGTAATCGCTAAAGTGCCATTTCTGAAGATGAACCAAGTCTAGAAGTCGCGCAATTAGCGCTAATAGCGCTAATTGCACTTGATTAGCGGTCTTGCGCTAATAACGCTAATTGTACTTGATTGGCACTTTGGTGTGATTCGTGTGTCCTCCGGAACCCTGCGGGGCTCTATATAAACATGCTCCGTTAACACAACCTTTTTAGAGACACCCTGTATAATTATGATTTGCTTTAGTGAAAAAATAATGCATAATAGCGTTTTTAGCACTTACTTGCAAAATTAGCGATAATAGCGTTTTTAGCACCACCGATGCTATTAGCGCTATTAGCGCTATTGATGCAATTAGCGCTATTAGCGCTATTAGCGCTAATTGCGCGATGGCATACCTCAATTTTTTTGAAAATTTATTTGATATCGTATAATAGCGTTTTTAGCACTTACTTGCAAAATTAGCGATAATAGCGTTTTTAGCACCACCGATGCTAATTTCGCTAATTAACACAGATGCTAACTCCCCGCGCTAAAGCGCTAAAAAGCCAATCCCGCACCTTCTACTTATTAGTTGGGGCCGGGCGCTTAACAGGGCATGGATGCATAATAGTAATATTTGCATGCAGTGTGTACATACGCGGACTTTTTTATAGATTTATGTGTCTACACCAGCTGGACTGGAACACTACATTTTGATGTTTTATATTACTGCGTGCTTTTATAATGTGTATTATTTATTGCATACTTGTAGTTTTTAAGGTTTTGTATAGTATTTTCCATTTGTATCCCCCCCCCCCTGCTGTTGTTTTATGTATTTTTGTAAAGCGCTTTGAGGACAGTTTACTGTCATAGGGCGCTTAACAAACACCTTATTATTATTATTATTAATAGGGAGAATATGGTACATGAAAATTGACAATACTTGTAAAAGGTCTGCTGTAATGTAGGCCTACCTATAAATCCCCAAAGCTGTTTTAAACCTCAATTCTCTATAATGAGTCTGCAGTCACGAACCTATATAAACATACGGGCTTATGACAAAATCCTGGTAATAGCAGTTTACTACAAATAATTGCCAAATACTTTCCTCAAGCATGAAAACTGAGAAGTAATTGTGCTGTCATATAAGCCTACATCTGGATAAAACATTAATAATGGTTATGATTCTGGCTAACCAATATTTATGCTAGCAGTAATCTATACATTATCCATGTTTATCAGCAATGGTTATGATTCTGGCTAATCAGTCTTAAGCTTTATGAAAGCAGTAATCTATAAGCTATCCATATTTAGCAGCATTATCAATATCATGAGGTACATTTTCATCATAGTCATCATCATCATCATCAAAATTAACCAGATACAAAAAGGATTTTTCAGAAACCTTTCCTAACTTTCAAAGTCTGTCTCATGGATTACTGAACCAATACCAGGCATGTTTGTACTTATTTCAATGCATTTCTCATGGTGACTCTAAATATGGTGATGAATTTCAATAATTTTTAAAATTTTGAAACATTTTGTAAAATATTGGAACGTCGTTAGCAGACAGCTACCTCGTGGAAAGTGATAAGACATAGTTACAATGGTCTATTTTATTTAACCAAATCTTCCTAGTTTACTTAATTCTACCATCTTGTATGCAACTCAAGGGCGTCAAAAGATTCTTTTTTATTTTTAAGTGAAAATAACTGTTTTTGATGACCAATCAGTAACCAATATCAGTAACCAATCAGAAATGGTGTGTTCTTAGTATTAATCAGTACCTCCTAAACATTCCCTCAACTAATTTGAACACATGCCAGATGGCAAAGTGGTTCAATGTTGTGTGACTATATCTAAACTTCATTCTCTGGAGATGTCATAGCAGCATAATCATTGTGCAAGTCACGGCTGTTTTCATCCAGGTCAGCCCTTAATGAAGCTGTAAATCAAGACCATAATGTCCTTATAATAAATGACTGTTTAATGCATAGGACTATAAGATGGAAGTGTAATTTGCATGGTAAGTGATGGTTATAGGACTGATGGGCCCATATTTGCCTAATGAAGATAACATTAGCAGCAAATATAACCATGCCATTTCCTCTCTCACTCACTTAAACGATAGTTTATAGTCCCTAATAACCCATTTGTAATAATCCCTGGTGACAAACGACATGAAGGCTGATAGATTTAAACAGGGTATCTTGCACGCACAGTATCTTGCATACAAATATGATTAGTTAGATCTTTGATGCCAACATTTATATTTAAACCTGGATTTTACAGTCATTAATGTGTTGCTTTGAAACTTTAAAATGTGTATAACAATAACACTTATGCACTTATCAATTGCAAGCCCGGCCCCTGGGACCCGGGGCATGGCGGGGACCATGCGGGGACCGTACACGACTGTACACAAAATGATGCCCGGCTATGCGGGGGAGTGTACGTGGACGTACAAAATGTGCCCCCGCTAGCCGGGGCGTGTAGCTTGGACGTACGCTAAGGTACACAAATGTACACCCCGGGCGCTTGCTATAAATAAGTTAGAGATGCGATGCGCTTGACGGAATAAGCCTAATAACACATAGGGAACACATAGAAATGCATTCCATTATGGTTGCAGACAGAAATATGCGACCTTGGGACTGTAGCCGGGTGAATACTTTGTCCTGGGAAAATGGGTGGCCGGGACTGTACACTCTTTGTCCCGGCCAAGGGGGGGGGGGGGCCATGACTGTAGCGGGGACATACACAAAATGGTGCCCGGCCCTGCGGGGACCGTGCACGATTGTAGCCGGGACGTCACATGGGCAATTTGTACGTCCCGGCCCTAATCCCCGGGTCCCCCGGGGCCGGGGATGCTATTGATAAGTGCATTAACATATACAGCTATGAAAAAAAGAAATCTGCAACCACAAGGTAAACAATGGAGCTACTTGATTCACACACTTTCTTTGCAAAAATCCAATCAGATCGCAAGCACCTCACTTTCCCCATATTAAGTTTCATCATCATCATCATCTGCCTCATGGTTCTGGAGTTTACTCGTGAACATTGTTTGGCTGCACAGATTATCACATTACTAATTAAAAATACTGTATTAAGACATTACCGTAGTGCTTGTAACAGTTTCCATGTGGCTATTAGTTTTACTACAATCAACAATCAAAAGAGATTGTTCAGAAATCTTTCCCAACTTTCAAAGTCTATCTCAAGGATTACAAAACCATTACCAGGCATGTTTGTACTTATCTTAATGCATTTCTCATGGTGATTCTGAATATGGTAATGAAATCTAATAATTTGACATTTTTAAAACATTTGTGAAATGATGGAGACGACTGGCATGTGGAAAGTGTTAACATCAACTAAACATTTGAGACCTGCCATCTGGCAAAGTGGTTCAATATTATGTGACAATCCAAACCTCATTCCCCTGACAGTCATAGCATAATAATTTTGTAAGTCATACATGTTTTAACTAGGTCAGCTCTTTGAATAAGCTATAAATCAAAACAAAAGAAACTTCATAACATGACTGTTCAATGCATTACTTTGAATTGCAATGGTGTGATCATCAGCTTCTGTCATAGTTTCATTTCACTATGATAGTTGATATGTTTGTTGAACTATTAGATGATGCAACAGACAAGCAAACAAAAGCTTGTCTGCCAATGTACGTGCAAATTGCCTGCCAAACAAAAGCTTGCCTTCCGGTATAAACGCGCACATTCGAAGGGGGGGTCCATTATTTTATAAACTATACACCAAACCAAACCAATCATATGTGACAACAGGAGTCAATACAACAGTCCATGCATGTCCTCCATGCATGGAATGGAACCGGGTAATTAACATTGTAGATCAACAAGGGCAGAGCTGAGTCAAACTTTTTTTTCTTCAAACTATTTGTTTCAGTTCATCAAACTTTTACTGCTTTTCAATTAATTCAGCTTTTCATTTTCGAAAAAACCCTAAAGTGAAAAAAAGTCTTACCAGCTCATGAGATTTTCTGTTAATTCAAGAGGTTCAAACTTTCACATTTATTAAAAATGGTAATCAATTGGGATAAAGAGCAAGTAACATATAATACCTGATGGCTTAATATCTCTTTTCAAAATGGGTACTTCAAGATTGACCAATTGAAAAAAATCTAGGACAATCTGGTGTAGCTGCATAGACCAATATGAGTAGGTACCCTGGTATCAGGTCTATAGACTTCGCATTGAATTTTACTCCGATACAACAATACAACGTGCAAACCCCCATTGAAACATTTAATACAGAATACCAACAAAAATTCATGTAATGGGATATAGAGAGATGGCACTCATATACATATGCAGCGATGGAAATATCCACATGACTGTCTACCCGGGGCTGTCTAGGTAGGAACTACACACTTTGCGTACGGTACCATAATAACTTTAAAAAAAAAATTAAAATCAGTTGAAAAAGTGGTCATAGTCGGAATCGAACCATGGACCTCTGCATTGCAAGGCATGTATCTCAACCACTAGACTAGCTGGGATGAACTGGCAAAGACATGATTTTACCCCTCTTATTATTACGGAATATAGCAATACTGCTATTATGATCAGTACACACACTATTATTAATAGAGCTGCGACACACATGATCGTCAACCCCAGGTTGACAGTCATGTGGGTATTTCCATTACTGCATACATATAATATCATGCAATAAAAACAACCTCTGTTCTACAAGGAACTGTTCTACAAGAAAACTTATCTTTTAAAAGTAAGGTTTGTCACTCAGACCAGACATTTTTCCTTATTGAAAATATTTGATGTCGTTTTTCATATTATTCAATTTCCAAAAGTTAAGAAAGGCAAATTATTTCACAAATTGCTAAAACTATTAAAAGAAGAAAAAAAGAAACAAATAACAACAACAATAAACAAACAATGATAATAAAGAGAATAAAATAAAATCTCAAATTTGTAAAATATGGGTTGGTTTGGCCAGTAACATTTCCCCTTTGCCATTTAAGTTTACGTCTATCTCTGTGTCCCATTTATTTTTGAAAGCGAAACACTTTTCTCCATATTTTTCAATAGAGAGTTGATCTTTTAGCCAAAATTTTCTCCATAATCTAAAATTTTCATTCTTTTGGGGTATGAAAACATAGAATAAAGTGTGACCATGCTATACCCCAGCACCTTAAAGGTTACAGACTCTTTCGTATAAGAGTAGGGGATCATCCCGGTCTGTATCTGTTCACACACCTAACGGACCCCAATGGAAATACGCCTCAAAACGAGGCTTTCTTGGGCTATCCAGGGTCGTAAGGCCCAAATAAATAATACCATGTAGACGAGACTACAAAACAATTTCTATTATGTTTGCCTTAAAATTTTAGTTTTTGGTGGTAGCACTCACTGCTCTGTCATTACCAATGTCATGAATGAACATTTGGCAGTCATCCATAACAAACCGCCCTAGATTCCACTACTTTCATAAATTTTAACCCTGTAGACAGTGCAAGCAATGCAGCATGAAGTATAAGGTATAGTTTAGATGAGCCACAAAATATGGAATTTAATTCTCTTGACTCCAGGCCAGAATGTTCTGTACAAAATTGGCATAGGTCCACTTACTTGACAGCCAATTACTACTACCAAATCTAAATTCACCCATATAAGTGGCAATTCCAGGAATTATTCTCTTGGGGTACAATTAGTACAATTAGACCTACAAATCCCCCTCTCCCCCTGATTCAAAGTTGAAACATGCTTTTGGGGTTACGGGATACTGATTTAAAGGGGTCAACATTGCCCAGTGGGGTTGGGGGATTTATTCAGGTTGAGCAAAGGCTTCAAGCTTTCCATCACAGACAGCTATTTTTCAACTCGGTAGCGTCGATATGCACCCAGAATTACATCCTAACTTTTTATGCCTACGATTTGTTGATACAAGATTGCATTTATTTTACAGCGAGCGATGCATGAGGTGCAGGTGGGGGCGGACATAGAGAGCAAGAAGATAAAATAATTGGGATGCTTATTGTTGACATGTAGCAACATGTCACCAAAAAGAAGGCACATGTTTAAATAAAGTTATAGTGAATTCCCATGTATTTAAGATATCATTTTTATGTCTACTTAATATGTTTTTTCTATGCTTAATACTAATTTTATGTAAATATGATCACTAGTATTAATCATTTGTATTTAGCATTGATGCTTATTCTTACAAGTCTCAATTTACACATTGTAATCATATCAATACACAACCAGCTGGATATGCTATCTACTGAAGACGAACATGATGCAAAGTGTGTCCAATTGCCTTAGGCGTACGCTGCTTCATTAAAGTGAGTGTTGTCTTATTTATTTGTTTGTTTGTTTGATTGTTTGTTTGTTTGTTTATTTGTTTATTTAATTATTATTTTCTTATTTTTCTAAATAATTCAATTGTTGAAATAACATGAAGTTTATTAAATATACTGAATAAAATTTGTAAAGCAAACCACTAATTGTCAATTTGACTGTAGGCCAAGACCGTCTAATTCCTATTAGAATGGGACTGTTTCCTCAAATAAATTAAACCCAAATTTTGAAATAGGTAGGGATGCAAAAAGGACATTATACCGTTACCAATTTCTGTGAATTTAATAGCAATCGCTCAAACAATTACGGACTTAAAGTAAACCCAAGTGATGATTTTATGAATAAAAGTACACAGAAAATAGCTGGAATATTGCAAAAAAGTGATCGTTCCCTAAAACAGTTGATGTACACAATAATTGTTGTCATTGATTATAATCGATGGTGTGAAGTAAAATTATTTCTGAGTATGAATAAAATCGGTCATGTCGCTATGGAAATACAATTATTTAAACTAATAGAAACATTGCCATTTGTCACTACGAGAGACAATCTTGGACAATATTGTTGGAACACTAAATTAAGAGGTAAAATCCAACAATATTCTCGGAGTAATTCTGTTATACCCTTCACAGAGGTATTCATAGTGCATGATTTTTAAGAACAACGCATACTACCGATGTAGGGTATAACAGAATTATGCCATTTTATTTATTTATGCAGTCCATTAAACTGATTATGGGTCTGACTTTTCTCATTAGAGAACCACACCGCCATGGGGATATATTTACCTGGTGAGCAATTTTCAAGACGAATGCTATCAAGTGCAGTGTCTCCCTCGTCCCCATATCCTCTGACTGCTACAAACTGCAACTGGAAAGGATCTGGTAGTCTCCCTAAAAGAACCACATCACCAGACCACCTGTTTGGACAAAAATAAATGGGTAATGTACTAAACGTGATATGCGCATTTCAACCTGATAAATATGGTTCACGATTATGTCCTCGGATGACAGATGCCTAGATGACCACAACCAAATGGTGTTTTGAAAAACAAACACTGCATATGTATTTGCAGCACCATATAGTATTTGCGTATTTGCAGCACTATTAGTAATTCAAACCGTGAGTGTAGAATAACTATTTTTGATATGAATGGAGCTATGAGGGATCATGTATCTAATGCAAATATAATTCATTGTATAGTAAATGATCAAGCACAAGGATAAAGTCCTTTGGTCACTGGCATATGTTAGAGACTGTGAACAATTGCCTTTTTCTTATATGTATTTCTTGTTTCCAAAACAATTTGTCTAGATTCTTAGCAATACTACTGATATGCGGAAATTCTTTATGACTTGAAGCATTGACAGGGTTCAACTTAGCAGTTAGACTCAAATCTCTTAATATTTTGTCAAGTTTAAATTAAACCTTTCTCCGTCCCTGTGGCAATTCAGCCAAACAAGTTATAAGGTCGCATCATCCTACATAATTGGGTATTGCAGTGTGGAGGACAAATACGGATAAGGCCAATGAAACTCGATTCTGAGTTTCCCGTCACATTTTTTAAGCTCATAATGAGGCAACTATTTCATTATTCATTATTTGATTAAAATTCATCATTGTAAATTATTTTTCATGTTACACAGCGCCAAATCATTGATTCCTATAGATGATTTACAACAGATTATTCATTATTTGATTACAATTTATTATCGTACAATATTTTACATCATGCATCAAATCATGCATCCATAGTTTGACCATCTTTATAGATGTTTTACAACAAATTGAGAAAAGAACACAATTTGTTTTTATCAAAAATGGAAAATTTTAAATTTCTACATTTGCCAGAATTGATGATCAGGAACTAATGAGGGAATCCTTACATTTTCATTACTTGCCTGATGCTCTACCCCTAATGCTAAGATAACCTGCTGAAATCATTAGGAGGATGTGACAGATATGTTGACTATTGAACATTTTGGTAAAGTCAAGGTCAAGGTCTAAGTGTAAATAATTTAAATTAAAATGAAAATAATGAAAGTTTTGGCCATTTCTAAAACGTAACGATGGTGGGTGACAGGAAACTCATGATTGAGTTATAAGGGCCTAACAAACACCTACGTGTTTCCTGGAAGGTCTCCCTCATTTACGTCTACCTGTTGTTTTCTATTGTAGTGTGTGGGTAGGTTAGGGATAAACATCACTAACTTTACTTCATAATGACACCTCATTATATAGCAAAAGGGGACTATTGGTTCAGGGAATATGACTTTTATGCGCTCACATTATTATTGTTAGCAATCAGTAGTATCACTATCTAAACTAGCATCCTACTCAAAACTATAAATCAGTTTTGATGTGACAGATGTTGTATTCCTTGACTGTCAATTCGTGGTACATCCTCTGGTGAAAGACATTCATACATGTAGGTTAGACAGGTGTAAAGATGCTGTTACATATTCCTTTATTCTGTTAATAGAGGATTTTGTAACAGGTTAATTCTGCGCGGTTTTACACCAAAGATAAACTCCATTTTCTTCTATCAATTACTTCAACACTACTGCATACACAGGTAACTGATAGAGATATCACATTTTAGATTATGGATTTCAGTTTAGCTAATTTCAATAGAAAATATATAAATATATACATATTTGAATATTAACAATAGAGTACCTGCAAATAATGCCTTGTTATCCCAAACTCCCAAACATTCATGTTTTTACAGGTTACAAAGCTTTCAATGCGGCCTGCCCTAAAACAAACGACTTGATTAATATCCTTCCAGAAATAACTCAAAAATCCACCTGCTTCACAGGCTATTACAATCTCACTTTGACTGTGCTTTGATAATGTTCACTGAATAATGCAACAAAACATAGTACTGAACCGCTAGTCCGTCGGCCCGCTAGTCCGCTAATCCGTAATTTAAAAAAATTGTACACCAGTCAAAACAAAATTAAGCCTGCTAATCCGAAAATAAAATAAGGATCGCTAGTCTGAAAGCCTGGTACTAGTGACAGACCTATTCTATTTTTCAGCAGGAGGGCCCTATTTTCGAACTAGTGGCCTTTATTTCATTTTCGGACTAGTGAATCACAAGGTATAGCAAAATCACTGTTCGGACTAGCGGACTATCACCTGTCGGACTAGCGGACAGGAACCATTTTCATCTGCAAAATAATATTGAAAAGAAATTAATAATCTATCATGGTGTTTTCACCAGCAGGATGACATTTAGAATTGTGGGGGTTGATGTATACAATTTTAAGATGGACATCATAAGTCAAATGTAATTCTAGTATCCAATCTATATATGATACTAAATATGGATCAATACATCCAGCCTAGTTTTCATTTGATATTTAACAGATGATATGTTGATCCATGTTTACTTCCCACCCACACACAAAATCCAAAGACTATATCCTTGTTTTCTCCATAATTTGCATACAAGCTCTCTCACATGATTCCACACCTCCAAATAAATGTGTGATAGCACCCAACACTAGCCTGTGTTTTTAATTAAAGAAGGCTCCCACCTCTAACCATTAATTTAAATGTACAGAAAAGGTATACAATGCTCTTAATATGAAAGAAATTTGTGTTATTTGTGATTTGTAGACTATAAACTTAATATTTAACCAAAGAACCCTGGTATTTTCTGTAATAGTAAGATTTGACACAACTTTTCTCTTTTCACCTCTTCTAGAACAAATGCACCGAATATAGCTAGCAGACAGCAATTTGGAGAGTGTACTAGTATTCGACGTCCCGTTGCGGGGAAAAATGAAGGTCAACCCATCCAAAATGGGTGTTCTTTTGATGGAAGATATCGGTATCTTCAAAGAAAACAAGGACTTGAACAAACCAGTCGCTCGATAGCGGAAAAAATCAGACTTTAATTTGATCTCTTATGCATGTAAGTCAATGGCAATTTAATTGGTGGTGTGGAACCACATAGAACTGCTGCAAACCTTATTAACACGTCATGGATGGGCTCTTAAAAGGGGTAGTATTAATTCCAACCTATTTTGATATGGATGTACTATACTGGCAGAAATATTGATAACAAGCCCTTGCATTATATACCAATTCAAATAACAAATAAATGGTACCGAGGAGCGATATTTGAACAATTTGAGGTTTAAAATATTTGCAACTAACCCTATACTTCAGGTACTTCTGTTTGCAAGGTTTATGGTTACGACATTTGGGTGGGGGGGGGGGGGGGGGCCTGTTGCAAACAATAAATAAACCACTGTGAAAGTTCTCTCTCTTTGCAAGGGATCCCCAAACATAGGTATTTATTTTATCATAAATGCCATTTAATATTGGTAAGGGGTTCAAGGCTCAGTCCTCACACACTTGACAAAATTCTCCTTCCGGCTCCCCCTCCCCCACCCCGGGCTTCGTCTTCAACCTTCCCCAGATGTGATGTTATCTAACTCATCCATGTCAGTTTTGACCTATTTATAATGGTTAATTGCGTCAATCTAATGCTACGCAAGTGGAGAATTTTTGTTCTGCATCTTTTGCTGCAGTATTTGCATTTCAAGTAATTGCACTGAAACCCGATTGCCAGGCCAGACCATCCAAAAAAATTGAATGAGATTTTTTTTATTATTTAATTTCAATTTTTAATTAGGGTACATTTTTAAAATGTATGAAGAAAAAAAGAAGAAGAATTTTTTTTAATTCCATGAGAAAGAGCATTAATGACTGATATGTGATGTGATCAAGCAAAATGAGTCAGAAGTCAGGAATATTGATTTTGAGATTTAACCAAACAAAGGATACAAATTCCTTTGTTTCATATTGTTTTACAAACCCTTTAATCATCCATATCTTAAATTGGAGTTAAATGTGCATTTTGGATGGGTTTACTCCATAATACAATCCATTAGAAAAACTTTAAATGTGTGATATTTTCGACTTCAGGCTCAATTTGCTTTATTGCATCATACATGTAGTTACTAAACTGTGGGTGCCGTGCCTCCTTGTCGATGCTGGTGTTCATAGCCACACTTGTACAAAAATGTAAGTTCTGTATTTGCATGAGAGTGTTGTGCCTCTAGGGTAACATCGCAGACAGTCTTTTAGGGTATGTAACTGCTGCATATAATGTAAGGTGATATCACTATTTCTGATGTGATCAAGCAAAACGGGGTCTGAAGTTGAAAATATCACAATTTTGAACAGACGCTTAATTCTAAAGATATTATCAATTGAAGAGTATTCAAAGAATTTCTACCCTTTATTTGGTTATATCTCAAAATCAATATTGGTGACATCCGACTCATTTTGCTTCATCACATCATATTTGGGGAAATGAAATAAGACTGAAGTCACTTTTTTGCTAAATAACTTTCTGGTAACCTACCATGTACTGTAAAAGTGGACATTTCCGTGTGTGTAATTTTTCTCGCTTTGCACATTTTGAACAATTTTACTTGTTTTTATTTTCGAGATTTTGAGCTTCCTTACAATAGACCTACATACAAAATGAACATATTCACGATTGCTGATTTTAGCACAAAAAGCGTGAAAATAAATGTAGCACATAATTGCCACTTTAACAGTGTTTCAGCTCAGTTCATGGGCACCTCACCAGTAATCCACCATGGATTTTGGATCGTAATATGAGCACCTCCATGAATATCAATCTGGCAGTATGTATTCATGGGATGTACTCCTGGGGTTTATATTCCTGAGAAAGATGTATTCCTAGGGTGTATTCATAGTCTGTAATCGTGGTGTGTATTCGTGGTGTGTATTCATGGTGTGTATTTGTAGTGTGTATTTAAGTTGTGTATTCGTTATGTGAATTCCTGGGATCTCATGAGCATAATCCACTCTATACGAATACAACTTGAATACAAAAGTGTATTTGAATACAACATGGAATGTATTCCTGCCAATGTAACTCATGAAGATATCTTTGTATTCATCTAATATATTCAAGATGTCATGAGGAATACATGTCAAATACAGTCATCACAATAAGTAACTGACCAGGTAATAAACATGCTGATAACTCTAAAAGTATACCTCCTACATAAACATATTTAATTATAAAGTTGTTGAAAAATTCCTCTTCTTGAATTTGAGATATTACACGCTAAGAATGGTTGATTAATAAGGAAGTTACGATCCCAAACGTTAGGGCAAGTCTGATTTTCATTTTAACATTTTCTTTTCAACACGGCGAGAGTATGACAGGTAAAGCGTGTGTGCCGTATTGATCAAACGTAACAATGCCACCGGCCGACTATCCAACAACAAGGCCATCGACGGGTGAATTGGCACTACCACTACCAGTATAAATAATTTGCCGGTCTGAGTCCCCGTGTTGAAAATGAAAATGTGAAAATGAAAATCAGACTTGACAGTACATTTGGGATTGTAACTTCCTTAATAATCAGCCATTCTTAGCGTGTAATATCTCAAATTCAAGAAGAGAGATTTCTCAACATATTTATAATGTAATATGTTTATGTAAGAGTTATACTTTTAGAGTTATCAACACATTTATTACCTGGTCAGTTACTTATTGTGATGACTGTACATTCAACTGTGGTAAGGGCACCTACCTATCTCCCTGGTTTCCATCTATCTTCCAAATGTCTTTATCCTGTCCCTGATACTTCAGAACCACCGCTAGACTACCCATGTGAGTTCCATTCATGTGGTACTGGAAGTGTAGCATACATTGAGGCCCACTCTCTGCATACAATGGACTGATCAGGTAGGATTGGGTCCTGTTTGCTTTCCCTGTGGCATTCACATAGATGTAGTGACTGGATACTGCAAGTGAATAGGATCAAGGATTAAATTATGTACATTTTTAACAGAAGAGTACTATTGATAGGAAGGGGGGAAATCTCAACTTCCAACACACAATTATTAAAGGTGTATGTTCCGATCATTTAAGCTTTTTTCCATCAAAATATTTTGATATCAGAAGAAATCCATATTTTCTCATTATTTCTGAAAAATGTAAAATGAAGGTTTCATTAGTAAGTATAGGCCAAAATGCAGTGAATTGCTGTAAAAGGTGGTAGTTTGTGTACCACTCAATATATGGGCAAATTTCATGTCATTTTGTGCTTCTAAGATAAGAACCATTGGAGTTGTGCAACTCAAAAAAACTTTGGAATACGACTATTTTAAGGATGAATCTTCATAGAATAGAAAACATGAAGTTGAAAATCAGGCTAGCAATGGGAACACCTACCTTTAAATGCATGTGTGTCAATGACATTAGGAACAGGAATGATTACACTAGGGCCCTAACCCAATGCCTATCAATGCACAGGGAAAAAGTTGTCATTTGAATGAAAATCTATAAATTTTTGTATTTATAGCTGATGACTTGATGCTTAGACAAACTAGACAAATCTCACTTTTCTACGATATAATGTCCACAGGACATGGTGCACACTGTCAACATCATAGGGAGTTTATGCCCAGAATGGAATTGGGGATAAAACTATAAGGGGAAAGAAATGAGGAAATCTTGGGGGAAAATACCACCCTGCTGGCAGCGGGGTTTGAACCCAGGTCCACTGGCATGGGAATCCATGCCATATCTTAGTCCACTTCTGAGTTCTCAAAATGAACTTTTCCTGTTGACACCTGAAATAATCATAACTTGTGCAGTTTAATCAGTCAAGGGTGTGGCGCGTGTACTTCCAATATTTACTCTTAGGCCCCCCTGCGAACGTCGTGTCCAGTTGTCGGAGTAGGTCGTGTTAAAATGCGTGCGGACAACTGTCGGGAGAAGAGGAAATATTGTTGGTATTTTTATTGCTGCAGGGTCTAAATTTACGCCGATTACATATGCCCGTCTGAACATGACTCATCATCATCATCTGTTGTCCTTGGACGGAACAATGGAAGCAGCTTAGTACCACCATTTTTATGTGACTTCTGAACCACGAGGCAATTGAGACTAAGTACCTTGCCCAAGGATACAAACATGTTGGCTGGAGCATGGCTAGAACTCACAACCTTTGTATTGTGAGTCCTGCACGCTATCCACTAGACCACACATGACTAATGTAGGATAACACTAGCTATTTTAATGTCAATGGATTCAAGCACCCTAAATTGCTACAGCAAACCAGACACTTAAGTTTGATACAGACCTTCAGGAATTCTTATTAAGCCCAAACTGGCAAGTATAACATGATTGATGTGACATATCTGTAGTGCTTGGTATTGCGCTGATGAGTAACCTATGGCAACACATCTTTCTGAGTGGTGAGCGGCACTGTGAAATACGACTTACGAAACCAGGTTGCAAATGTATGGGATAGGGTTTCAAAGTACACCACACTAGCTGCGTTCAGACCTGGCTTTTAACTCAGAGCTAAATACACCTATCAAAATATGTAAGTTCCCCCCTAGCATATACTAGAATATTTCCAAAAATATTTGATGAATTTAAATAATTGTCAGCTAGAAAGATGCACCCAATTGTTAGGCACATTTTGATACCAAATTTGTTGGCCTTGAGACAATGCAACGATAAGAAATTGTGCCATTTACCAATTTGTATACAGAAAAAAAAGTGGCACTAAATCGCACCGGCTATGGCTAGATTGTCCATACATCAATAAGCAGATCATAATCAATAAGCAGATCATAATCTTGTTTGTTAAATTTATGGACAAAACCAGCCATAGCCAGAGAGATTTAGTGCCACTTTTTTTTCTGTATAAAAATTGGTAAATGGCACAATTTCTTATCGTTGCATTGTCTCAAGGCCAACAAATTTGGTATCAAAATGTGCCTAACAATTGGGTGCATCTTTCTACCTGACAATTATTTAAATCCATCGAATATATTTGGAAATATTCTAGTATATGCTAGGGGGAACTTACATATTTTGATGGGTGTACTTTATGACCCATGATAAAATATGAATAAAATATCGAATTTAACTCGACTGCCTGTCCCCAGAGTTAAGTTCCGGATGTTAAATAAGAGGGGGTGCATGTACACAAAAATCTATTATTGATGTTTGTATCATTAAACATAAACATGTTGAGTAATGGAAACTCACTATTTCTGACATGTTTAGCTCAAGATTTAAACCAAAGCATGCACAATTTTAAGAAAAGTGAGACGAGTCGGTATTAAAATGTTTAAAATACCAATGTTTAAAGTAAAAAGTGAGCTTGGAGTCAATCCTAATGAATTTCAATGTGTTTTTAGAAATTCATGAGGCCTATATATGTTGAAACATGCTAATATAAAATATTATACACGCATGGCCTATGTACAAACAAGGAAACCGAGCTATGCGTAAAAACAACGCACGAGTGAGAAATAAACAATATTGACCCGGAAGTATTCAGCAGCAGGTCAATTACATTTGCGAAAGGTCACATTTACCTCAAGCTATCATACTGCGCTGTCTACACAGTGCGTTAACTCAACTTGACTGGTCGAGATAGGACTTTACCGCTGACTGTTGTCAGAGGTAAATTGGCCGAGTTAAGATCGGGTTAAGTTAACACAACTGTTGTCCACACGGGCACTAACTCGACCATTCTCACGAATTTAACTCGACTCTTCCTTAACTCGACCTTTAGTTCGAGTTAAATAGCCATGTCTGAACGTGCCTACTGGTTTGTAATTTAAGTCCTGTAGATGTAACAATGATAAATCATACGTCATACAGTGTCCATTCATGGTCCATTACAGCAATATCTTTTTACCGTCTATGATCCAGGGATATATATAGGCTAAACTGAGAATTATGTTTAACCACGCCTATTAAAGATTAAAAAGTCCAAACATGGATTTTCCCGTACCATCAGGCTCATTTTTCTAAATCCAAAAAGATGGATTATTTCATTTATTTTGAATTATGTGGGCTTGCAGTGTTCCAATAAAGCTTCTTCCTAGGTGCCATCGTATTTTAATACGATGGCACCTAGGAAGAAGCTTTATTGAAAGAATTACTCCAACAGTTTTCTTGAAAAATTATATGATACATTAATGATACAAAGAATTTGTTGATGGTTTTAATAGGACGATGAATATATATATAGGATGTCTAGAAAAAAAGCTTTTGTTTTGAGCATTCGGCGCTTACCATCAAATCCTGAATCTGCAAACCCACCAGATGGTCCTGTACCCGGTGTACCTGTCTCTCCAATGTGAACCTGCCAACCTGGTAGTCCATCGGATGTTTCTGGTCTTGACCAGTCACAGGGTGATTCAAAATCACAAGATATTCCTGTAATTAAAAATGAGAAAAGAATTACCTAATTAGGTATCTTTTAAGTTTTTTGATGTAATTTGTTGCAAACCAAAAAAAATCTTTCTTTTTTTAAATAACCTTTAATTAACATACATTTTTATATCCTCTTGACAAACCATGATTATACTTTTGTCATAATTGCCCCTGACGAGCTTTGTCTCTAGAAAAATAGTTTGGATATATCAGGAAGGTATCTCGATAATGTTAATGAGGCAATTACTCATTTTGTTAAGATAAGCATACTCATTTATGCACTTATCAATTGCATCCCCGGCCCCGGGGGACCCGGGGATAGCGGGGATTAGGGCCGGGACGTACAAATTGCCCATGTGACGTCCCGGGTACAATCGTGTACGGTCCCCGCAGGGCCGGGCACCATTTTTTGTACGTCCCCGCTACAGTTCCGGCCCCCCTTGGCCGGGACAAAGTGTACAGTCCCGGCCACCCAGGACAAAGTATTCACCCGGCTACAGTCTCAAGGTCGCTTATTTCTGTCTGCAACTATAACGGAATGCATTCCTATGTGTTCCCCATGTGTTATTAGGCTTATTTCGTCAAGCGCATCGCATCTCTAACTTATTTATAGCAAGCGCCTGGGGTGTACATTTGTGTACCTAAGCGTAAGTCCCCGCTACACGCCCCGGCTAGCGGGGCACAGTTTGTACGTCCGCGTACACTCCCCCGCATAGCCGGGCATCATTTTTTGTACACTCGTGTACAGTCCCCGCATGGTCCCCGCCATGCCCCGGGTCCCGGGCTTGCAATTGATAAGTGCATTATCTATAGGAATGGAGGATTCTACTTGTTGTTATGCTTTTACATTAGTTTTCCAATAGTAACTCATGCTGGGAGGTTATTCAACATCATTTCATATATTGTTTTCCAGTATTTTATTTAACACTTTCCATGCGGCAGACGACAGTTCCAGAATTTCACAAATGTCAACATTATTGAATTTCATCACCATATTTGGAATCACCATGAGAAATGTATTAAAATTACTACAAACATGCTTAGTATTGGTTCAGTATTGATATGACTTTGAAAGTTGGGAAAGGTTTCTGAAAAATCTGTTTTGTATATGGTAAAATTAATAGCCGCATGGAAAGTATTTTAATACTTTATCTAGCCATTAATATAATATAAGTACCGGTAATTGAGCATTAAAACTACTTTAAATGCCCATTAATCGATGCCTCAGCAAAACATCACATTTCGAAATATCAGTGTTTATTTTTAACCATAAAAAGGTGAAAATTAGGGAAAATACTTTTAGTATTTTCCCTAATTTTCACCTTTTTATGGTTAAAAATAAACACTGATATTTCGAAATGTGATATTTTGCTGAGGCATATTTCATCATCGATTAATGGGCATTTAAAGTATAGTTTAAATGCTCAATTACCGGTACTTATATTATATTAATGGCTAGATGTAATGAGTGACAGGAAATTTCTGCTGTTTAAACATAAGCTATTAGTGACATCAATATTCAGATACAAATTAATCATGTTGTCAACTCAGCTGGTTATCACTGATACACACTGGATTGTTCAATTCTTTATACAGGGATAGACGAGGCCTTATACCAATATTCTCCTTTCAACTTTAACACCAATTACAGCGAATATAACCCTAACTCTATTTCACCACACGGCAACAGAATTTTTTTCTGACACCCAAAATTCACCAGAAAGGTCACCCCGATCCCCCCGGGATTTGAACCACGGACCTCCAGCATCAGGGCCCAGATCCTAGCCACTACACCACGGCTCCCAGTCGACACTCGGCGAGTACATTCGCCTCGTTATATAGCATGGGTCTGTTTTGTAGCCAAAAAACCTTCACACCGGGTTATAGAAACACTTTTTCCGCACAGTTGCCGTATGGTGTAGTAGAGTTAGGGTTATAAGGATTTTATTTCAGTAAAATTTCCTCAAATTGAAATAATTATAGTCTGAAAGGAAGGCCTTATCTCTAAATGTAAAGGAGTGTCAAGAGTAGAATGAGGAACATATTCTGAAGAGGTAGAATTTCACACTACAAGGAGAAGACAGCAAGTTGTGTGTCTCAAAATAGCAGGTTATTTACTCTTAAAGGGGCATTGAGAGATACGTATGGGGGTGCGCCCTCAATTATCCTGGAAATTAGGTTTTTTGCATCAAAGTAATACTTAGCATCCCCGTAAGACTTTTGCCCAAGGGGGCGTTTTCACCTAAAATTTTCGTAAAAGGTTGCCCCAATTTTTTTCCAAGTCAGTCACCTCGTGAATTTCACGTAAGTGGGGGTGGGGGGGGAGGGGTAGAAGTCAAAAAATTTCGCACGGACACAAAATTTCGCAGTCCAAAAACCACTGCAGTCAATGTTTTATGATTAGTTTTACTATCATTGATATTCGAAACTAAGAAAAACACAATTTTTACCTTAAAAAAAAAAAAAAAAATTCAAAGGGGGGGGGGGGGGGGGGGGGGGGGGGCGATCGCAACCGTCGCCCCCCATCTGACGGGCCTAGGCATATACGAACTACCATCTGAAACAGTTTACCAACATTCGCTGTTTATCATATAAAATTTCATGATTTTCTTAGTTTCGATATAATCATATCGAAACTCAGTTGCTGAATTCGGAAGTTATGCATCGTTTTTCTCACTGACTTTCGGGGCGAATTTTAACCCGGAAGTGCCGTTATTTGCTTATTTTATGAAGGCGATGTCGGAATTGTATGACATTTTGGATTTGGGCTATGTTGATGATTATCTTTACGTTATTTGCTCATTTAGTATATCGATACATCTCTCAATGCCCTTTAAAAGAGCAAATAAACAATCATTCTTTTCTAGCTTTTTTTAAATTTAAATGTTACCACTAAATATTTGTCAGTAATTAAGTTTGATAGAGGGCACTCTCGATCGAACTCATTTACCCTATGAAACGGAAGTGACGTGCTTTAGATGTTGTTTGCATCCATGTCATGACTACCGGTTGATGAGCCAATCAGAGGCCGTCTTCCAAGTCCCGCGGGTTTTGGTTCTATCTCCAGTGCCCATTTCATTTTCATTCGCTTGTCGGTTGTTCTACTGAGAGGAAGTATTATTTACGAATCGGCGTTGGATCATTTTCAGACTGGTGGATTGCTTGGTCTTGGACATTTACTAGCTTTCTAGTACCATCTGTGGATGATCTTTTTCTAAATTAACCTTTTCGTGAGTAATATTCTTATTAAAAACGGTTTTAACTTTTGTCAGTCAAACAGTACCAAGTTTGTCTCCGATTGTTTGTTGACATTCAATTCATGATGCCACCTAAAAGAGGCACAAAGAGGAAGGCAGGGGACCCAGCCTCTCGTCCAGCCCCTTCCCAACCAAACATTCGCCAAACAAGGGCACAGGCAAGGGCAAAGTCAAACCTAACGTCCGATCCGGGAGCGTCTACTTCGCGTTCAACGGGAACGGAATCTGTGCGGGAATCTGTGACTGTCAGAGGAAGAGCTAGAGGAAGGGGAAGGGGAGCTAGAATTAGATCTACAAACCCGCGGATTCAGCGTGCAGCCTCCGCTACACAATCTACTGCTTCACCAAACGTATCAGTAACACATAGTGTTAATCGCAGCAGGCAAGCTAACTCTGCCGCTGTGATTGACGATATGGTTAATTCCGGGAGACGAGCTGCGAATAACGGAATTTCGCAAAATATTGAAAATAATGGTGAGGAAGATGCGATCGTCCTAGAAGTGTCGAACGAGGAACGTTTTGAGCTAGAAAATGTTGACGGACAGCAAGTTGGATCCTGCGAAACAACGGACAACAACAGAACCCGTCATCAAGTATCAAGCCTGTTTTTTGGTCCACCAGCCGCCGCATCTGCAGCTGCTGCTAGTGATGATCGCCAATCAAGGATGGACAATGGAAGTGGTGAGTTTTCTACTCGTACTCGTTCTAACGTTTTTTCAGGCCTTAACGATAATCATTCTGCCACTCAATTTGCCCCAAGTTTGGAATTATCTAGGCAGGCAATCACATCTATTTGCTCTCCTTTGGGCGATGATTTGCCCAATTCAATCAAAGATAAAATTGTGCGAGGGGACTTTGTAGAATTTGGAGCCCTTTGTGAATCCAATGTCGTAGATAATTTTCAATCTTCAAATGAAATGGCCTTGCGCATCGACGGCTCAGGGCAATTAATTCTCAAAGATACAAAACCTACTCAGAGAATTACTAGCATTCATGCATGGACTAGTTCATTTCTAGTGTTCTGCGCAGTATACTTAAGAGCACATCCAGATAGAGCGCAGGAATTATTGAAATATGGGCACATAGTTCGCACGGCAGCTTCAAGGTTTAAAGGGTGGGGTTGGAGAAATTACGACATCCAATTTAGAATAAGACAACAACGCCACCCTGAAAGATCTTGGGCAATAATCGAGGGTGAACTCTGGACGATGTATGTCGCAGTCCCTTTTACGGTCAACCTCAATCAGGATAGTTTTCGTGGCCCCAGTAAAACAAGTAATCAAAACCAACAAAAGGCCTCTCATGCTGCATCGTCCCAAGGTCGCAGCAATCCCTACAAAGGTAGCGACTCGCGCGTGTGCTTTGCCTATAACAGAGGATCTTGTGCTCGAAAATCGTGTCGCTTCAACCATGCCTGTTCTACATGCCATAAAGAAGGACATGGAGCCAACTTGTGCACCAAACGGTAATCGTGCGGCATATTACCCTGAACCAAAGGTGCCTTGTTCATCCACAACTAAAAACTGTCTATGTTGCAAATACCCATCGCCTATAGTTTTACATGAACTCTATTATTTTCTGAGTTTATATCCCAATAATATTGCGGCATCTCAAATTAAGGAGGGTTTCACTAATGGCTTTAAATTGGGTTTTCAAGGTGTTCGTCATTCATTTGAAGCGGTGAATTTAAAATCAGTTCTTAACGATCCTCCCACAGTGTCTAGTAAATTACAGAAAGAAATCGGCCTTGGCCGAATGGCTGGACCTTTTGAGAATTCTCCGTTACCAAACTTATTTGTCTCTCCAATTGGTCTTGTGCCTAAAGCTGAACAAGGGAAATTTAGATTGATTCATCATTTATCATATCCAGAAGGGGGGTCAGTTAATGATGGGATCGATCGTGATCTATGTTCTGTACACTATGCCAAATTTGACGATGCGGTTAGTCTAGTGGTTAAGGCGGGGAAGGGAGCTCTTTTAGCCAAAGCAGACATTGAATCTGCATTTAGGCTTCTCCCAGTCCACCCTAATGATTTTGAATTATTGGGCATTAAATTTCAGAACATGTATTACATTGATAAAGCCCTCCCAATGGGGGCTTCTTGCTCACCTGCCTTTTTTGAGATGTTTTCTACTTTTCTTGAATGGGTGGTCAAACATGAGTCCAATTCAGAACTAGTGACCCATTACGTAGATGATTTTTGCTTTGTAGGCGATTCCGATATCAATAGTAAATTTTCGTGTCAAAAAATTGTCGACTGCTTTGAACGAATTTGTGCGAAATTAGGTGTTCCCTTAGCTAAAGATAAGTCTGTGAGCCCAACTACCAAACTCACTTATTTGGGCCTTGAAATTGACTCAATCAATCAAACAATTTCTATTCCTCGCGAAAAGGTAACAAGCATTGTCGCCAAGGTTCAAAGCGCCCTCAACGCTAATATCGTGACCCTTCGAGAATTACAATCCTTAATAGGCTCACTGTCATTTGTATGCAAAGCGGTATCACCAGGAAGAGCCTTTTTGCGTCGCTTGATAAACCTTACTTGCAAAGTTAAGAAACCTTGGCACCACGTATCGCTTTCCAAAGGCGCTATTAGCGATCTTAAAATGTGGCTTGTATTTATGCGTAATTTCAATGGCAGGGCAATATTCCCGGAACAATTTTGGCGCGAGGACACAGATTTGCAGTTGTTTACCGATGCTAGCGGCGCAATAGGTTTTGGCGGCTATTTCCAAGGGAAATGGTTTCAAGGCAAATGGCCTTGGAATCACAAGGACAACACACACTCAATCGCTTGGTTGGAATTTTTACCCATTGTGGTTGCTATGGTGTTGTGGTCAAATATTCTCTCAGGAATGCGCATAATAATTAGATCTGACAATAGTGCGGTGGTGTCAATAATTAACAAACAGTCCTCCAAATGTCCACTCATCATGAAACTTGTCAGGTTTTTTGTCCTACAATGCTTAAAAACTAATGTGACATTTACAGCACGCCATATTCCCGGTCTCGAGAATAATATTGCAGATTCTTTGTCACGATTTCAGGACAATCGCTTCCGGGAGCTAGCCCCAGACGCGGATGTAGTAGGAACAGCTGTCCCAGAATTTGTATGGAGGATTTAGAGGCTGAGACCCGGCGATTGCTTGATGCTTCCATGGCAAAAAGCACACAAGCTACCTATATAAGGGGAGTTACTAACTTTGATATTTTTCGTACAGATTTAAATTTAGATCCAGAATGGCCAGCACCTTTGCAACATGTTTCTGCTTATATTGCGCATTTATCAATATTAGGGAAAGCCCCATCTACTATAAGCACATATATATCTGCACTCGCTTACGTGCATAGGATCAATGGCTGGGATGACCCTACTGATAATTTGGTAATCCAGAAATTGAAAGAAGGTTGTAAGCGTCAAGGATCAATGGCTGACAGCCGGCGTCCTATCTCACTTCAAATCTTAAAACGTCTGTCAGAATTATTACCTGCCTTTTGCAGTTCAAGTTTTGAGGTTTTCTTGTTTAGAGCGGCTTTTTTATTAGCCTTTTTTGGATTTCTCAGGGTGGGAGAATTCACTGCACCATCAAAATCTAATGATGGGGATCATGTGTTATCTGTCAAGGACCTCTCCCTTAAATCTCCAGATGCCATGGAAGTCAAAATTCAATCATCCAAAACGGATCAAAGAGGCAAATCAACCACTTTGGCATTTGTGTTGGGAAGCGACAAATGTATCTGTCCGGTTACCGCAATGCTTGAGTACATTCATGTAAGGCCTCTCCGTGATGGCAATCTGTTTGTTCATTTTGGAGGAGATCCGCTGACTAGATATCAATTCAATTCTATGTTAAAAATGGGAATCAAATTAATGGGCCTTAACCCTGTGCATTTTAGCACTCACAGCTTCAGGATTGGAGCAGCTACTTCGGCAGCTATTAACGGAGTTCCAATTGATCTGATCAAACGTATGGGTCGATGGCAGTCCTCTGCAGTCAAACTGTACATCAGGCCTCATCGTGTGCTGCACTCAAACTATTGGGTTTAATTTTTGATTCATCAATCTATAGTCAATTTCATAAAATTTCATGCATACATTATACATCCATTCCATGCTTAGCCAATTCCATGCTTAGCTTGTTTTGCTTTCCTTTATTTGCTTTTGCTTGCTGCCTTTCTCGCTTATATAATTAACTACAGGTGGATTGAGGACATGGATATTTGGTGATAGTATCATCCGTTGGGCTGGCGAACACCAGACGCAACTAAATGGTGGTGGATTGGTATATTGGAACGGTATTGGTGGCGCCCGTATTGCAGGTTTAACCAACCGTCTTAGCAGATGTCTTCATAAGCGGCCGTTTCCAACCACGTTGATCCTTCATTTGGGCACAAATGACATTTTTGCGGACCAAATCCATATTATTCGCCAACGTATTGTGCAAAATCTCGCAGCAGTACGGAACCTCTTCCCTCTTTCTCGGATCATATGGTCCTTCATCCTCCCTCGCTGGAAATTCAGAAAGGAAACACGCAGAGGGGCTGGTTACGCATGTGCTCGCAACTTAAATAATCATGCATATCGCATATGCTCTCAGATGGCAAACACACACGTCATATGCCATTCACATTTGTTTACCCGTGAAAATATGCACTTATATCGGGACGATGGTGTTCACCTAACAAATGATGGTCTCATGCTGTTCAGAGATCACCTAGAATCAGCTCTCGTATCCTTTAATGCCAACCCTGATGTCTTCCAGTTTCCATGAATAACTCTTTAACATTTACACTCTACATCTCCAGACATAAAAAAAAGGGGGGGGGGGGGGGTTGTCAAGTCTCACCATGCTCTACTTGTGTGGATTAATCTTGAACATTTATGGGTTTAAATCCCAATTATTGACTTTTTACGATCATAAATATAAATATCAACGAGTAATGATTAAAGAAAAAATTATATACTTATAAGGTCAAATCTTATACCAATTACTATTGGCTAATTCACGTCCAATGGTCAATTAAGATAAGTATTATGTATTTTCAATCAATAATTCTCACATTATTTTTGGTATCATTTCCTTCAAAAATTGAACAGTACGGATGTCTCCATGGGGGACTTAATGAATAATTAATTAATTAATTAATTAATTAATGAATTAGTAAAATTCTGACATTGGTCATAATCATATTATCACTTTTAATTTAGGTTTTTGGTACTTTACTAGGCCTTTTAAAAATTGATTAACCGAAGCTGTTTATGAAACTGAACAGTCGATATTTCCTATTAATATTATGACCTTCAATCATGGGACTCTTGGTCCCACCTGTGTTTTGAACTTAAGTTATAAATTAAAATTATATTTAAATGTACTGGTATGATATCAATTAATTCAATTCATCTATATTATTAGATGTTCAATAATTGTATTATCAAATATAATTTGACATTATTGAATTCTGTTGTATTTAAGGAATAAATCCTCTCAACAAATAGCCGACCAGCTATCTATCACATCCCCCGTGTCTTGTCCAATTCCGTTATCTGAGGTAATTAAGTTTGATAGAGGGCACTCTCGATCGAACTCATTTACCCTATGAAACGGAAGTGACGTGCTTTAGATGTTGTTTGCATCCATGTCATGACTACCGGTTGATGAGCCAATCAGAGGCCGTCTTCCAAGTCCCGCGGGTTTTGGTTCTATCTCCAGTGCCCATTTCATTTTCATTCGCTTGTCGGTTGTTCTACTGAGAGGAAGTATTATTTACGAATCGCCACTCCCACCCACCCAATTGTAGCTAGGCCAATTTGCCTGGTTAAGTCCTATCCATGTTTCAAATTATTTTTTATTTTTATTTATTTTTCTTAAAATTTATTTTGTCATTATTTTAACAAAGTGGTCTCAATCTCTTTATTTTATAGTGTTTATTTATTTGTTTGTCTTTTTCGGATTTCTTTTTGTTTCTTTGAAACTTATATCAAAAATATATAATAAATTCTGCCATGTGGCGGGCCATGTTTGTTGTGCACCTGGGTCCTTCACTTTTCGGCCCTGTTGTGGACCTGTTGGTTGTGCATATTGGTTCTCATCCCGTGGTGCCATTGATCTTTGGTATCTTGGCCCTCATCCCCCGGCCGGAGCCTCTGTTCTTTGTGTCCTTTGGCTCCCGTCCCCTATTGGAGGGCTTTCGTAGCTCTATAGGGTTTTTCCCATGTCATTAGTCGAATCTGTTCCTAGCCCCTACAGTGTGTTGGACCGCTGTTGGTCGTGCATCCTGGTCCTCCGTGGCTGCCATGTTGGTTCGTACTCTGATCTTTGGTATCTTGGCCCACGAGTCCTTTTCCCGGAGCCTCTTTGGGGTAGGCTCCCCCCAGTCCTCTTTGTTCCTAGCCCCTACAGTGTTTTGGACCGCTGTTGGTCGTGCATCCTGGTCCTCCGTGGCTGCCATGTTGGTTTGTACACTGATCTTTGGTATCTTGGCCCACGAGTCCTTGTCCCGGAGCCTCTTTGGGGTAGGCTCCTCCTGGCACCTCTTTGGTAGGTAGCCAGCCCCCCCTGGATACCTCTTTGGGGTAGGTAACCAGGTGGGTGTGTGGGTATTATATGGCTTTTGGTGATTAATCTTGAACATTTATGGGTTTAAATCCCAATTATTGACTTTTTACGATCATAAATATAAATATCAACGAGTAATGATTAAAGAAAAAATTATATACTTATAAGGTCAAATCTTATACCAATTACTATTGGCTAATTCACGTCCAATGGTCAATTAAGATAAGTATTATGTATTTTCAATTAATAATTCTCACATTATTTTTGGTATCATTTCCTTCAAAAATTGAACAGTACGGATGTCTCCATGGGGGACTTAATGAATAATTAATTAATTAATTAATTAATTAATGAATTAGTAAAATTCTGACATTGGTCATAATCATATTATCACTTTTAATTTAGGTTTTTGGTACTTTACTAGGCCTTTTAAAAATTGATTAACCGAAGCTGTTTATGAAACTGAACAGTCGATATTTCCTATTAATATTATGACCTTCAATCATGGGACTCTTGGTCCCACCTGTGTTTTGAACTTAAGTTATAAATTAAAATTATATTTAAATGTACTGGTATGATATCAATTAATTCAATTCATCTATATTATTAGATGTTCAATAATTGTATTATCAAATATAATTTGACATTATTGAATTCTGTTGTATTTAAGGAATAAATCCTCTCAACAAATAGCCGACCAGCTATCTATCACATCCCCCGTGTCTTGTCCAATTCCGTTATCTGAGGTAATGTAACCAATTCTGTGTTTGAAATATAACCATATTTATTACAAAGAGAATACTAGCTTGACACAATAAAAATAACACAGAATCATTAATAAGTGCAACGTGAAAAAGTACACAAATCTATAAATAGAAACACCTTGACATTCAATTTTAAACAACACAAACCTACAAAAGGACCAATAAATCATTTTGCTGGCATTCCTTCATAAATATTGATTTCCTACTATGAGCCGCAACTAGCGAGGCTAGGGTTATCCTTCACTGCGTAGCTAATAACATAGATTGGCCATAAAGTGTGCCCCGAAGGAATAATCTATCTAATATTGTTTGATGATAAACATATTGAAAATATACTACAATGTATATGGCAGAAGACAGAAGATAAACAGAAGCTATAGTCTATTTGGCCATCACGAGACAGTGACGTAACCGCGTATTCTACTAATTGCAGCACATAATGCGCGCGCATACTCGCGGCGCTGGTGTATGCACTCGAGAGTTGAAAGGCGGAAGATACATACGCGTGCGTAAAAGCTGCGCCTGTAAAATTACGTCACTGTCCAGAGGAAGCCAAATAGAGAATAGTTGGTTGTTGTCTGCTATTCATTACTTCATGAATATTCGCCATAGCAGCGTACCAAGTGCGTTCCAATCAAATTAATCGTTAGATGAGAACGTGCACGCCGAGCGCAGGTTACTAATAATTGCCCGAAAGTACTGCGCCTAAGTGAATGATTGTTTTGCCCATTGACCGACCAATCAAATTAAAGCCTCATGCCTAAACTGAATATTCACTGAATTATGAGGAAACACGATTAAAGCTTATTTCTGATTGGTTGAATGATAACAATGTTAATAAGGGGATGACCTGATTTGGACATAAACAGAAAACTAATTAATTATTAGCGCGATTATATCGGTACAAATCAATGATTTGGATAAATATGCATCTTTTTCAGTAATGAATGAGAATAATGACTGCTTAACATCTGTTTTCGTGAATTTGTTTTTGAAATCCTCGGTTGTTGTTCTGGTAATTCGGAATTGTTCCCCAGACCGGAACAAAAACCTCTGATTTCAAAACAAATTCACGAAAACAGTTGTTGCGCAGTCATTATTCTCTAATCATAAATAGATATACTCTATTTCTCGTCCTATGGACAGTGACATAACTTTGCAGGCGCAGAGTTTACGCAGATGTATGTATCTCTCCGCATTTCTATGTGTGCGAAAATATGCCAGCGCCTCGAGTATACGTGCAATTAGTAAATGATGCAGTTACCTCACTGTCTTGTGCTAGACAAATAGACTATAGTTGCCCCGTGCTACTTGTCTGCCATTTTGGTTTTGTTTCCTGCTTACTTCAAAAACTGATCCATGTAGTTGTACGGTTTTTGTTTTCTGCTATCCTCATATGACAGCATAAGACTAAATCATAAATAATGTTTGTTTCTTGAAACAGGTTTCCTCTAGTTGTTGTATTCAGATAATGGATGGAACTATTATGCTTTCTCCAGGAGATGGCAAAGACATGTTTGTTCTTGTTAGTCCAAGGGGGGGATTTTTTTCGTTTTGTCTGACTGATCCACATATTATTGAATTTAAGATTCTTAACATTTTAAAATGTTGAAAATGTTTGAAATATTTTTGAAAAATTGACAAAAGTGTTTTCAGCTTTCTTCAGATGATAGCTGAACTAGCTGTAATCTTCAGATCGTCAGAAGATAGCAGAACAAAGTTTCTTTTCAGGTATCTAATTTTCTGCTAGCTCAGGAAGATAAATGAACAGTTTCTTTTCTACTATTTTCACATGATAGCTGAACTAGTTGTTTGCTATCTTCGGAAGATAGCAGAATAAAGTTTCTTTCAGATATCTAATTTTCTGCTATCTACGGAAGATAAATGAACATAGTTTGGTTTCTGCTATTTTTACATGAAAGCTGAACTAGTTGTGTGCTATCTTCAGAAGAAAGCAGAACAAAGTTTCTTTTCTGGTATCTTCATATAATAGCTTGATAATCTTTCTATTATCTTCGAAACATAGATGAATAAATTTAATATTCTGATATCTTCAGATGAAAGCTGAATTATTGTTTCAAATGATTTTAAAATGATGTCAGATATTATTATTTTCTGTCTGAAAGTATCTAAATCATGTTGGGTTCGTAAATCTTAAGAAGAAATAATATAGGACAAAATATATTTTCTGAAGACTACTTTGGCTATCGCTTGCAGAATCTCCATTCTTTAAGTAATTTATCTAAGCCTACTTATGTTAAGAACAAGTCTGTTTCGTTATTGACCACCATTATATCATCTCATGTTGAAACCAAAAGGGATTATGGTTATGGATAAACAAATACTTCTAATCGTCAGTGTAATTATACAACTAAACCACAGGGAATAAAGTCCAATATCTTAATACCTTATACTATCGGGCTTGTAAATATTTCAGAGTTCCTCTTTATGGTTCATATAATACCACGGAATAGTACACACAAAGTGTATTAACCTTAACCCATATAAAGACACATGCCTAGACAAGTCTCTATCACGTTTCATTTTGCCTTTTAATATCAGAGCCAACAAAACATACATGGAATATATTGTTCTTTTTTAATAGTAACGTTTCGACTCCTTACTGAGCTGGAATCTTCATCAGCCTGGCAACCTTCTCACTGGTCCTTTGTTGTATTAGGACAACCCGTCGTGCGAGTGCAACAATAACGTATCTCATTTTGCTGTATTTGCAAGAGAAGCATTTTTATGTTCTTCATACTTATTGTGTTTTTGAGTATGGACGTATAAAGATTGTTTTCTTTGATGATATAAATTGAACATCGTGTCATAAAAATAGATATGTTATTATTGCACTAAGAAAATATGAGAAAATATGAGAAAACAGAATCCATACAAGAAATTGTAAGTGGTAGATACGATAATATTGCGCTCAGCATACTATGAAAGCAGAGTGCAATTCTAACGTATGTGATAGATACGTTATTGTTGCAATCAGAATAATATAAAATAAAATAAAAGTGCACTTACGACTTTGTTTTTTATTAATTAAAACATAATTCATTTATTTTAGAACTTCAAAATTAGCTTAAAATTAGCGCAATTACCTACTCTTTCAACAACAAAAAAGATTTCGCCAAAATGTCACTTACGACATTGTTGCACTCGCACAACGAACTCGCGCCCTGTAGAGGTTGGACTTTCCATCGGTTTATACATAGATGTTGTTTAAATAGTAAGCCCCCTCATCTTTGATAATAGTGTGTTGGTCTCAATTCAAGCCTGTCATTACGGACCATGTTGGTGCTTTAAATTGGGACAAATCTAAAATCATTGATAAAGTAGGACATAAAACCATGCGACAGCTCAAAGAGGCCATTTGGATCAGCCGAAGATTACCATTTATTAGTTTAGTCAAAAGAACAATGTATTCCTGATAATCTATAGCAAGTCATACCTAACTATATCACCACGATTGTTCACATTACAAAGCAGTCATCTAATAATCCTAATGTTTTGGTTCATTTTGCAACACGTCGGTTAGCATAGTCAGCCATTATAGGTCTCCTTATATCTGATAAGCCATGACAAGCATATCAAGCAAATGATGCTAATTTGGTGAAACATTAATTAAGTTGAATAATTGGGTTTGTACCTTAACATTTTCATGAAATCCAATTGGTCATGGTTCAGTGATTTTACCCAGGATTTAATCCATCCTGATGAGAGTCCTATCTTTTTATAAACCCTGTATAGTCTACTTGAGTACTGACCACATTTGTATGATACCTCACTGTTTCTTGGACATCAAAGAAGGGACATTTCACACAGTCCACATGTCTCATCGTGCTACTAATTTCCAAAACCTACAAATTCCCTGCGGCAGATTTGAGCAAATAGCAAGTGTCGTGTGAAATCTGTAACAGTTTGGGGAAAACGGAGACTGCATGTGTGGAGAGATTTGATGCTCAGGGCACCAATTAAGTGAACCCGACACTTTGGGCGTACAATATATAAGCCAGTCATACCCCGAGCCCTAAGAGACAATTGGGCGGTAACATTCATGTATGTCTCGCTTGATAAATTATTTATTCTATAGGATCAAACACAATTTCCTTTCACCCAAACTGAAAAAGTACAGACAACATTGATTATTACCATTCACACTGCCAATGTGTCTCGTAATGTAAAATGAGCCTTGCTACCTCAATACCAGGATTAGGTGGAGGGGGGTATGTATTTTCACAAATTTATATATGCTATAGCTTTATTTATGTTTGGAACCTTTACGGATCTGTACAGTTTATCTGCAAAGCTCTGCAACAACATCTTGATTTGAAGATGGAGGTTGTGTATTAGTTATTGGGCATACACCCAGACAAGCATGATTTGAATAATACTACAGGGTGAGTCAGAAAGAACAGGCACTTTTTACGCAAAGGTGTCATAACAAATTCAAGTATGCATATTAAAAACCAATGGTAGCACTACAAAGACCTATAATTTGGAGAAGAGAATTTTTTAAAAAATCGACTATTGTGTTATTGTGTTACACTCATTTTAATACAGCCCCAAATGTTAAAGCCAATCCACGGTTGGTCGAGTTATCAAGCCATTCCAAGGCATGAGAATGGAAAAAACTGAAAAAAAACTGAAAAAACTGAAAATGTGCGTGAAATCGGGCTAAAAAGGCCAAAAACAGGCTGAAATTAAAAGAAAGTGCGGAAATTTGGACCAAAAAATAAAAGGAATTCCTTTTAAAAAAGGAAAATTCTCATGCCTGCATTCCTCAATTTATTCTAATGAGGTTTGCTCTCTGAATCAGCTAAGGTGCCTCTTTTCAGTTTGCTTTAAAATTGAGGCTTTTTATTACTTATATTTCCACAGTTCTAAATTTTTAAGATTTTGCATCTAACATTCATGTGCCTTTTCAGGTTTGCCACTAGTTTCATTGATTGGCATCTCTGAATCAGCCAGCCAACAATACCCTGTGTTATTGCCATCATGTGGATTGGCTTCAAAATACCGGATTCTACTAAAATGGTTGTAACTTTATGACGCAATGTTTGACTTCAAAAAATTATTTTTGGAATGAGAGCAAAAATATGGTTATAAGCACTATCACTGGTTTTGTAAATCCAGGCCTGAAATTTTGTGGTGCCTTCGTGTAAAAGTGCCCATTCTTTCTGACTTGTTTCAAGATAACCCGCTAAATGTATAGGACATCTTTTGAATAGTACATTTGTGTGTAACACTTGTATTGAAGGTTGTGCGTTGAATTGATCTAAACAGCGAATACTACGGGAACAAGAACCTTTTGTTACGGGCCCGCATCAGTGAAGTGGATTACCTCGATCTACGTGCTTGGTCAGAATTTCTATTTAAACATAAATTCAGGCTGGATTTATGAGATTTGCCCTTTAAAATACACATATGCCTTCCAGAGTAATAAATGATCGATTGGGAACACCAGACATAAATGACTGTAGTGCAAAGAGCTACAAACAATAATCTACTGTTCTATTAATTGGCCATACATCTCAAATTGATGGAACAATAATAGTGAAATAATTGCAGCTGAAGGCCAAAAAGGAGACAGTTTATCTCAAATACTTGCACGGAGAGGGTTTTTTAAATGAGCCTTTTAAGGTTACAAGATAGTAATCGAAACAATTAGTTGATTCTGGACCATTTTGAGAAAAATTACTCGGACACTTTTCATTTGAAAGGCTTATAAATATGTCAGTCTGTATCAATGAAAAAGTCTTAACGCTTTCCACGCGGCTATTATTTTTACCATACACAAAACAGATTTTTCAGAAACCTTTCATAATTTTCAAAGTCTATCTCAAAGATTACTGACCAAACCCTAGGCATGTTTGTACTTATTTCAATGCATTTCTCATGGTGATTCCAAATATGGTAATGAAATACAGCAATGTTGACATTTTTGAAACATTTTGTGACATTTTGGCATGTCGTCTGCAGCTGCCTGCCGCGTGGAAAGTGTTAACTTGCAAAAGAGCTGTGGCAAAAGTGTGGGTAAAAGTGGATTAAAAATAATTGGAAATTCTTAAGAAAATTTTGAGTAGGAAAAAAGACTCAATTCAACCAAAAGCATAACAAATTATCATACTACTCAAATACCACGGGTGGGTGTAAGATGTTTATATTGAATAGCTAATAGGTGTTTAATATGCAAGACCATAACTTGCTACACATTAGAGCCTAATCAGACAAGACATGAATAATAGATTCGCAGACAGTGGTTGAAAGTAGGTTAATGGATTGAAAATGTATTTTGTCAACATAGTGCACTCACATACCATTTACCTCTATATAATACTCTTTGTGATTTCACACTTATGATTGATACAACAGCTCATATAAAAGGGCTATTCACATAACAGTCCATTAACAAAACAGTCAATATGCTTTGCAATAGATAGCTCACATTAACCCTAACCTTCCTGGAACCTACGATTCACTAGGGCAAAAAAACAATGTCCACGCGCATGCTACAGCAATTCATTTGATGACGTCACCAACCAAAGCTGATATGTGTGATATAAAATTGGATGGATTGAGCTTTATACACAAAGATATTGGTCGAGCTATGAGTTTTAAAAAATATTGTGCGAGACGCAGTCGAGCACAATATTTTTAAAACTCATAGCAAGACCAATATATTTGTGTATCATGCGAAAAAATCCATCCAATTTTATCATTATTATGCAGTGAGAATCTGACTTTACAACAACAACAAAAAATTTAAAAAAATTAAAAATTTAAAAAAATAAAAATAAAAAAAAATCACCATGATATTGTAAAAATATCGATAACATTTTTTTTTGATTTTTTTTTTGATTTTTTTTTTTTTTTGATTTTTTTTTTTGATTTTTTTTTTAAAAATCCCAAAAATTTCTCACAAAATTGCAATTTTTTTTTAAAAAAAAAATCTAAAAAAAAAAAATTCTAAAAAAAATGTCAAAATATTTCAAAAATTAAAAAAGACAAAATTAAAACAAATAGTCTACTGCATTTTGTGACTGCTCAAATAAAATTGGCATATTAATACACGCTTTACAGTGTTATACAGTATTCATGCAGGTAACCAAACTGACCAAGTTCACTGACCAAGTGTGAATAAACTTGGTCGACCAAGTTCACTCCAGTGACATAATGTTCAGAATAATTGGTCTTTACTAATGCATTGCAAGTATGGGACGGAAGATTCGAACTGCATAATAATGTATGAAATCGCTGCCCGGGCGAGCGTTGGCATGATAGCCGAGTAGTGATTATTTGGGTAAAAAAATCATACTTTTTCCCCCTTACCAGTATCCACACAAAAACATAGCCTGGCTGGTTAGGGTTAAAACACACAATTGTCAGTGCATGTTAATACAAAGCAATAAGTTCAGTGAACATGGTGAAGTTCACTAATGTGTATTCTACAGAAGATAGCAATTGAACACACAACAATACACGCTTAATGCTTTTGTCCGTATATAGCGATAAACACACCACCGTACATATCTCATATGATATACTCAATAGCTAACAACACACCACTACATGCACTGGATAATATCTTCAGTAGATAGCAATCAATATAACAGAACTATTTTAATTAGATAGAAATCAAATATATCAATACACAAACATCAGACTTGTGCTATCTTTAGTGAATAACAATAAAAAAAAACAGTATATATTATGAATGTAATGCTATCTTCATCAGATAGCAATCAACACACACCAGTGCACACACCACATGCTATCTTCAGCAGATAGCAGATAGCAATCAACACACAACAGTACATACACCACATGCTATCTTCAGTAGATAGCAATCAACACACAACAGTGCATACACCACATGCTATCTTCAGTAGATAGTAATCACAACAGTACATACACCACATGCTATCTTCAGTAGATAGCAATCAACACACAACAGTGCATACACCACATGCTATCTTCAGTAGATAGTAATCACAACAGTACATACACCACATGCTATCTTCAGTAGATAGCAATCAACACACAACAGTGCATACACCACATGCTATCTTAAGTAGATAGCTATCAACACACAACAGTACATACACCACATGCTATCTTCAGTAGATAGCAATCAATATGTATAAGTCCATACATTAAATACAATTGTAAGTAAAAAGGAATCAACACACAAAAGTACATAAACTACAAGCTATCTTCAGTAGATAGTATACAAATATGGACTGCTCATAAGGGAAATGATTTAGGGGTTATATACGCCTACCGTAACATTGTCACGGTAAAAACCCACACGGGCCAAAACGCCAAACAATTCTACCTGGAAATATATTGATTCCTTTAAATCATTTCAATGACTTAATTCCTAGCCCACTATGGCAACTGGGGTTGGACTTGGCCACTGCGTTTTTGCGAGACCAGTGGTCAGCATGTAATGATTTAGTGGCAGTAGTGTAGTGGCAGCAGTTTACAGTTCTAGATGCTTCTTTACCTTTCTACTTCTTCTTTTTTTCAATTTCCTTTTTGTCCATTATCCTTTTTCTTTTTTCTCCTTTCCCTTTTTTCTCTTTTCTCCTTTTTCTTTTTTCCCTTCCCCTTTTCCTTTTTTCGCATCAGTATTGGTATTTCATGAGTATAACATTATATAAAGCACAAAACCCCAGTTTTTAGTTTTTATCACATTAAATCATATGAAATCCTGATTGGAGAAGATCATAGTTTTACAGCAGGGGCAAGGCTGTAATACTAATGGCTACTGTCAGGGTATTGTTTATATTGGCAGACAAACCTAATCCCCTTATTAGAGACAGCCAACGTCTGGACAAAATGCGAATTTCCTTGCAAAATATAATTTCCCCCTCTAAATGGTAATTTATTTATTTATTTTCAAATGCCAAATTTCTCACCATGGAGCTTTCAAAAGTGTCACTTTTTCCATACCCTAGCAGGCCTCTCTGCCACACAGTTAGTGTATACCCATTGTGTATCCTTAAAGGGGCATTAAGAGATGTGGTGGAGGCAGCACCCTCAATTACAAAAATATATGATAACAACTGGGATTTGTATATTTTTACAATTGTATAACATGTATGAACTTACACCTATAAGGATTAAGAAAAATCAGCCCTCTTTGTACAACAAAACATCGATTCAGTATCCCCCTGCAACACGTGTGATAAATATCGCGAACCATATTTGCATAGAGGGCGTTTTTCAATAAATAGCGATGGTATTGTTTTAATCAAGTGTTGCTGTATTTTTGTTAGTAGAATTAACAATAATGGCCGTTTTTAATGTTCATCTTGAATTCTGAAGTTAAGTTTGTGCCTGTTTAAATCAATTTGTAATACTTCAAGTTCACTGCTACAATATACGAGGGTCATTCAATAAGTTCTACCTCCTCCCTCATAACATCGCTAATATTAATGTCAACCTCATGACATCTGTCATGATTATAGCTCCGAATCATAGCTACACGTGTGTAGTAAATGATAATTGATATCTGTTTTACTTTTGTTATGACGCGGTCAAAGCTAGAGAAAGATTTTGGACAACGGACACAGAAAATTACCTTAAAAATATACACATGTTTTCGGGTGTTTTTTCGTATTGTATGGTTAGATATAAGAGCATGGTTTAAATACTGAAAATGGAAATGAATGAATGATATCTGAATATTTTACAGTATTATCATGTATAGATACGATTGTAAACAATATTAACTCTTGTAGGCTTGCAACTCAAATGTATTGCTATGCCTTTGGCATACCAGAATACTGCCATCAGTCAAATTTTCGTTGTTACAACTTAAGCCACAATGATGCCTCGAATGTTAAATCTTTACCATAATAGTCACTTTATGAGTTTTACTTATGTGCAACCTTCAGAATAGTCAATCAGGTAGTCAATGATAGAAAATTATCGCTTTGACAGACTTTAAATCCCTCCATTTAGTTCAATACATTGAAGATCGCTTAGTTATCATGAAAGTCAAATTTGACTTTTACAGGGTTCTCTAGGGGAGGGGTAAACTAAATGGTTGTCCTGACCTGGATCTGGCTAATCAGAGGGCATATTTTTTCCAAACCAATCAGTCAACTTTATTGTTTACAGTCTGTTAAAGAGATATCTGACATTTAGAACGGTAACAATTGACCGATAGGTATGTTTTGCCTCTTACAATAGGCCAATTGAAAAGCACTTCGGCGATATTTTGCTGTTTTTCATCCGTTTCCGTCACACTAAATCGAGGTTTGGTTCTCACTGCATGTCCGGGAAACTACAACCAGTACTCAGATCAATTTACATTGGATTTGTAGCTGAGGTTCCAAGCTTCAATCGTGTGATATTTGATAAGACTGGCTCATATAATAATAAAGTTATGAGGTAGGAGGTAGAACTTATTGAATGACCCTCGTAGATACTTGGTCACGCTTTCATTACCATGCATGATGATATTTCAATTACTTTAGCTTGATACAAGTCCCTGGACCTCATAGTTCTGTAATCGAGATGTGGTAATGATATACTGATAACACCAATCTACATATTATTATTGTCCAAATGTGTTATTTTATGCAAATAAGATGCATGTAGGTGTATCAATGTTCAACTATATCCCGTTATCAGATTTATTACTCGAGGCTTTTTAATTATCTTTTGTATCGGATTAAATTAACATTTTCATTATCAGAAAATAAATAGTATGATTCTATGAGATATATCCGGGTTCAGTAAGATCAACAGTACCGGAAGGAACAGAGCTTATCGGAAGCATACAATTTACACATTATTTAACTAGAAGGGAATTTTAATATGGTTGGGTAGGAATGGTACACCAGTGATTGAAATGAATCATCAGTGGCAAGGGTCAGAGCTGGAAGATCAAATCTTGCCCTCCTCTTTTGAGATCATGTCTATTTATTTACTGTATTCATATGTGACAAGATTTATTGACAACGCCTGGGATATTTCATTTGTTTTTGTTTTTAGTAATTAAGTAGTGTAACATGTACATGACGAAGTTGAAGGCAAAGCTTCATGGAGAGTAGTAGTGTCTATTGTTATTGGGAAAACAAGGGTAGGGGGATTAATAGGGTTAGGGCAATGTCAGTTGCTCATAGATTAAATATCATCCATTTTTACACACAATATTATTTCACATCTGTCTTTAGTTATTTCACCAATACAAGAATGACTGTATCAAAACACTAAGATAGAATTGAGCTAATAACCCCTTTTTGACATGAACTCTTTCTCACAGATTAGAGTCTTCATTAACCCTAACCCCTCGTGGTGCATGTTTTTAGCAATCAAGCTAACCGAAGGGGGGGAAGACAGAACAAATAAATACAGACAAAAAGGTGTGTGCCACCCCCGGGGATCGAATCCGGGCCGCCGCGGCCGGAATCCCAGTTATCGTGCATTACGCTACATGCAATGTTAGAAAAAAGTGTTTGACCACTTTGTAGGTGTAATGTAAATTGTTCACCCTTCCCCCCTGGGGCCCTGATCAATGTTGAATTCCACAATTTGCCCACCATCAGCACTGGGCCTCGCAACATTGATCGGTGGGGAAGGGGGAGGGATATGAGTAAGGGGATACTTCAGGCTACCAGAAACAAGTTTTGATTTTCACGTGACTCAAATAGCGTGCCTGTTATGGTCCGTAAAGCATGGCAATTAGGGTCAGTGTTCAAACACCTTTTCTCTATGATTGTGGGTAGGGCTCCAAAATTAAATTTTCGGAGCCTATATGTATCTTTGCGTGATTGCGCAACTGGGGAATGCTGTGCTTCTGTTGGATTCTGTTGGATTTAGCAGTGTTAGGGTTAAGCCATATTTTGTATTCATTATTGCTTTCTGATACAAATTGCAACATTTCCTGTGACACATTTCTATGTTAATTTGAGTTGGAGCAGAACTCTCAGAACATGTCTGGCTATGTTGACAAATACATTTTTCAATTAAATTACAAAAACCTGTTTTATTTGTTAATTGCAATATATCGTGTATGTTATTATGTGTCATTTTGCATCTCAAGAGGTCGATATAATGTAGAATAATGAATAATTAGCTAAAATGATGAATAATGAATAATAAATAATTAAATAATTGCCTTACCGGCAATCCAAAGATATGAAATTGGAACCTAGGCATCGAGTTTCATATTAGCCTATGCTTACACATGTGCTTACTACCACCTGAAATACTAGAGCTTTATTTGCAATCTAGAAAGAGCTACAAGCAGCTCAATGCTGGTACATGTAGATCCTACTTCCTCGTAGAGTAATCAGGACAGGCTTAGTTTTCTATAGTAAAATTACTGGGCTGGTTATAGACAGGACTCACATGTGGAGGAACTTGTGGTTTAAATCCTGGCCCAAGCAGGGGTTCCCCCTCCTTTATTTTGCTCATTTGCTGATACTTGTTGGAACACACCTATGTGGTAACGGTTTAAGGGGCACTGAGAGATATTGAGTTGGAGATTTTCCTGGACATCTAATTTTTTGCACCCATGTAAAATTTCATGATCTGGTTATTTCGATGTAATCACATCGTAATTATCAGCACCGCTCACCACATAAATGGCTTTGACCAAATTTCTTTCACGCGACATCATTCAACCCTTTTCCTATAAATCATTTCACTTCAGGGTTCCTATACACCTTATCCTATTAGAACAATTCATTTTTTCCAAATTTCATTTTTCTCGGCAATCTCTCAGTGCCCCTTTAGGCCAAACAAAGAAGATAGTCTGTCTCAGAAACATTTTGCAAATAAGCTAAGTGCTGTGCGATTTTCTTTTTTTTTAGAAAATAGGCTATGAGGTATGTGATTTTTTTGTTGTTGTTGTTGCTAATCCAAGCTTCAGAGAACTTTTTTTTAAACTTTTTTTCTAAAAATCAAAAAAAAGAAGAAAAAAAAAAAGACAGACTATCTTCTTTGTTTGGCCTTAAGGAAAATAATGTAACCTATGTCTTACCGCATTGTTCTTCATCTGTGCCATGTAGACAATCCTCCACAAAGTTACACACTCTGTTCTGCTGGATACAATTTCCATCAACACATTGAAGCTCATCTTTTGGACATGAATCTAAAGAAATTAAAACAAAAATATCATAATTTGAATGCAAAATCAAAGGTGAAATTACATGATATAAAATAAGTAAATTGTCAGGATTATCATATTTGATATTAACCCTAACCCACAAAAGCTGCAATACCCCTAAGATCCTGAGTACTACAAATTACTATTAGTAATTTGTAGTATTTAGGTCTCCAGCTACTAAATAAATTAACAAGTCTAGTTGCTCAAAGCACTAAATACTATATATTACTACTAAACAGAAATGAGCCTAAGAACTAAGTACTACGGATTACTATGACAGTTAGTATTTTGTAGTACCTAGTTCTTTACCCATTTGGTGCAGATAGACTGAGATAGTATTCTGTAACATTTAGTTCTTTACCCACATTTGGAAAGGGCAATTATATAGAATGTAAACACAGGCAATTTGTTTGGAAACACAGGCAATTAGTTTGGAAACATAGGTAATTGGTTGCACTCTAGTAGTATTTCTTCCTATGATATGGAAGTTAGGTGTTTGATATAATTTTATTATTTGTAACTGTTTTTGTGTACAAAACAAAAACAAGATCGTTAAACTATATAGCTATTCAGTTCAAATGGGACAACGGTTTTAACATTCCACCTCTGACCTTTGTTCAAGAACTGATTTGCTTAGAGTAAATTGTGTCATCTTTGGTATTCATCCTTGATGATTACAAACAAAAACATAAAAACAAAACAAAAATCAAAGACACCCCCTATAGAAAATAAAACCAACCTCAAAAGTGCCAGTACCCTGTGCTATTACAACCCTAACTTACCTAAAGAACTAAATGTTACAAAATACTATTACTCCATACTGCACTAAAGAACTAGGTACTATACAATACTATCAGCACTGTTACAATGCTGCCAAAGAACTAGATACTAAAAAATACTACCGATAGTATTAAGTAGTATCTGGGGGGGTTAGGGTTAAGTAAAACAGGTAATTCTGTATTTATTATGATTCTAAATAGTTTATTTTACTTTTACCAAGTCAAAAATTGAGCGATGATGGTTAAAAAAATGCTCATAGAAATGTAAAGAGTTTCAAGATAACATTATGCCATCTTGAAATTCCACATAAATATCTCTCACAAAAATTCAATGCCCAATCTAATGCATCATAAACACTAGGGATCCGGGAAGGGGGGTGTACTCAGATCATTTTTTGGTATGGATGTGCCGCCAGAAAAATGGACCCATATGTTTACCGGAAACCTAAACAGATTTTGCTAAAATGTCGGTGAAAAACAACAACATTTAGGATTTTAGACCCATAAATTTACCAAAAATGGCTTTGAAAAGGGGTCATCAATTTACCAGAGGGTGAAAATGGGACCCTATTTGGCGGCACATCCTCATAACCTTATATTCAATAAGTAACCCCCCCCCCCCCCCCCCCTCTCTGGGCACTAGGGAAGGATGAAAATTGGTATATTTGTCCATGCAAGTTTGCCATTGTGAAATATCACAGTGTTATATTGCCCTTGTTGTCGTCTTCATCACCGTCATCATTGTAAATACTACATGGGAAATGCTGTCTCTTGTTATGAAATATCAATGTCCTAACAGTTTATGGGGAACTAGTGAAAATCCACACTGTATGAAGTTATACAGTGTCACCCCTAATTTCAAAACTACCTCTTTGAACATACAATTTTTAGTGGATGTGTGGGTGTTTTCCACTTTCGCATTGAGTTACAAAAACATAACTTGGCTGCTACAAGTCCTTCAATTTCTTACGCTGAAGTGAGGCTCTTGTAAAATTTTATAATGAATCCCAATAGTAGGATGCTGCGCCCCGGGAGGGGGTACTCGGATTTGGTTTGGTCGGGGGGGGGGGGGGGTTGCCGCTGGAGATTCAAAACCCATACCCATTTTTAGGGGTGATTAAGGAAAAATCGGTACCCAATTTTAGGGGTTTTGCTTCATTTTAGACCAAATTTTCGCAAATTATCGGGAAAATAGACCTAATTTTTGCAAATTTTCGCGAAAATAGACACAATTTCGCGAAAATAGACACAATTTCGCGAAAATAGACACAATTTCGCGAAAATAGACACAAATTTCGCGAAAATAGACCCATTTGTAAAAAGTCACCCCATTATTAGGGATTTCCAGCACAAAATCATACCCCACGTTTAGGGGTTTTGTGCCCAAAAAGCTACCCATTAGAGCGGCACACCCCCGTATACCGTCTTGGGTGAGTACCCCCCCCCCCCCGGGTGCTGCGCCTTTGAACAGGTAGCACTGCTTGGATTCAACCATTTGTGACCATGCAGTCACATCAAAAAGGAAATGTAAAAGGTTTGAGATAGAGGCCAATATAATTGGTGGAAAATAAAGAAAATAACAGAAATAAAAATACCCTTCGTCATATCATATCTTGTGATTACAATGTCTGACTACCTTCAACATGGTATCATTTCAAAACTTAAAATGTGCTGTTTCAAGTCATACCAACAACTCACGCCGTGCGTACATACGGTAAATTACCACGCATGCAACATTTGGCCGCGTGAAATTGCATTTTTGAAGCACGCGACTGACGGCGGCGCAGTCTGACGCAGCGCAATATTCTTATTAATGTGGAACAAAAGTTAAAATATGTGGTAAGAGTTCACATCGGTAATGTAAACACGTTCTCATTAGCTGATTTGGTACTACTACATGTAGGTCCAAATTGGCGAGAAATATTTGTTTTTTATCAATCTGCGCGCAAAAGTAATCCAAGAGTTTAAGCGTGATTAGAACATATTTTAGTCTAAATCGGCCCGAAAAAATGCTTTACACAATGGGAAATGGGGTCTTTTTCAGAAAATAGGGGTGGGGGGGGGGGGGGGGGCATTTTCACAAAAAAGATACATTAGTAAAAAAAGAAAGTACATTGGTACAAAAAAAGTACATATACATTGGTACAAAAAAACCAACAACAAAAATCTCAGATTGGGGGGGGGGGGGGCGTCCGCCCCCCTGGTTACGGGCCTGGGTTGATTCCATAATATGCACATAGACTTTCTGCTACCCTACTTCTTTAGTATAGGATTTAAGTTGCTACCTTCATGTTCAAAAGGGCGCACCACACCAAATAACTTCCCCATTGAAATACGTGTAAAAATGCCATATTTCAAACACCTTTTCTACCCTCCGGTTACATTTATGGCATACTCGTCAGCTATGACCATTTTCAGTCAAGTCTAAACTTTAATTTAAGCCTTGTTTCATTAGGGGTTATCAACCTAAATTTTTCGCTACGGACCCGCTCACAGCACCCTCACTTTTTCACATTTTCTGGCAAGTCTGTTCACATTTAGGCAGGTGATTACGCGCTGGGCATTATTTAGGTCGATAAATGACAAAAATTGTATTTTATCATTGTAGGTGCAACGGATAGGTCCCATTCCTTCATTTAAATACAAATATACCATCCCCGGATAATAAAATTGCTTGAAAACCTCAAATTTTTCAAGATTAGTCTTCATGCTTTTTCAGAACAACGACAGGATTACACAAATTGCGCATTGATTTGGTGTAGTGCTCCCAAACTGTTTTTCTTCCTTCAGACCAAGGCCTGGAGTGTTTTCTAAGAATACTCTTGTTAGGACTTCAGACTTACTCACAATTCATAAATGGGCATACATACATACATACATACATAAAATAAGTATTTGTGATGTGCTGTTCCCCGGAGGCTCAAAGCGCTTACAAAAAAATACAAAATAATATAAGTTAACATAATAATATAGAGAACATGATTAAATATGTCTTGAGGGCCTTCTTGAAGGCAATAACAGAAACAGACTGCCGAATAAATACAAGTTGTTCCATAACTTGGATGCACAAAAAGTAAAAGTCCTGTCACCAGCTTTTACTCTTGTCATAGAAACAAAAAACTGAGTTGCTCTACAAGAACATCATTTAAAGAAGTATCCTTGTGAGTGTAATTAAGGCTTGACTTCATAAGCAAACATGTAGCTTATTATTCTAAAGGTCAGTTTTTCAACGTGTTTATTCTCTCACCGTCACCTCTCTTGTATCACACCTCAGACTGAATATATATGAGGGGTCGTTACGTACAGTGTCTAAAAATTATGCGAAATTATTGATAAAAGGCATTTTCTGGCTGATGGGCAAAAGTAAATGCCCACGCATTACTTCTCAAAAACCCCATTAACCTCCTCCCCTTTGAGACTGTGCTATCTTCATGCTGGTTGTCTCTCGAAGGTTATTTTTGTGGTGAATATTAGGACCTTGACATTTTATACTGAAGCATTTACTAAGAAAACCCTTGAAAGTAGCGGGGTGCAAATTGTGTAACTATACTTGTTATTAAGCCATTTGCGTATTGGCTAACCAATCACACAGTGTCATTTGGAATCATTGTCTCATAAAAAACACCTCTTGACGTATATGATTTGTTCAAAGCTTTCACACATGTTCATTCAATGGTAAAGATCTTGTGTTTTTTAGTAAAAATAGACAGTAACTTCCCACGTGCAGAGGATAACCTTTATATGAACACGTTACAGATGTATGACGTACAGGAAACTTTTTTCAATACTTTGAACCACTTTTGGTATTATCATCAGTAAGCAAATCTGGTAGTATCAGACAGTGAAAGGTTGGTCACTAGGGTTACAGAGAAGGTAGAGGTTGACACTGCATTCCTGTGACAGTTTGTTATCAATGTTACCTAAAGTCAATTGATTTGCGTGTTGATATCCACAGCCTAAAGCATGTATTTAAATTCAAGTAACAACGTGACAGAATGCTATTATCAGTTACACATTGCCAATTAAAAACCTCCAGATTTGGCGTAGTGTCGCCTGCCTCCTAACAAAATGGATTATGTAGTGCAACTTGGAACTTGGATGTTGACAGATTTCAAATGGCCGTCCTTAGCGAAATACAACCACATGAGATTGCTATTGTTACAGCAGACCTACAATACAAGACAAACCTCTTGTGATTCAGAATAGGTGTCCGCTGAAAGAGACGACACAACATTTTGTGGCCTCTAATTTCTCTAAATCAGTTTTTGACCATTTTCAAAGAACTTCAGGAACCATTGAATTTGTTTGGGACCCATTAAATATATGGTTTTTGCAGTCCTTAAAGGGTCCTTTATCTGAGCCAGTGCTACCCCTGCTCCCAGTGCCATGTCACTATTGCTTTATTTTATGAAAATATCTGTACACCTAATATTAATGAAGTTTGAAAACAAGAATTTACGATGATGATAGACAATGATGATGATGATTGTCATCCTCAATCATTAAAATTATGAGGATGAACTTTTCAACTTTGTTTGGCTGCAATGCAGACAGTAAAACAACTTTCTTTAAATGACCATACACGACATTTTAATGATTTCAATGTTGTTTAATTGAGCAATTAGGCTCGTTAGACTCCAATTATAATCTACTGGCCTTGAATCCCTTAAATGGTGGTGTTTTATCAAGGTGACATTTGATAGATATTAAAAGGTAACTATTGATTTTTATCTAAGCGTATCACCGTTAAATGTCAAGGTCTGCTAATTTGAATGAACAGAAAATAGATACGATGTGTTGATATCATGATGCTATCAAAGCTATCGGTCTGCGTAATGACATTTATTGACGTAAACCGGAGAAATGTTATAAAGTCTAACGTGACAGGACTATAATCAATTAACCTGAATAAATAGTCACCACAAGGGCGTTAATTTTATCTTTTCTCTATTAACTATACCTTTCCCAGTGTAAAATAGATTCATTTTGCCTTGATTCCTAGCATTAGGCGACGAAAAGAAAAGAACCCTGTTGTACGGGCCTGACCGACCCATGAGTTTAGAAATTGGTGAAAAAAATGTTTATGTGCAAATGAATACCGACCCAATTTTTTTTTTTTGCTTGTCAAAAAAAGGCAATGTTTACAGATTTTTGGGGAATTTTACGGTCATTTTCAAGGGGAAAAAAGCCAGACTGGCCGACCCTACGTGAGAGGTCCGTTTACCGGTACAACAGGGTTTCTTTTCTTTGTTGTCGCCTTAAAAGCAATATATATTACATCCTACTCTCCCAAACCATGCTCCATATTGCTACGTGATTGACCCGTGAATGAAATTCATGCCTTTAAGGTCTGGTCACAAAGTCACACGATAAGTAACTATATTGCCCAAAGTCCAGGCCCCTATCTAAAGCACACACAAAGCTGCCGATATTCATGAAAAGATGTTCAATAAAAGGAAGCAAACATTCCTTGTACAATGTACATGTATGCCATTTTCACATGTAACCCTTATGTAAGTAATATACCCCTAACCATGTATTATAGACAATTTAAGGGACACAATGTCATGTTGAATTTTTTTAATTTTAATTAATTTACTTCAGATGAACATTATGCCATTATTGTTGTTTCTACTAAAAATAACCAGCAAAACTTGATAAAACAATGTTTTAAATATGTTGGAATATCACCCTTAACCTTGTAAAATGCTGGTTGCTGCTCTACCAGCATTTTTGAATCAACGTTTTGTTGTACAAAGAGGGCTGATTTTTCTTAATCCTAAGTTCATACATGTAATACAACTGTAAAAATATATAAATCCCAGTTTTTATCATATATTTTTGTAATTGAGGGCGCTACCTCCACCACATCTCTTAATGCCCCTTCAAACTATCACAGGAGTAAAATGGGTCGCATTTTTTGGGGGAAAGATCACTGTTCACCCGGAAAGTTTTATTTTCAGGTTTGTCCAGATTCAAAATGCTCAAAAAACAAATTTTAAAACGTTATGCAACATGTCATAATTGCTCAAAGTTTTCCCTGTCAAAATTCATATTACAGTTGCAAAATTAGTTTGTTTTCTATTGATTTTTAATACGTTTATTGGACCGTATCTCCTAATGCACACTGGTGAATTAATGCTCATTATGTGGTATAACAAGTCTCATTAGCCATAGTCATGTAAATGGCCACATATGGCTTCTATTGTTCATGTTCACCATTGTTATCTAAAGCAAAGTCATGACCTCCCTCCCTGATCGATTGGTGAAGATTATTAATCAATATACAAAAAAAGTAAAAAGCTTAAGAGGCCTTCAGAAATGCTGAGTTATTTTCTTAGTTACTGATTTTGTACATAAAACTATTATGACATTATCATCTACCTAAATTGGTAAATATTTTATTTTGTGGAGAAATCTACTGGACCTCTCAATGCCCCTAGTAAATCATCCTAATGTGTAAAAAACCTACTAAACTATGGTGAAATGCAAATATTATGACTTGATACTGCACCAAACACTAGATGAATAGTGACCACTGAAATTCAGACATCCATCTAAAATGCAGCGCAACACTCTGAATACAAATAGGCAATTAATAGCTCGATCGAGAATTGACTAAAGTCTTGTACTTGATTTTTACCTGTCTTCTTTAATTTACTGACAGATTTCTCAAGCTAAGTGTTTGGAGTACAGTTAGTCACAAAAAAGACATTTGTTGTGTTTCCCTCAAGGGCCAACAAATCTTGTGGAAGTCTGGTCGTCGGTTGATTTTCCTTCTTTTTACTTTTTTTCGCTGACAAATATTACTGACAGACCGTGGTTCATGTCAAGACCAAATTGGTAAATATCAATTCGACAAATGTTTCTAATGTCATAATAGTTTTAAAACAATTTATTCAAGCAAACTTATTCAATTCAAGCAGAAATAGTAATAATTAAAAAATTGCAACCCTTATATTTGAGAATTTAGGGTTGTTCACTGATGAGAGTTACACAAGTTTTTATTTTGCCTTACTCATTGGTCTGTTGCATTCCTTTAACAGGATATCAATATTAACCCTAACTCTCACTTTTTCAGAATTTTTTCTTCAACTTGGAAAATCGGCCAAAATATCCCCCAGATCCCTGGGATTTTATCCAGGGACCTCTCGCACCAGAGGCGAGGAATTCCCCACTACACCACAACTGCCAAGGTAAGTTTGCGCAGTGTGTTGCGCAAACTATATGGGCTGGGTCCATTTTTTCATCCAAAAAAAACTTCCACGCCGGGTGGTACCAACGTGCCCAGTCGTGGTATATTGTGGTATATGGTAGGGTTAGGGTTATATTAACAAATCTAATTTTTGAAGAAAAAAAAAATCAAAAAATTGCTTCTTAACCCTAACTCTACCCCCCCCCCCCCCCCCCCCCCCACTTTTTTCAGAATTTTTTCTTCAACGTGGAAAATCGACCAAAATATCCCCCAGATCACCCCAGGATTTGATCCAGGGACCTCTCGCACCAGAGGCGAGGAATTCCCCAATACACCACCACTGTCAAGGTTAGTTTGCGCAAACTATATGGGCTGGGTCCATTTTTTCTAAACAAACAAATAATGAAATATTCACGCGGGGACCAAATGTGAGTCGGTCGGGCGACGGGAAACTAACAATTCACTTTCATTAGCCTGAGGTGGTCACGCTAAATGTCACAGATTGAACCAATGAGAATTGCTTAAACATTCTGTTAAGAATTTCATTTACAATAGTACATGGATTGAGTATAATGGATAAACCAAGGCTTGTCAAACTGTAATTTAATTAAAAACCTATATCTTAATTACTTATAAATAAGAAGAAGAAGAAAAACGCATTTTATAGCGCCTTCCATCAATTAATTTACCACGAAGGAGCTTTACACAGTATCAAAACCACAAGCATAATAGCCAATCAATCAGTAGAATTTGACATCCCCCTGTCCTCCATGCCCCAACCCACTTCTTGACCACCCCTACATGCGACCCTCTCCCCTGTCCACCCTTTCCTGCAACCGTCTTGCTCTCCCCTAACCTCTATTTCCCTTGATCCAACACCTAACTGATCTAACCTGCCTCCCACACACCATGAAGCATATAAAATGTATGAGTGTTTGTTTTTTTCTGCTATTTCTGACAAAGTGTACAGAACGTGCCGCCACAAAGATTTGTAACCATCCTAATTAGACGTTTTTTTCAATTTGACAGTATTGAATAGCATTTTCAACCTTCAATGCTTCTTCACGCCTTTTATAATGACCAAAACTAACACTGACAAAATATCCATTTCAACACATCACTAATGACTATGCCTGCAGACTAAGTATAGGCGACACTTGTATTGTCACTTCGTTGAAATCTAATGCATTACACTGACAGCCTCAGCTAATTTCCTAACTTGTTGAACTGCTGATTTGTCTTGTCCTGGTCCTAGCTAAAAAGAGGACATTATTTTGTCCAACAAATCAGTTATAGTTAAGGTACTGTTAAAAGATTTAAATATTTAAATGACTATAATAGTGGCGTACCACCTTGACTCATGGAATGGGCCAAAATGATTATAACATATGAGATATTTTGATGTTTTTAATTTTTTCCATCATACTATAAAATAGACATTTTGTTTGCACTGCACCTTAAGGTGGCTCTATTGGCCGATGACAAATTTAGATTTCCTTTAAAATCTAGTATCTTCTAGCCCTTGGTCTAACGATTCTGGAACTGAAAATTTTATTTCAATCGGACAATCGGTTGCCGAGATATGGTAGGTCAAAGAGGCATAATACCAACATCTTAGGCAACAACTTTCTTTTAATTTTCTTTATTTTTTCCAATTCCAGTTGCCATGTTATGTCCTAATTATGGCTAATTATGTATGCATGAAATATGCAAAGTAAAGTTTGTGGACTAATGAGATGAGCTATAATGATGTAACTTGGTACATGGGTAGAACACTTGAAGATCTAAAACCGTATGTTAGCTTTTGTCTAATTTTCATTTGCATAATTATAATTAATTAGGCCCTAATTAAGAAATGTTTAAACATTTGGAGGTTTGGAGAGGATATTGACGAAAAATGTGGTCTTAAGAACTGTATTTCTCCAAAAAAGAAGGGTCTAAGAACTGATTTTTTTCCAACAATTGGGGCTTTGAAATGGAAATGTTCACGATTTTTGGATTTTCAATCAAATGAGCTGATGCAGGCTCAAATAAGAGGGTGGTCTTAAGAGTGAGTAGAATAGGGTGAAAAAGGGAGGTTTCAAGGCAGCACATACCTATACCCATTCCAATGTCAGTGCCCCCCCCCCCCCCCCCCCCCCCCCCCCCCCCCCCCCCCGGTTCCCTCCATATCAAGTCAGAAACGGGCAGTTTCTACTATGCCTCACAAGGATTGTCCTTCGTAGAGCTTTTCCATTTGAAACCCATACACCCCCTATGAAAGACATGACCTTGTTGAGTCTTTCACACACATGCAGATAACCCCATTTGGAATTGACACTCCCTATGTGTGGAAGATTAACACTTTCCACGCGGCTATTATTTTTACCATACACAAAACAGATTTTTCAGAAACCTTTCCCAATTGTCAGAGTCTATCTCAAGGATTACTGACCCAATACTAGGCATGTTTGTACTTATGTCAATGCATTTCTCATGGTGGTTCTAAATATGGTAATGAAATTCAATAATCTTGACATTTTTTAAACATTTTGTGAAATTTTGTAATGTCGTCTGCAGCCGCCTGCCGCGTGGAAAGTGTTAAGATCATGTCTTCCAGGGGGTGTATGGAATTCCACTTGAATAGCTCATTGCCAATTCATCGTACAGCACCCTTTGTATGATTGGCCTTTCTACAATGTAATGTACATGTATGTGATACAGTACTAATTGTATAATTAACCTTTTTAAAGGCATATTATGTGATCTTTTCCAGAGAGCGCCCTCTATTCATGATTTTTTTTAGAAAGTAGATTTTCTTGCAGATTTACATTTCCTATCATAAATCATGCATACATTCCAAGTTACAGAGCGATACGATTCCTAATTACCCCAAAATCATGGTTTTAGAGTGAATTTAGAGTGAAAAATATAAACTGTCGGGATTCCGACAGTTTATTTTCACTCTAAAACCATGATTTTGAAGTAATTAAGAATCGTATCGCCCTGTAACTTGGAATGTATGCATGATTTATGATCAGAAATGTAAATCTGCAAGAAAATCTGCTTTCTATTTTTTTTTTCGATGTTGAGGGCGTTCCCTGGAAAGATCACATAATATACCTTTAATTGAATTAATCATGGCACTGTATAAAATGCAGCCTGGAATTAATTATTTTCTCATCTTTTTCATTGATGCACCTAGCTATATACCTGTAAATAGAGTAATTGTGAATGTACATCATGTTTTAGACTATACCAGGACTGGTGAAGTTTGCGCCCTGAGCTGCGGTGACAGAAATATATCAAGGTATAATTTAAAACAAAGAGAAATACACAGAAATATTGATGTCAGTTTTATATCAATTATTCTGCAATTTGATCTTGAAAACAACCTCTTAGGTAACGGGGGGAAAAAAAGCCTGTTTTACGAGCTGACGGACCTGTTTAGTAGAGTCCGTTGGTCGGCGTTTTTGTGTTTTTTACCTAAAATGTCACCAAAATCTGCAAAAATCAGGAAATATTTAAAAAGAATTTATCTAAAAAAAAATCTTGACAGATTTTTGGCCAAAAACGGCTGATTTTACATGATTTGAGAAAAATGTATCTAGAAAGAAGAAAAAAAATCAAAAAATCGCAAAAAGTGCGTCAGTTGGGCCCGTAAGGGGTTCGTCGCATTATTGTTTACTTTGAAAAAAGATTTAGGGAATAATATTTTGTTAATCTTTTTGTCATAAGATGATGCACCAGTTAGTATTTTTTATTCAAATTAGTCATAAAAGACATATTTTGCAAAATGTTAGTCAAAATAGTAACACATCTTCTCATATGACTTAATCTGTAATCTGGTTTTTTTAAATTTTGATTTGTCAAATGTGCATGTGACTTGTCAAATTATTTCCAGGCTAATTTGGAAAGAGCAACATAACATTTTATGTATAGGCCTAAATAGGATATTGCATTTCCTATCACGATACCATGATAAACAACCTCATCTGTGAGTCTACAATAATTAGATGGTGGATGGATGGACACTTCATCAATCCATACCACAATGTTTGTCAATTATATCTTGAAATTAAAAGAGATATTTGATTCTCATCTCAATTTTTGACACTATGCTATATGATTCAAAATAACCCCTCATTCAGTACGCACACCAATAAGAATAAGAACTATATGAGATTTCTGAGATTGGATTGAGAGACGCAATTTTTTCTCTTCTTTGATGGCGGCAAATGGTACAAAATTGGGTGAATTTTGGTTTTTTAATTTTTATTGTGAAATATTTTCAAACACTATAATACAAAAACATGAGTGCAGTTTCAAATTATGTACACATCTTGAAACTGTTTGTGTTATTTAGTTAGATAGATAGAAAGACTAGAATTTATGTACAGATCTTGAAACTGTTTGTGTTATAGTTAGATAGATAGAAAGACTAGAATTTAAAATTGTACATAAAAGATGAACAGTTGGATTACTCCATTGTTCTTTCTTTTTGTATTCCAATTTTATTTTATTGGCACTAAGTTATTTTTGTTGTTGAAATTTTGTGAAAATTGCCAACATTTTCAGGGAAATTTGGTAAAATCTGAGAACAAATGTGATAAAATTTGGCATCACATTTTAAGAGTATATACAAAAGGGTCTGAATATAGGTGTAAATGTTGGCAATTTACTTACCATTTTCAATTTACATGACTATCCCATACCCAACAAAATTGTGGGAAAACATCTTACGTCACTTTAATTTTTGCCTCTTAAGATTCTAAAACAAACTCTTCTGCTTTTGTGGCAAACCAGTTTGCTGATTCTAATCATAGATTTAACTCTGAGGATAATCTACGCTTCAAGTAAGTGCATTGCTGAGTGCTATCAGCTGAAGACAGCAAATACCTCCAAGGGTAATAAATCATGTTTTATTGGACTTTCTCCTCACTCATCCCAGCACTTATTTACTATCTATATCCATTTAATGTTAAGGTTGACTGATTTATCACATGTCTCATATGAACACAATTATCATTTGGCCACATATAATTATGTTCTGTTGGTTAATATTATTTTGCTTTTAGTCATTTAAAACATTGTTTTTTTAAATTTAGCAACAGGGACCTCTTTACCCCCCCCCCCCCCCCCCCCCCTTCTGGGTGGTTTGTAGGCCAATAAATGACACAAAATGGATGTCTGATGCCCTGGGGCTCCATGCTGGGCCCTATGGTGGGATTCTAGGCGATCATGCATCACGTCACATGAGTCACACGCTAAAAAACATTTTGGGAGACCACATTTCTCTGTGGTCGTGCAATGAGATTGGGAGAGCAGGATCAGCAGTGCAGTGCTTCTGTCAGGGTTCTGTTAGCAGGGTTAGGGTTAAAGATGTTATTGTATTTCTGTTCTTCAGAATATAATAATAATCTAATTGAGAGTTTAAGAATGTGAAGTAAAGGATGATCACATTTTGTATTGAGAAGGGAGAAAAAAACTCTTTCCCTCATAAATGAAAAAGACACATCCACTTGAAATTGAAAGCAAATATTCACTAATATTCGCTCTATTTGACTCTCAATATTTAGGAAATATCAAATGAGGTAACACTATTTTTGTTCATTCATTCTAGCAAATTCCATCATTCACTTATGATAGCTTTCCAAATGCTTCTGTCTCCAACACTTCTCAATCTCTATGACTGATTTCAGGCCTAAATTGTCATTGACTAAAATTCACATAAACCTTCAATGTATTAAAACTGGGTTTATCCTTGGCAGTAGGAGTAAGCAGTGACATTGAAATTACAGGGCAGGCCAAGCTGTGGGCTAAGCCACTATTTTCTGTTGAAGCTATCGGCTTGTTCAAACATAATACGCCAAATCTGGAGGTTTCTAAATGGCAATGTGTAACTGTTAATAGCATTCTGTCATGTTGTTACTTGAATTTAAATAAACTCCTCACAAAAAGTATCGAAACACCTTACACATGATCCAATAATTAACGGTCCGGAAGGGTATAAATTAATCAAAGCCGATGATCTAATGCATAATTTTGTCTTGCGTATTTTGACACCTCGATTGTTGAGATACGATGTTGTCATTTCAATGGACGTAGGTGCAGTTTCAACAGTGACAATCGTCCCTATAGAAGCAGGTTTGCATTACAGATAAAAATATCATGATGATCAGGTTTATGCTTTACACACGCTGTTGTGGACAATGATAGTGGACACACAAAGTACTGAAGACAAAGACAAAGTCATGGCAAAGTTGAAGTTGAATGAAAACAATAAATCTGTGTTGTGAAAGGAACACATTATCTTCATTTTCTGAGTGTATGTTGCATTTTTGTACATGTGTGTAAAGCATAAAACTTGATCCTTCAAAACAGTAAATGCAAACTTGCATTTATTGTCTATTGGGATGATTGTCACTTTTGAAACTGGACCTACGACCAATGAAATGGCAATAACTCCGCTCCGCAACATCGTATCTCAACAATTGAGGTGTCAAAATACGCAGAACAAAATTATGCACTGGCGATTGGCTTTGATTAATTCATACCCTATCGGACCGTTAATTATTGGATCATGTGTAAGGTGTTTCGATACTTTTTGTGAGGAGTTTACATGCTTTAGGCTATGGATATCAATCCCGGGATATCAACACGAAAATCGATTGACTTTAGGTAACTTTTATAACAAACTGTCACAGGAATGCAGTGTCAACCCCTACTTTCACTGTAACCCTAGTGACCAACCTTTCAGTGTCTGATGCTACCAGATTTGCTTATTGACAATACCTAAAGTGGTTCAAAGCATTGAAAAACCATATTTTTCAATCCTGTACGTCATACATCTGTAAAGTGTTCATATAAAGGTTATCCTCTATACGTGGGAAGTTACAGTCTATTTTTACTAAAAATACACAAGATCTTTACCATTGAAAGAACATGTGTGAAAGCTTTGAACAAATAATATACGTCAAGACATGATTCCAAATTACATTAGGCTTGTTCAGAGACGGCCACTAAGCTTGAGAATAGTTATTCTCGAGCTCCACTAAGCTCGAGAATAGTTATTCTCGAGCTTAAATGTTTTTTACTGCTAACCCAGAGTGTCTGTACTTAACCTCGAGAATAGTGACGCTACTGCAGTAGCTTCGAAGTTAACTCAAGGTCATGCGACTCTTCATTTTGCAGTAAGACCTGGGTCACAGGTCATAAATCTCACTCGCGGTTAGCATTACGATGGATTCACACGGCGCACACACTCTCGGTTAGCTCTCGGTTAGCTCTCGGTTAGTGCTTCGGGGTTAGTTAACCGTAAGATCTTTAAGGGTTAACATTCCCCATTTATACTTGGGTTAGTTAACCATGATCGATTCATACGGCCGTTAACCAAGAGTTTAACCTCTAGGTTAGCGAATTTGGCGCTAACCAAGAGGTTAGCATCCCTCGTGGAAAAGCAAAGCATAGTCTCAAGGGCTGTCATGAAAGTAACTCCTCAACAATGATAAATAACTTGACACTACTCCCAGAAACTAGTATGATTTGAAAATATGAAAATGATTTTGACGTAAATTGCTTCTGTGTAATCGTGGAATAATTTAAGTCGTTCAAAATGTTTGAGGGATTCCAATGTCCACTGACGCGTTTTTTCTAAAGATAGTTTAATATTACACTACATCCAGTGTTATTCATGGCATAGAGACAAGTTGTTTTCGCAACAGGCTATCAGTCTTAGCGGACTTGTCAAACATGTAAGCCGTACAGGAGCGAATGAGACAGACATAGTAAACGTATTGTACAGTATTTTAATCATCCCAGCTTTTCATTATCTCTGGTGTAATTAACCTAGCACAAAATCCTCTGTTGACGGTTAAAGGATTATATAGCTTTACTCCGTAATGGGGTATTTACACTAGTCTTACTTATGAATGTCTTGCACCAAAGATACATGTTTACCAAAACTGGCTTAAAATGTAAATAAAACTGATTCAACTTTGTTTAGATGATACAATTTTTGTAAGAAGAAAAAACTTGTTATTTTATGGCATTTCAAAAGAATGATATGATAATGATCATATAAATATGATTGATGGATTGGTCATAATTGAACGTTAGAAAGCATAGGGCCTCCTCGTATTGTATTGAGGACGTCACGATGAGTTAAATTAACACTACACTTTTGTATCAAATTACTGATTCAAAACATGAAAATACGCGAGGAGAATGTCAAAGACGCTTTTCCAGGAAAATAATTTTAAAAGGTGCACAGAACGGTTGAAATAATGTTAGCAAATTTGTATAAAAGGCTTTCCAATGTTTAAAAGGTTCTGTTTGTACATCCTGTTATTTCATAATTTCATATTGCTGTGTTGTCAGTTCATGGAATATCACCTGCTTCAAGTTCAAGTGAATCATGTGAATGGTATATTGAAATGTTGGCAAATATAGGTAACATGCATTGCCAATGTGTATGTTGCATTCAAACACCTGCTATTATCTCTGTGTATGTCAAGGTATCAGACAATGTTTTCAGATTGTTTGACTAATGATGAATCATTTTGACCTACTTTAACTCAACCAAAAATTGTCATTAAAATTGTCATTAAATCATAATTGATCTAAAATGATCTGAAGGATGTCTAAAATAAGCAATCTGGTGGCAAAAAAAACCATCCCATTATTTGTGAGAATGGATAAGTTGCGGCTAATTGTTTAGAGTGGATAAAGTATTTATTCATACCTAAAACAATACAATACATCCAAGTCTTTTAATCTTACAAATGATAAACAATAATCATGACAATACTATATATTCACAATAGTTTTACACAGGAACAACACTTACAATGTTTAACTGTTTATTTTATAGCACACTTCTTTTGTTAATCCGCCAAAGCACTGCACCCCACTTCTCCTCAACTTAAGATGACACTGAGTATAGCCACTACTTCTGACTGATGAGATAGAAAGTTTTCCCTCAAATAGCCTCATCTCAACGTATGTCAGGTAGCATCCAATCCCTAGGGATAATGTTACCTGCCTGTCTTTAGGCATTTACTTAGCCCTACAGGGAATATTGATAAGTCAATCACAACAGCGCTTAAATTGCCATGTTTTATCGTGAAATGCTTTGAAATATCAATGTCCTGAAGGTTATTCATCAATCTTAAAGGAACTTGTAAAATATCGAAATGGAGTATTTTTGTAAACTTTTATGCAACTATAGCTAGGGAGTTTCTATTGAACTTGTAGGGAGAAAGAAGCAAATAGTCAGTGTACTGTAAAAGCTGAAATTCTCGCGGTGGTTTTATTTTCGCGCAAAATATCTTTCCGCAAAAATTATAACACACGAAAATATTGTTTTCAACATTCATGCAGTGCATCCAGAAGGTCGCCCGCGAAAAAAACAATTTAAATGATATAAAAATGCGCGAAAATACCTTTCCGCGAAAATATTGGCTTTTACAGTATTCAGATAACTTAAGCCATCCTGTAATGCAGGCATTGTCCTTGGGTCAATTTTATTTAGAAAATTGAGTTACATCGTGCGTTAAGTTAAATGGCATAAAAGATACATTAACGGTGCCAAATATTGCCTAGTCACTATGATCAAAAGTTACAAGTTCATTTATTCTGAGTAGGTTCTACTTAACATTGACTTGGGATATTTATCATCATTCTATATATCATGGCAAAAGGGGCAAACATTTCCCTCCTCGTTTCAAGCATCAACAAAAATATCTGCCAATACAACATAGGGAGCCAGGGTAATCATTTTGAGGAGACACAATATATGCCCATTGCAAAAACAAATGTTGTTCTTTTAATATCAACCATATTTTATTGCATGAATTTGGTCTGAAACTTAAAAAATGCAGACACATTCTTGAACAAACTTTAGTTTTGGGACAAACTGGGATGGAGCTTGATCTGTTATTAACTGTACTGATATATCACCAGATTTTCTTTTCTATTTATTAGGTGTTTTAACATAACATCACATTAGGTGTTTTTACATAACATACAAATCTTTTAATACCAAATCACCAGATTTTACTGGACAGTATCAGTGTTGTAGTCGAGTCCGCCCTACCCGGGCAAAATTCCAGAGTCCTTAATAGTGCCCGAGTCCGAGACCAAGTCCTTCAACTCCGAGTCCGAGTCCTAGTCTGAGTCCTTCAAAATAGGGACTCGAGACCGGTCTCGAGTCCGAGACCGGTCTCGAGTACTACATCACTGGACAGTATTATAGAAACTCTTATCTGCGATGCATCCTCCCTCCCCAAAAATGGCAACAAAGCAGAACCCTTGGAATCTCAGAAAAGTCTTTGATTGAATAGGTGAAATGAAATCAGGTGCAGGGCAAAAGATAGCCTTTACAAACAACAAGCTGGGAAGAAGGCAACATAAGCCACTTAGTGATCTCACAAAATCACTTGTGACACAACTTTCAATTGGAAAATCATTCAAATACAAGTAGCACGAAACTGTCTTATAGATAATTTGTCTGACATCAAGGCACGTCTGATTTCAAATACTGATTTACGAATACCCCATTGGTACCCCTGGTGTACTATAAGGCTCGAGGTGTCAAAAGCAGCAAAAATCAGGAAACCCAGGCATTTTTTCAAGTAAAACTTGCTATTGCACTGCCAGAGTGCACACAAAATATGAATCATCAATTTAATATACTTAGTAACAGGCATTATAATACATGACTTCATACAAAACGATAAAATGAATAAAGGTCATTCAAGTTCAATATCTCCTGATAAATGGGCCATCCAAGGCCAATATAATCATCAGATATGATCTATTTTGAAAGCCTCTACATTGACATGAGTGAATCGGGAGTTCCCACAGCCCACAGTTGAAAGACGGCTTGGCATAAAAGAAACCAGCATTTCCTGAAATTATTTTGCTTAACAGTTTCAAGGAATGTTGTGTTGTAAAATGTATTTTAGGAAATTGTTTCACACCATCACCGGAATGGGGAGTTAACATGTTTCATCGTTACCACGGTAACACATGAATGATTAGTTTTGATCAATCATGACTTGAAATTGCCGATGTGTTGTTAATCAACTGTAAATCCTCAAGGCGACAAATAACCAATTGTGCAATTTTTAACATAAACTGAATGTCAAATAATAATTGACCATTCTAGAGGCCCTATATATGGTGCTATATCCAATTCTAATATAAGGCCAAAAAAAAGTTGTGTTGCCCTCAGCGATCGACCCTAAAATCGTAAAAACTAGGGTCACATTTTTTTTTTAAATTTGATTAAAAGTGTCTAAATGTTACTATATCTTGCTTGAAATAAATAAGTAAGCCTAAATAAATGTTTTTAGACTATTGTCACACTAGAAACATTAGTTACATTGATATATGGGCCTATACCAATTTTGTCTTGACATAAACCATATATTTTTCAGCCCAAAAAAAAAAATTGAACAAAACTTTTAAAAATAAATTTTAAAAAGATATCCGACCGACCAACCCGATTTTAAATGTTTGGCACTTGAGGGCAGCACAACATTTTTTTGGTTGGCCTAATACAATAGGAGATAGGAGACTCAGACTTCCTATGACCTACTTGATCAAAATTAGCCTGGGGTACCTCATCTATACAATAGATATTATTCATGCAAATTTCATGAATTGTTATGAAACCCTTTTGAGATTGGGTGAACGTGGCTGACAAATTTGCTTATAAAACTGATAGAAATGTGGTTTGGGTTTGCAGCCTAACCATGTTATTAAAAAAATGATTATATTTATTCATAGCTATTGTTATAAAATAAAAAGTGCTGGCATAAGTTCAATTCAAAGTTTAACCAGTTGTGATTTGTTAAACCTATAAAGGAAGCAATAGTAATTGACTGAGACCATGCCTATTACGTTGGATTCGCTAACGTTTAAGACTATTAAGGCTAAATCTGCCCTACATTTATTTACAGAGAGTACTACCAAAGATTGTAAATTGTTTTATAGAACACAAGTCATGACAAATGATGTATTTTCAAGTAACAACTATGCCTATGCAATATGTCTTAATATGTTCTCATATAACAATGTCATATCACGTGTCAAAAACAGTCAACTATCTTAAGCTATATTAAAAAAATCATTTGTCTCAAAGCTCCCGCGCGCATTAGTTTATTGATGCGCATTAGAAAACAAAAATCTTTAAAAAAACTTTTTACTTTTGTCTTTTTTTTACTTTTTTTTTCTCCAAAAAAAAAAAAAAAATCCCAAAATTTCACCGATTTTTCATTGATCCAATGATCAAAAGTGGCAGAACAGTTACTGAACAGATTACCAAAATGATATAAAACACACAGCTTTTTGATCACATCATTTTAAATACAAAAGGTCACTTTTACAAGGATTTCAATATTTTATATTTAAAATAAAAAAATAAAAAAACGCATTCCGCATTAGGTTTTGAAAAACTGAAGACAAAAGATTTTTTAATATAGCCTTAGGAAGTGTTATGCAGTTTTTATCTCGATGTACTTTTTCATCCTTTTAGCACGTTTGTAAACTTGTGTGTGCTTTTTTTCAATATTTGTATTGTGCAATGCATTGAAACTTTTGTATTATGCGCTTTACAAATGTAATTTATTATTATTATTATTAATCACATGTTTTATCTTTATAAATGTTCTATCTATCTTCTCAGCGACGTGAAGGGTCTCCCTTTCATCAAGAATTCTTTCGGGTGAATAAACTAGACTAGACTGCGATCTACTCTTCACTTCTGGGTAAAATTCTCAAGATCAGAAGCCAAAAAATAATGACTCAAAGCAACTAACCTATGATCTTCAACAATGTGTTGGTGCAGTGATACCAGCGCCCAACGTTTGTAACAATATGCGATAATGCAGAAACATGTTACACGAGATCGTAACCTTGAAGCGTGGCAGTATATATGCTTAAGGTATAACTAGTGTAATGGAAGATACATACAAAAGATACATTTATTTTTTCTTTGAGAATTCACACTAAAGGCCTAAAGGCACGTAATATTACAATCCTTTAAAACAGCGACTCTGTGATTCTAAATATCCCTATAGGGATTATATACGCATAAGTATGACACTTCAAATGTTTTGACTAAATGAGAGTCGACAATTTGGCGCTGCTTTAATTGGGCCTTATATAGCCATGCAGACTGAATGAGTATATGTGACGTGTTCTACCGAAACCAGACGGAATTGGGCAGAGCTCCAAACTGAGAAATAGCCCAAAACCTAATTGGATGTGATTTTTTAGGAATTTGAGTTTCTTGTAAATAATCAATCTTCAGAGTGTTTATAACATTATTTTGAAAGTTTCAGATTAAAAAATCAAACCAACAACAACAACAAAATGCATTTTTTTATATTTTAAAGTACATTGCAGTGCATTGTAAGTAAATTGTAAGTACATCTTTAAAGGACGATATCTCAGTTTAGAGTTTTCATAAAGACGAACTTGAAAATGATCTAACTCCGCTTTGGGAAGTCCGATTAAAAAAAAGAAGTACCATTGTAAAGCTAAAGATCTCTACTTAAATAATCAATTACTAACTCAATTTTGAAATCTTGCCCAATTGTGTCTGGTTTCGGTAGAACACGTCACATATGATCAAGTGACAGGATAGGACTTGATTGAATGTCTCAGTTCTTGTCATTTCTTTATTACAATGTTCAAAAATAGTCTCTCTTTTTTTTTACAACCCAAATAAACAAATTTCCATATCTGTTAACCATGTCTGACACCAGGCCTTGAAATAAGAAATGAAAAGGGCAGGCAAATTAAGACAATTTGAAAGGGGCACCAACTTTATCCAAGTCCATTATGTACTTTTGAATGGAGTGAAAACATCCATAATTTGAGGGCATCAAGGCAACTAGGTGGGGAATTCGATGCCTTCGATTAATTCAAGCCCTGTCTGACACATACAGAAGTTGTTATCGTATAATTAAAAAATACCATCCAGTTTTATGTATTATTAGGAACATTCCATCACAGATTTTAGGTATTTTTAGCCGGGGAAACTACATGGCCATAGGCCAACTATCAGCACCTTCCTCACACCACACATACCACTACCACAACAGATCATGTGATTTGGCAGAGCTATGCTTGCAGTTCAGACACCTTGCCTTCGGATATTTTTTTGAGTTTTTCTGGGTTAATCATTCAATTTAAACCTTCTTTGCCATTGTACATGTATTGCTTATAATTCAATTAAACATAGTCACTTTCACTCTTGTTGTTATTATCACATAATTTAGGCCCAAGATAGTTTGCATGCATGTTGTCTATTTTCTTGATAAATGTAACTCTAACCAATGCACATAAATACATACTAGAATATCCCATAGGACTCTCGAGCCAGAGGCTAGTACATTGTACATATCCAAATTGAAACTAGACGAGCTAGAAGAGCATTAAATTGAAGTCTAATTTGCATTGCAGATTGGCTATTGATTTACATAGGCTGATTAGATCGTATCGTCTCAAGTTTGTCTCTATCTCTTTACATGTTGATCACAATTAGGATTTCAACATGAAATTGAAATTGGGCATCTTGCAGACAAGGCTTGAAATAAGGAATTAAGAACCAGGAGCTACTTTTAACACAAATGTGCCCCTGGTTCTTTGAATTTGATTTTCCTTTAGGACCAGGGGTACTTTGTCACATACTAGGGGCTATATAAGGGTAAAACCACAGAAATATGTCATCCTGAAGATAAGTGCAAAGGAATAACCAGGGGCAATTTTAAATGTAAAAGTTGCTCCTGGTGACACATTGTACATAAGAACCAGGGGCATTTTGAGGTCTAGCAGGGGTAAATTTGCTCCCTGCTCCGGCTTATTTCAAGCCCTGCTTGCAGATGATTATTAGCTAGGGCTGTCATCGACATGGACGATGTCGACATTATGTCGATATTGTATAGTCTCAAATGATTTTGTAATAAAAGAATGTAGAAAATCGGCGAATTAATGATCGTGGCGTATTATTTATTATAAAGGATTTTTAACTTGTGTACATTGACTTAGCGATATTTTCGATTTGAGTAATATTCTATACTATCGCGGACATTATTTGCGGTGACAATCGGCTTGGTATTTGGATCATAATATGCCGACATCATATCGATATCGAGATTCTAGAATAGCGACATGTCGACATGAAAAAAAGATCTCGATAACAGCACTATTATTAACTGAATATAAGGAGCGTTCAGACTTATAAAAGACGATGGGCGCTAAGCTAGAGATTAGCGTTCAGACGATGGGCGCTAAGCTAGAGATTAGCGTTCAGACGATGGGCGCTAACCTAGAGATTAGCATTCAGACAATGGGCGCTAACCTAGAGATTAGCGTTCAGACTATGGGCGCTAACCTAGAGATTAGCGTTCAGACGATGGGCGCTAACCTAGAGATTAGCGTTCAGACGATGGGCGCTAAGCTAGAGATTAGCGTTCAGATGATGGGCGCTAAGCTAGAGATTAGCGTTCAGACGATGGGCGCTAACCTAGAGATTAGCATTCAGACAATGGGCGCTAAGCTAGAGATTAGCGTTCAGACGATGGGCGCTAACCTAGAGATTAGCATTCAGACAATGGGCGCTAACCTAGAGATTAGCGTTCAGACTATGGGCGCTAAGCTAGAGATTAGCGTTCAGACGATGGGCGCTAACCTAGAGATTAGCGTTCAGACGATGGGCGCTAAGCTAGAGATTAGCGTTCAGATGATGGGCGCTAAGCTAGAGATTAGCGTTCAGACGATGGGCGCTAAGCTAGAGATTAGCGTTCAGACGATGGGCGCTAAGCTAGAGATTAGCATTCAGACGATGGGCGCTAACCTAGAGATTAGCATTCAGACAATGGGCGCTAACCTAGAGATTAGCATTCAGACAATGGGCGCTAACCTAGAGATTAGCGTTCAGACTATGGGCGCTAAGCTAGAGATTAGCGTTCAGACGATGGGCGCTAACCTAGAGATTAGCATTCAGACAATGGGCGCTAAGCTAGAGATTAGCGTTCAGACGATGGGCGCTAACCTAGAGATTAGCGTTCAGACGATGGGCGCTAAGCTAGAGATTAGCATTCAGACGATGGGCGCTAACCTAGAGATTAGCATTCAGACAATGGGCGCTAAGCTAGAGATTAGCGTTCAGACGATGGGCGCTAACCTAGAGATTAGCATTCAGACAATGGGCGCTAACCTAGAGATTAGCGTTCAGACTATGGGCGCTAAGCTAGAGATTAGCGTTCAGACGATGGGCGCTAACCTAGAGATTAGCGTTCAGACGATGGGCGCTAAGCTAGAGATTAGCGTTCAGATGATGGGCGCTAAGCTAGAGATTAGCGTTCAGATGATGGGCGCTAAGCTAGAGATTAGCGTTCAGACGATGGGCGCTAAGCTAGAGATTAGCGTTCAGACGATGGGCGCTAACCTAGAGATTAGCGTTCAGACTATGGGCGCTAAGCTAGAGATTAGCGTTCAGATGATGGGCGCTAAGCTAGAGATTAGCGTTCAGACGATGGGCGCTAAGCTAGAGATTAGCGTTCAGACGATGGGCGCTAACCTAGAGATTAGCGTTCAGACGATGGGCGCTAAGCTAGAGATTAGCGTTCAGATGATGGGCGCTAAGCTAGAGATTAGCGTTCAGACGATGGGCGCTAAGCTAGAGATTAGCATCAAATTTGCTAAGCTCCAGATTAAATTCTTGGGTTAAGGCAGTGTGAATAGTGTCATGGTTAACTCAACTCGAGTCTTAAGCTAGAATTTTAACCCGTAATTGAAGATCTAGTGGTTAAATTGAAGATCTAGTGGTTAAATTGAAGATCTAGCGGTTAAATTGAAGATCTAGTGGTTAATTAGTCCTGACGAAGCACTAATCGATATTAGCAGAGGGTCAGCGCTTAACTTTTGGCAATCAAAGAAACACGCGACCTTGAGTTAGTCTCAAAGCTACCGCAGTGATATCGCTAGGCTCAAGGCTAGTTACTGTCTGAACGGGCCTATTGTACTTCTACTCTGGTGGGGGATTATGTTAAAATAAAATTATTCCGTTCTTACACAGCCTACTTGAGTAATGAAACATCCTATATAGATAGGGTAACACTTAATAATATAATTATGTAAAACAATGGGGGGTGCCGGGCTGTGACTCTCCCTTCCCTCCCGTTATTCGCTTCATTCACTCCACTCCACTCGCATTATCACCAATTTCTGTTGGTTCATAACAAAATACGCCCCCCTATATCATAATCATAGCTACGCCACTACCCCTACCACTTTTCTGTATTAGAAAGAATCAGAGTGTGCAGTATACAATGTAGGTAAAACCAAAATCCCTATAAACAGTTAGTCTATAGGAAATAGTACAGAACACCGTCGCTTGCTCTAAAAACTAATCAAATTATGCTGACATGCTTGCTTGGACTGAAACTTTAAAAGGGCAAAGGATGGATGGATAGCATCCTGCAGCGAAAAATCAATCGTGCGAACATCATTGATGAATTAAAATTTCATTAGAAGGGATGTAAATGCCAATACTACTATAGTCCTAGATGATCATTTTGAGGAGATATTGTTATCAGAGCCTTGATGTGGTAAATTACTATTGCAGGGTTAATCCTGTTTTCCAAAGGGATGGGTGTCACCTGCGGAATTAAACAAATTAATTTCTATGGGTCGTGATACATACTACAGGCACCTCCAACATCCTAAATTCCTTGTTTTTGGTTTCTTTTTTCTTTTGTTTTATTTTTGATGTTATTGTTGGGCAGGGTCCATCGCCCAGGAATGATTGCAATGGTTTACGTAGGACTTCAGTTTGGATTAATTGATCTAGTTCTCAAAATATTTGACATGGGGTTTAATTCAAAATGTCTCAACATATCTATGATTTAACTTTATTCCTCAGCACTACAAACCACTATACTCTATTTGGCTTCCTCTGGACTGACTAAACTTAACAGACGCAGCTTTTACGCACGCGTATGTATCTTCCGTCTTTCAACGCTCGTGTGTATACGCCAGCGCCTCCAGTAGATGCGCGCGTTATGTGCTGCAATTAGTAGAATTCGCAGTTACGTCACTGTCTCGTGATGAACAAATAGACTATACACTGGCGCGATCAGGTAAGCTATCATATGCTTCACAGCTGACTCAATGGTGCGATCAGGCAGGAGCGGGACTTCCACACAGGCAACCTGTGTTCGATTCCCAGTGGCGGCACAGCCGGACTTTCACCCAAATTTGACCCGTTATTTTCCTATGATAGTTTTTATTCCCAAAAAAATGCATTGGGATAGTTTCTTTTGGGGAAGGTTCTGCTATTTGTAAAATATATACATGCACAGGCATAGGCCTAAATAGGCACCTATGTCAAATCTAAATATTAAATAGTGATTAGGACATAAGATAAGTACATTTCCAATTTGGAAGAAATTATTTGAGGAAAAATATGTCTATGTGTATACAGTAACCCTGACAATACACATTTCCTAGAGAAGACATCATTTCTGTTTATTGCCCATGACATACAGCGCTATTACCATTGAATTAATCACCTTCCTTTCAGTTTCCTGAAAATAATGTGAATATAGTTTAGATGTTTGTAACATGTTTGGATGACAGATAAAGTTCAAAGGGTTATGTTTACTAGAAGATTTTTAGCAAACAACCTTAAGAATTGTCATATCAAAGAAAATTCAATAAAAGCAACATTACAAACAAATTGTAATCAAATTAAATCTTTTATTAAACAGATATGGTGAGGAAACAAATAAATTGACCAAAAAGTTTTTGTCAAAGAAATTTGCAAATTAAAATTCTATGTACAAATAACCATGCTTTTAACCATTTGTATTACGCGGTATATAATATAACTTACTTGACATGAACTAAGGCTTTCATCCAGGGTTTTCATAGAAAGGATCATAGAAACCAATTCCAAGCTCATTCCATCCACATTTGTTTTAACAAGGGCAACTCTATCTTGGAGCATATCTCCTTATATATCTATTCAGAATCTCTGCTTTCTTGATCTTTATTTACTTAGAATCCCTTTTCTGGCACGTAGTAATACCAGTTCAAAACAAATTGATATATATTTTCAATCAACATATGATAAACATATTACAAACAAATTGACAAAGTACAAGCACCTAATGCTCTATACTGATGCATTTCCTTTTCTGAGGAAGGGGGCAGGTCATGACATTTGTAAAGTCAGCTTCAGTTCATACCAGAGCATTCCCTTTCCTGAGGAAGGGGGCAGGTCATGACATTTGTAAAGTCAGCTTGAGTTCATTACCAGAGATCAATCATCTTACCATCAACTTACACTACCATTTTGTTAACAAACACCTGCTGCTGTGCCTACCGACTATTGTCTGACTCGGCTTTATTAGGTAGGCCTCACATGCAGTGGGGTAAACAGAGGGGGGGGGGGGGGGGGGGGGGGGCATTTCCCCCTGCCAGAAGTCTCTCCCCCCCCCCCTGATGCCCCCCCCCCCCCTAAATGAAATGACACACTCTATGTATACCTATGTATACTAAAAAAAATAGTCAGATGCCCCCTGATGACCCCCCACATGCCCCCCAAAAAAACAAAAAATTGGAGACCCTAGTTACGCTACTGCAGTCACATGGTCTATTTTGCAGCATGTTTCTACTTGATTTTGTGGAACTGTTTATACTCTTTTATAGCTTGCTTCAACAAACTTGGAAATTCATTAAACATGACTGACATATTATGCTCCGATCCATTCGAGCCAAATTCAGTTACAGTTACAAATTCAGTTACAGTATTGCTACAGCTACATGTAGGTAATATAACTAAGTTATATTAAATACTTAACTTAATTTCTGTTGAAATCTCCTAATTTTTAGCACATTTATGTGCCCATTTACATGGGTACATATATACACTTCAAATCCAATACTTCCCCGCAAGAAATTATTTTATGAAAATTAAAGGCAAGGCGAAAGAAAGAAAAGGATAGAAAAAGAAAATGTAGAGAATAGACTTTTACAACATCATTGAATCAGGAAAGAGCCAGAGCCAATGCTTTTTATATCTCTTTTCACGACTGATTAGATCCACAAAATATGTTATTGTTACGTTTTATACTTTAGAGAATACAATTTGAGTCGGTTCAGTTTAGACTAATGCACTTATCAATTGCATCCCGGCCCCGGGGGACCTGGGGATAGCGGGGATTAGGGCAGGCGCGTACCGCGGCATGTGAGCCAGGGGGGGGCAGGAGTATGTCGTCCCGACAGTAAATTTTCGTAAAAGGTTGCCCCCAATTTTTTCCCAGTCAGTCACCTCTTGAATTTCACGTAAGTGGGGGGGGGGGGGGGGGGTAGTGTCAAAAATTTTCGCACGGTCACAAAATTTCGCACGGTCACAAAATTTCGCACGGTCACACAATTTCGCACGGTCGCAACATTTCGCAGTCCAAAATACAGTCAACAAATAATGCCCAATCTTTAGTGTTTTCGGCCTAGGTATTATTTTTTTTCCTTATGAGATTTTAGCGTCCCGGTCTTACGATTTTGATTTTAGCGTCCCGGTATTTGGAACCAGGGGGGGCAAGTTGCCCCCCCTGCCCCCCCCCCCCCCGGTCGGGACGTACAAATTGCCGATGTGATGTCCCGGGTACAGTCGTGTACGGTCCCCGCAGGGCGGGACACCATTTTGTCCCCGCTACAGTCCCGGCCCCTGTGGCCGGGACAAAGTGTACGGCGGCGTACAGTCCCAGCCCCTCATAGCAGGGACAAAGTGTACACCCTGACTACTGTCCCTGTGTATACATTTTGTGTACCTTAGCGTACGTCCCCGCTATGTTATGTACACCCCGGCATACATTTGTGTACCCTAGCGTACGCCCCAGCTACACTGCCCGGCCATTCTCCGGCTTATTTTTTCAGTGATGTACGTCCCGCTACACGCCCCGGCTAGCGGGGGCACCTTTTGAACGTCCCCGCTACACGCCCCCACATAGCCGGGCAACATTTTTTGTTTGTTTGCATACGGTCCCTGCATGGTCCCGCCATGTCCCGGGATGGAATTGATAAGTGCATACTGTCTGTTAGTTACCATGCTCAATTTTTCGCGCCAGTTTGGGGGTGCCCCCCTCCCCCTCAAATTTCTGACTTGGTGGCGGCAATTCTCAAAAGTTCACCGGAAAAAATACCCTTTGCTCCTTCTGACAACAAGTGACCCCAGATATGCCACTGCTAATGACATTGAAATGTTTTCTAATTGGCAGATGACATTCAATATTTTAAAAGGGCACATGAAAAAATAACAACTTATATCTTTGCAAACTTATGACAATTCTATAATTAGTTTTTGCTACTTTTTCATATATTTAAAGTTTCCATGCCACTTTAGCATGATTTGAGGTCCGCACATTGGAACCAATCAGTTTAGCTACAGGATTAATATGCTGACCTTAAAGCATTGACAATTGAAATGGAAATCAAAAAAAGCAATCCAAACCTATCAGCAAGCTCAACAGACACATCATGTGACGTACGTGACATTCACACTTTTCTGAAAGGTGCCAAAACTGCTTTGATAAACAAAAGCCGCCTTTATTCCTACATCAATGTTAGTGTTACTATGGTAGTGCTACTAACACGACTCAGTGGAACAAGATCATCCCTCACTCCTGTGAAAACTGTTATGAAATGAAGTTGGTAAAAATGAGTTGACTGATATATAGTCATAGTCAGAGATTTTACACTTAAAGCATTATTATAGGATGACATGTTTTGATAACAGAAATTTCTCAAGACATGGATATGGTCTAATAAGTAAGACCTCTCTGAGTAATACAGTCCCCGCCAATGCCCGGTGTTCTCTTCCTATTCAGAGGGGTGATACATGATTGTTCTAGGAAGTTGAAATACCCATATTTGACAGCGTTTCAAGGACAATTTAGCTCATTTGACCCCCTTTTTTCCTGCAAAAACAAGGACATTTTGCCTGGAAAAACAGCCCTTTACCATTTCAAGGACCCTTCTAAATAGTCCCCCTTTTTTGCAAAAAAAACAAGGACACATTTGGTTCAAAGTACTCCCTTTTACAATTTATGCACAGAGGAGCGTACATGGGGTCTTCAAATATAATAGGCCTATCGTTTCTTTTTCTTTTTTGTGGACATAGCTTCAAAAAACACCCTCTTTGGGGGAAATCGCGGACATGATATGAACAACCCCTTTTCTGCGATTTTGGGAACGATCATGCATGCCCAAAGGCAATGTTGACTGAAACCACCAGGCCCAATGACCGACCATACCTGATTTGTAATATAGAACCACGGATGTCCTAATAGATAGGAAAAAGAATCTCATATTTGTTTTTACAATAATTATAAGCACATCCGCTTGTTGACTTACTGACCCATTTAAAGATGCCACTCAAATGAAATACAGTATCATACTGTTCCGGTGAAAGAAGAAAAAATAGTTGTCTATCGCATCCATCACATTTTTTCCTGAACCAGTCTCAATCTCGGGGGAGGGGGGGTAATGAAATATCACTTAAAATTTTATGGAAATTACAAAAGTGCACCCCTTTTTCAAAAGATGTCAACGACACCATGAAGTCAAACCATGACACTTTTGGATTTATTTATGTTTATTTTTGGATGCGGATGTGTAACCCTCACTGTGCTGAGTTACACTGCCCCCTGGCTGGGTCTTAATCAGAACATGTTCACATTTTCTTTGGTATATTTCTCTAAATGACAATAACTCATAGGAAACTTCATGTATTGGGTAGTATTATAAATACCCATCAAATCCCTAAATCTAAAAAACACAACTGATAAGGTTCCCTACATAATTTGTACAACCAATTTTGTTTAATTTCTAAAAATAGTAACCAGTAAGGAACCAAATATTCTTTTTCTCATGCTGCATTTTTCATCTCCTTCCTTCCTCAGAGTGAGGGTCCGTGAGGTCAATATTTAATGAAATAAGTACAGGAACGCGTTGGCCTGCAAGTACTTGATGTGCTTCCTGACAATTACAAGTGGCAAAAAACCAATACTCAAAGAGTCTCTAGTACCATCCAAGTGTCAAGTTTTATCAAACACAAACATTGTTGAGGAGGCTACATCTTATGACTGCTCATTTCTATAGTGCAATATCATTTTACAAATGGAAAATTAATATTTATGATCTGTAGCAGAAGTGCGCAATTGTCATTCCAAACCTTAACCCTAACATTAAATCCTTACCTTACATACCCTACACCTAGACATATGCAGAAGAAATATCTTATATGACCTCTGTCCCAGGAGGTGGACACTCAGGCTACATGTCCAGGCACGTACGCAGGATTGTTTCATAGGGGGTGTTTTAAGCGAAAAGGTGGTGGGGGTAACATCATGTAAGCGTAGCGAGCTGAGCAAGGCGACCCCCTATCACCACTACACCCAAAACGCACGTGCTGGTATTACAATACCAATTAATACCAATTACGGATGTTTAAAGTCCTTATTATTCCAACGGATTGTGTCGGCGTGTGATTCACAGAACGAGATGTGTCTAAACTGTCTAGTAATGGCACGCAACAAAATAGCGATGTGTAGTACTGGCAATTGGATGGGCGAGGGAGGCCGTATTGTACTGGTATAAACAGATAAATGGGTGGTGGATAGGGAATAAGGACTTGATTTAAAGTCTAGTGTACTCGTATATCATCACCCTTCGAGAAAAAAAACTTACATCCTTTTTATGCATTTTTGATGAGCAAAGAATCAAGGTTAAGGACCGGCTTTTACAATTTTTGGTGAACTGAAAACAATGGAAACAATGAAGAGATCAGTGTGCCTTACAAATGTTGCCCTACAGAGTTGTTAAAAAACTGAACTATCTGTAAGCCGCCAAAGAGCAATAAGAAAACTATAAGATGCTGCGCTGCAATTGTACAGCTATCAATTGTTGTCATACCATGTTGTCTTATTAGATTAGAAACAGTCTTTATTATCAATGTTATCACAGCAGATGTTCTCATGGCCAAACATATTGATGAATACATGAAAACTATCCTTCACCTTATCCTTTACTTATTGATAAATACAGATGAAAATTGCCCCGTGCATATTTCACAATATTATAAGCCTGATGATATGATATCAAAGATGCGCTAATAATATTTACACAGGATATGATTTGACACGTCTCAGGAAGTACACTATCAACACATAGAGGCATGAATCTCAAATACCTTTAAAGGTGCAGTAAAAGACTTAGCTAGAAGAGTACTAATGAAATGTTGTCCCGTAGGCAGTCAAATGCTGTAAGGCGATGAACAAAAGAAATCCTGTTTATGGGCAAACGCACCTCTCAAGTCAGGTTGGTTGATCGGACTTTTTTCTCTCTTTTTTTTCTCCTTTATATTTTCACTTGAAAATTACTGTAAAAATCGGTAAAAATTCAAAATCTCTACGCATTTTGCCGTTTTTTGACAAGCAAATTTCTTGAGAAATTGGTCGGTCAGGCCCATCACCTAAGCATGACCGACCAAAGATATTTCAGACACCCCCTTTAGAAACACATATTTTCCCTGAAGCCAAAATAAAACCACCTTAAGTGAAGATTTTGCATGTTAAACGAATAGGTCTGTCTATTGCACCAACAGGTAAAAAATAATAATTTTTTCATAATTTTCCTTTAAAACGATATGGGTTAACTGTTAATACTTTCCACAACGCTATAGTACTAGTTTTACCATACAAAACAGATTTTTCAGAAACCTTTCAACTTTCAAAGTCTATCTCAAGGATTACTGCACCAATACTTGGCATGTTTGTACTTATTTTAATGTATTTTACAAGGTGATTCCAAATATGGTGATGAAATTTAATAATGTTGACATCTTTGAAACATTATGTGAAATTTTGGAACTGTCGTCTGTAGACGACTCTGTACAGACTCTGTGTGGAAAGTAAACAGAGTATATAGTATATAGTAATAAGTGTTAAAGGTACCATATTAAAAATGTAAAAGAAAACAGAGCTGGGATTTCAAGGGCATTGCACTTTTATTAATATGGACAGGATTTTTGAACATGTTGAAAATGGTCAATTTTGGACCAGGGCTCAAATCGAAGGCATCCAAGGCAATTGTCTTCAATGCCCCCCCCCCCCCCCCCCCCCCCCCCCCCCCCCCTCCCTGATGACCTCTATTTCTTGCTTTTTTCACTAAATTCAAAAGTACATGCCTTGGAGAAAGTTGGTGTCCCTTTCAAATTGCCTTATGCCCTCTCCATTTCTTAATTTGAGGCCTGTTGTTACAAAAAACACTCCTTATTACATGTATTTGGTAATGCAGGCTATCAGTAATTTGACTGCCCTAATCGACGACGGCACACAGACAATCCTAAAAAGAGGCTAATATGCTGTACTTCTCAGAAACCATCTGCTTTAATTAAAATAAAGAATTAATCAGGCAAAATGCACATACAGCTGTGGTTATTTTTTATTTATTGAATTTCATGCTTGATTTCACACAGAGTATTGTATTGTATTGTATTGTATTGTATTGTATTGTATTGTATTGTATTGTATTGTATTGTATTGTATTGTATTGTATTGTATTGTATTGTATTGTATTGTATTGTATTGTATTGTATAAGGGACTAATAATGATCTATTGTTGAAAAGCAGGCTCAGAATTGTATTAGGGACTAATAATGATGTATTGTTGAAAAGCAGGCTCAGAATTTGATAGCTCTCTGCAAGAATCCATTTGGTGCACATTTTTGTCACACTTTTAGGCAGTAGGGACACGCTACAATAAGCTTTAAAGTTTAGCAGAAATTGGTGCGCGCAACCAAATTGATCACAAGACAGGTTACAATCATTTCAAACAAATTGTCCATAATAAATGATCCAAGAGCTAAAAATCACATCATCACGCTGAATACCAATCTGTTGTACAGCAAGCAAGTACATGTACCATATTATCCCTATTAAGCGCCCAGGGCGGTTAACCAAGTCCTTTTGGGTGGGCGCTTATTTTTATACTGATTTACAAGTTGTTGACCATCAAGGTTGTAAAATTCAACAACCTTTACGTCCCAAGACTGCAAAATTCGATGTTTTGCAATTCAAGATGGCGGCCTCCACTAATGACAACAAACACGAAACGTGCGTATTTCGGATGGTTTCTGTTGCTGTTTGAAGGCATAATACATGGTTTAAGTTCACTTTTGGAACACAAAACAATATGTCAAGTATGTCGGAAGTTAAAATAACCATAATTTCCTCTCAGAGTTTACATTAGTTAACATTGGAGGAAGGGAATTTCCCGAACATCACACGTGCGGTAAAATTCTCATAATTCATTTCTGTACTTGCTGGAACCCGACCCAATCTCTTTGTAGGGGATCATTCGCAAGGATGGACTTTATTTTATTTTTCAACAAATGGAAATAATTTGTACTTTTCTGTTGAAGCATATTTTTGGCCCACATTTTGGCATGTTTGGTAAGTCTTACATAAATCCACATGGATTCACGTAAATTAAATTTTGTGTGAATCTTTACTCTAAATTCTGAGCCTGAAAAGTACATTTTGATCAAATCTATGCAAATGCGATAAAATACATGTAGGCCTACTTGCAATTGCAAATCTTTAAACTTCAATATGCTTTCCAAAATGTATTCAAATGAATAGGGGAGATTTTGGCATCTTCGCAGGAATGTTACATTCATCTCTTTTTGTTCTTGTGCGGCATGACGGTGCTGAAAATCGCTGAAAACCTGCTTTTCAATTCCGATGCATTTCAAATGATTAGCCTCATACCACTGTTAATACTACGACCAAGGAAAGGATTGTCGGAACAATTCCATTAGGCCAAATAAAATTAAAAAACAGTTTCTCGTCCGGACTTTTTGAAAAAAAGGAAGGAGGAGGCCCTTTTTTCTTTTCTTTTTTTCTTCTTCAAAATGGCGGATCCAAAATGGCGGACTGATTTTCCACAAAAAAATACTTCCGCTTTCGACATTTTTTCCAGTTGCTGTTGTTTCTTAAATGACAGCCACCTTTTCTAACACCGTTTCAGACTTGTATTGGCTACAACTTTGTTGAAAACAAAAAGAAAGACAAAATACAGGGGGGGGGGGGTTAAAAAGACACAAAATTTTAAAAAAAGTTTTAAAAAAAGGAGACGGCTGGCAAAAAGGAGCGGGCGGGGACGAGAAACTAGTGGGTTTTTTTATTTGGAGCCTTAGAATGGTAATCATACTCAAATTAATGCACAACTTTGCCAGTATAAATCATTCGGGGACACCCTGTATCTACAAAAAAGGACCAACTTATTACAACAGCTGCACTTATGCAGATGCCAATCCTAGGCTAATTTCCATTTCTGTAATTATGTGTCCATATGGTTCACGTTCATGGAAAGGTAAGATTTTAGCAGGTATTTACAATAGCATGGTTAGAACAACAAAATGTAAACAGATAAATAAAGGGTTCAAAAGAAGTGACCCCCCCCCCCCTCCCCCTCCCCCTAAAATATTATCACATGTGTTTGCATAACTTTACACACAATTGTATGTTAATTGTGAAAAATAGAAACACTTTTGAAAAGGTTTGGCTACCCAAAGAAAGTTTCCCTTTTTCAATATTGTGTTGACTTTTCTCAAATAGTGACATTTCATCAAAATGATGTTTTCATAAAAAGGGGCTCTTTTCAAGATCATATACAATAAAGTTACAAAAACTGTCTCCAGTACATTTTAATTCATTTTAAGTGTCTTTATTCTCAATTGAAACGAAAAGTCTTTTTTTCTTTAGCTGCTCTCTATTTGAAATGAAAAATAAATCGATCGTTTTAAGCATGAATAGTCAAATAACTTTCTTGAATCGTTGAAAACATAATTGGGAAATGTGACTGTTTTGGGAAAAGTAAACATGAAAAGGGGAAACGCTGTGTAGCCGAGCGTTTTCTATTTTCATAAGTGTTTCAATCCCTCAAAATGTCCAATTCTGTGTTGAGTTATGCAAACAAACTTGTATGGGATCTTTGAAAACATTATTTTGGGGAAATGTGATTATTTTGAGAAAGTAAACATTGATATTGAAAAGGGGAAACTTTCAATGTGGAGCCAAGCGTTTCCCTTTTTCATAAGTGTTTCAATCTCTCCAAAACGTCTAATCATGTGTGGAGTTTGCAAACAAACTCTAATTTTAGGAGGGAGGGCTTTCTTCTTTTAAACCCTTTATTACTACATTGATGTAAATGCTTTCCATGAATACGTCTGAGTGATGAGGACCTGCTTATACACATCATACCAGCTGCATTTTTGCACGTGTCTATCCTTGCCTGATTTCCTATCTGTTCTTCTGCGTCAATATGGTTCACTTCCATGTGACAACAACTATCCTTGCTCATGCATTGTATTCAAAGTGAACACAACACTAAGAAATGTTGAAAGACTTCAGCGGTTTTCTACAATTGGCAAGGGTAGCAAGGGTAGCATAATCTAAAGACAGGTATATTTTCACTCCACAAACATTCATTTTAATGTTTTTAGTGGATATAATGCTTCAGTTTGTTGTAATTAGCAAATTGGTATTTTATTACAGAAACTATTATTGCGTAATTTAACTCTTATCATATTAATAATTTTATATTTAGTAGGCATCCCTGGGCCAATTTTAATTTAATTTGATATGTCTGCAGGGCACTAGTCCATTGTAATATCACATAATTAACAATAAAACTATAAGCTACATGTAGTACATTTCCATCCTGGTCTGACTAAAGTATTTGCTTAAATTGACGTAACTCAAAGAGCCAAATGTTTTGTTTTTATGCAGTGTGTGTGTGACCCAAACGAACATCATTTTCCATCAAAATTGACAAAAACTTTTCCCATAAACCCTATGAGTCTGATGGAGATGTTTCCTTAAACAAAAAAACAAAAAAGGTCTAAATTATTCTCACAATGTGGTGTACCACACCAGAAGACCAATGAATTTGTCAGAAACCAGATTGGGGACCAATTTGTTGTGTAATAAGATTATGCACAACAAACTGCAATACTTCGGACACATTGCTAGTCGAGCAAGTGACAACCTAGAAAAGGTGATAACTCGAGGAGCTGTTGAAGGAATTCATAAACGTGGCAGACCAAAACACTGTTGGACTGATGGCATTAAGGAAGCAACAGGTCTATCTGTTATCTCAGCACATCGCATGCCACAAAATAGGCAACGATGGCGCTCCATCATCAATAGGGTCACAAAGAATCAGCCATGATTCATAGAACGACAATGACAAAGCTAGGACTTTATGGAATGAATGCATTAATTCTATTGAACTTGAATACTTGCTTCTGTCACAAGCATCACTACAGTAACATTAATGTATTAGTGACATGTCTTCATATATACAATCAAGCAAAAGATAGATTAACAAATCTTTAACCATAGAAAGCATGAATGTGAGATTGAAACAGAAATAGAAACAATCCATTGTGACATTTCAATAATCCACATATTAATGCGTCTGCTCTAAGCTAATCCTGTCTTTAAAACCCCGTTTAAAACTCTGCTCTATCAGGGAAGATCTTCAGATTACATCTATTATGACATATCTCAAGCTGTTTAATCCTGAGTTTCCACACTCTAGTTTAATCAGTTCAAAATTGACGAGAAATATGTGGGTTTTTTATCTCTTCGCGCAAAAGTTATCCAAGCACACATGCGCTATTTTGGCATGCTCAAGCATCATGCATGTGATTCATATGCTAGGATTTTTTTCAGGGGGGGCAAGATTTCTAAAATTTTCGTAAAAGGTTGCCCCCAAAAGAATTCTAGTCACTTACTTCGTGAATTTCACGTAAGTGGGGGGGGGGGGGGGGGGTGAGGTCAAAAAAATTCGCACAGTCCCAAAAAAATTGCACAGTCAAAAAAAATTGCACAGTAAATGTACTACATGAACAATTTCTCGTCCCCATTTTTCCGCTTCTCCGTCCCCATTTTAGGAGTCTGCCCCCTGCCCCCCCCCACTGGCTACGCTACTGTAATCATATGCGTCATGTTGCGCCATGCGAGCTTTCTATGTGGCTACACTCTTCTGTATTCATACGCTGTTGTCAGCAGGTTTGGCAATTTGGAGCTGATCAAACTAAATAGTATTGGTTTTTTAAGTTCTTAAACAAATTCCACATACGCTTATCCCTCCTCAAAATCACATTTTTATTCATGTGATCTTATTTATCACCCCTCAGGCAGGAAAAGTTGATGTTTTAACTTCCATCATATAAAAATGATCATCTTCTAAATTAATTATTTACTCATCGATTTACCCACATGATTAATTTAGTTTATGATCATCTTCTATGTCAATACCAGTCATGTACCATGTTGCAAGATCATGATTAATATTAATCAACTGTTTTATCTCATTGCAAGCTGACAAGGACAACTATGACGTCTTTATGAATGGCAGACTGCCTTCAAAATGATCAATTTCTTACATCTTTACATTGAAATATGTAAAGCGATCAAGCGGAATGAGTCGTATGTCGGGAATATTGATTTTGAGTTACAGGTAAAAAGAAGTGACAAATTCTTATGGTTTTATTCTGTTTTCTCAGTTGGTAAACTGTTTGTAACTTAAAAACCTAGAAGTTCGATTTTAGTGGGTTTGGACCATACTGTAACCTTTTTCACCTACTTTTAAATGATAGACAAATATCAAAATTCAAAACTGCCAACATGTGACTCATTTCGCTTGATCACGTCACATATGTATTTGTTCCTCCACGACAACCAAGCCACATCCACTCCCGGGGGGGTTACTTTCGCCAAAATTGTACGTGGATGTGCCTGCCGGACTTCGAAAATGTGACTTTCTCTATACCTATTTTTTGGCCAATTACCCACCCATCAATATATCAATTTTGTTAGAAAAGCACCCAATTTTGCACAAATTGGGCGCCTTTTACAAAAAATGTCTCCAAATACACCCAATTTATGCCAATTGGGCACTTTGGTCTGTGATGAAAACCACCCCATCGCTATACCAATTTTTGCGAAAAGGCACCCCAAAAGGCAGGCACATATACGTATACCATATATTTGGAGCATCAAAAACTATTTTGGCGAGCTGTAGGCTTGAAAAAGACATATAAAAGAGTTGTCTCCACCGCATGCCACCCAAGTGACACACATTCAGTCATCGATAGTTCTTAAAAGAGATAGGTGATGATGGCTTAGCAGGAAGAGCTGCAGACATTTTTAGACAAAAATATAAGGAGCATTCAGGAGATGTGTGCTATAAGCTGGAGATTAGCTAGTCTTGAAAACTTTCAGTTACCGGCTGTAAATCATGTCATGGTTAACTAACCTTGGGTCTAAAGTTAGAATTTTTACCATAATACAGCAAATTTTTTATTTATTTTTTCATTCCAAAATTTTGTAATCTAGCGGTTAACTAGTCCAGAAGCACTAACCATTAGCCGAGAGCATGTCTGCTGTGTGAATTCTTCAACCATGTTAACCGCGAGTGAGATTTTTGTAAGGCCATTACCTATCAATGTATTACTTCCCCGGCAACCTGAGAATTGCAGGACGTTAAGTTAGTCTCGAAGCTAGACTCGAGGCTAAGATTGTCGTCTGGACAGGCACTCTGGATTTAGCGGTAGATTTTGTTTAAACTCGAGAACAGGCCTATTATCGGTTAACCTTATTCTTACAATGAATAAAAATTATAAGATTGTGTTACAGACAGGAAAATTCACGCATCATTTTGATGACCTATCAGGTGTAACCCTTCCCTTACCACTGATGCTCCAAGCTACATGTAAAAAATGATCACTTCCAAAATAGTCATACCGCTCAATTTGTATTGTGTTGACGTCAGTACATATCATAGGAAACATCCATCATCTAGTAAAGAACTTTAACAATCCGTGATATCAGTCACTAGCTTATTATTAACGAAGATAGTAATGTGTTTTAACACATTACTTAGTTTTATAATCAAACCCGTAAAAGTAGTCGGAGTCATCACGGGGTTTTATTATAAAACTTCTTCCGAGTAACATTATCCATCATGAGTTCTTGACTGCACATATTGCAAAATGACGTACTTGATCAATAACTGACCACTATAGACCCTTTTTATTGATCACAAAAACCATGAACTTACTATAATTATCATTCGCAAGTGTTAACCTAAATACATGAATTTGAAAATGACTACAGTTTGCACATTTAAATCAGAACAAATAAATCTTCATTTTGAAGCATTGCCACATATACTTTGTACATATAGACTGGTGGGTGAGTGTATAAAGTGTGTAGGGCAAGGACATGGCGAATCTGTAAATGTGACAAACATTAGAAATTTACCAGTCATGCTCCTATAGGCATCAAGTATAAAGGCAGTCATAGTTTGGGGAATTAAACTATCACAGAAGACAAATTAGACAAATCAGGCTGCACCAGCGCCGGAGATCTAACCTGGGTCACCCGCGTAGAAGTCCGGCACTTAAAATAATTGCGCCATGGAATCAGCTGGAAAAGCTCAATGATTTTCTTTGCCATTTGATAGTATGCCCAATCATGCCATGAGGTAGACTGGGAAGCATGCGCTACCAGCACCTAGCACTAGCAGCGTAGTGTTTTGTAGTAACGAGGAAGGTTAGGGCGTGGTTAGGGTTAATGACTGGTGCAGGCTAGGAAACAAGCGGGCGACAGGCGCCGTTTCGCGCCCGTCGGACAGCAGAAGGCGCCCGTATTGGCAAAAAATGAAGAGTACGGGCGCCTATAATTTCTCCATTTTGGCGCCCGTTGTCAGACCTGGTTTGAGAGAACTGAGACCAATTTCTTCATTTTTTCGTTTATCTGCGATAAATCTGTATCCGTTTCAAAAAAACACAGTTCCAAATGCGTATTTGTAATAGGCAAGCGAAGTTCTCCCACTAGAAATTTGCGCAAATTCCCACGCTGGCATTTAATAAATGAAGCTCGTAATTAGAGTCACGGTTCAAAAGGTCATATACTATACTGTAATATGTGGAGGCGATGACCTCTGAATCATGCCGTAACACGCGTTTATGTAATTGTATCCCAAGGTACATTGCGGTATTTATCTATTAAACTCCCTGAGCTGGTGAAAAATGGTTCTGTGAGTGATGTCATGTGCGATCGCGATGTGAAAGGACAGATATGAAACGATTGCGCCCGGGATTTGCGATTCAAATGATAAATTTTGATGGCGATCTTTTTATGTATGAATCCATTTTTAATCATCAGGAATCATTAAAATAACAAGAAAGCAAGACATGAGATTCATTTTACACTAAAAAAAACATGGATGCCCGACGGACAACAATAAGCTTAAATTAGGTTGTCCGGCGCATTTTTTTGGGTGTCAGGACACCCGGAAATCCACTTATTTCGAAACCTGGTTTCAGTATTTACTCTTATGAAATATAACTGACTGAAATGAATTCCTTTCATTCTTACTTACACTTGAAATATGTGATATACACTACTTTAGATATGTTTTTGAAGGTGTAAATGAGTTGAAATGGTATTTTATAAAAACGGCCCCTGGTTCCACTAAAACGGCCCCTGGTTCATGACAAAACCCAGTGAACCAGGGGCCGGTTTTTTTCTAAAAGTGGCCCCTGGTCCTGTGGTCGTTGTTTCCTAGCCTGGACTGGTGGGTGAGTGTATTAGTGTGTAGGGCAAGGATGCAGTGAATCTGACAAGATGTAAGACATTTATCATTTCTAGGGAAGTCTGCCATTCGTCCTCAGGCCCGTAACCAGGGGAGGTTTTTTTTGGTAGTGATGGTAGCAAACCCCCGTTTTAAAAACACACACCCCCCCTTCCCCATTGTGTAAAGCATTTTTCGGTCCGGTTTGGATTAAAAATATGTTTCAACACGCCCCCCCCCCCCCCCTGGTTACGGGCCTGTTCGTCCTTTCATGCTCCTAGGCAATTAGTATCAAGGCAAGCGATTGGATTAGTCTATGTATTGGCAATATTACACACCTGACTGAGCAGTCTTTGTATTTTCTGGTTTTCCCAAACCAAAGTGCACCGTCTTCTATTGCATACCAAATAAAATACTGCCCTTCTAGCGAGCCAAAAATGCTATGTGTGGACAGTATACTTTTAATAATGTTACGGAATCAAATGGGTCATTTGGCTGTATTCAAACACTTTAAGCAAACTATGGGGATTGACAAACAATTAATTTGATTACTACAGGGCGAGTCAAAAAACATTGTGCACGATTTGAAATGGCCATTTGACCTTGATGCGTGCATTGAAGCATGAATTTGTTGTTGTCAGTATAAAGCGTTGTTAATCTTGTTTATCCTCCCAAAAAATGAAAGTAATCGACTAAAAAATAAGCAAACTGCATCACGTTTTGTAAACTATCCGCGTTTTTCGCCATTCCTATGGGATTTACACAGTAAAAGACATGAATATTACTGCAGCACGATGATATGGAGCACCATTGCAGTGGAGGGATGTCACTTTGGCTCTGACACGTGCCTCCACTTCTTGAAGGTTGACTGGTGATGCAGCATCACCAGTCACTGATGCAGGTATTCAGATTTGTCTTTTCATTTGACACTTCGGTATCAGAAGATTAACAGCTTATCCCAGAGTTAAAGAATTAATATTTCAGGACATTTTGACAATTGATGTGATTATACTGACCATTTTAGCAAAACCAATTTACTGTGTGTAAATCCCATAGAAATGGCGAAAAACGCGGTCAGTTTACAAAACTTGCACAACTGACCCATTTTTAAATAAATATGGGCAAAAGATTTTCACATGCAAATGAATATTGACCCAAAATTTTTGGGTTTTTTAACTTCTTTTTTTTACCGATTTTTGTGATTTTTGGGGGGTCATTTTACAGTGGTTCTGATTGGTTTATTGCAAGTTATACTCATTTGAATAGCCAATTAAAATGCAGCTTGTAATATATTTCACTCCAATCTGTATCAGGGATACAATTATTCTAACAATGTCTCTCATTGGAGCAATAAATGGTGTATCCATCTTTTTAACCAATCGGCCGGTAGTTCTCAGGGGTTAAGGAAGGAGTAAAAAAGCCTGACCGACCGACCCCACCTGAGCGATCCATTCACCCATAGAATAGGTTTCTTTTTTTGTTTCCTTAGGGACGCACCATTAGATTTTCAGGGGGGGGGTAGGAAGTTTTCGGGAAAAAAATTCACCCTCTATGCAACAACAAAAAAAATTCACCCCCTGATGAGTAAAAATAAAAAAATTCACCCCCAAACCCAACTTCCTACCCCCCCCTGAAAATCTAATGGTGCGTCCCTTACCATGACCTTGCAAGACAACTCTTTCAACTCTACATCTATATTTACCCATAGTATGATTATTATTAGTATTATGGATCATAGATTCCACCTGTAAGCCCAGTAGGACCTCCCCCCCCCCCCCCCTGGGAGATACACTACTGAGACCCATTCACCCATAGAATAGGTTTCTTTTTTTGTTTCCTTACCATGACCTTGCAAGACAACTCTTTCAACTCTACATCTGTATTTACCCGGCCATGGTATGATTATGATATTAGTATTATAGATCATAGACTCCACCTGTAAGCTTCCAAGTGAGCTATTGATTTTCAATTTCCTTCAGAAAAAAAATCATATTAATTATTCATCATTAAACAAACCTGGCCTACAGCTCCTATAACCCATTAATTTGTCACAATGGCGTAGTATTATAAGGTCATTTTGATTATCATATCAACAAGATGGGAAAATTATATGAAATTTCAAGGCTCGGTTTCTTATTTGTTAGATTCCTGTTAATAAATAATTTAATTAATAAAGAGCTATGCAGAGCATAGGTATTTTGCCAATACAAAATCATGTCGCTAATGATTTTACCATATATATTGATTTGGTATTGTGCATTTGAATCACTGTAGAGGTAGGCTTTACCATGTTTACTGTGCAATAGCAGGAAATATGGGATTGGGGTTGTACAGGGCTATTACTATCATCCATTCAGGTACTGTAAAAGTCGACATTTTCACGCTACAATTATTTTCGCGGTTATTGCGCTCACCACAGCTACCACGAAAATAATAACACCCGAATATATTTCTTTTGCATATAGGTCTATGTGATGAAGCTACAAATCAGGAATTTAAATCAAGCAAAACAGTTTAAAATCGGCAAAGTGCAAAAATTACAACTTTTACAGTGTTGGAAATGAGCTTGAGCATCAATCTTGGTAAACTGACTCTCTTTTGTGGATTTTTGTTTGGTAGATTTAAGGTAAATATATATATCACTGGAAAAATAACAGTGGCTTTCAAAATTAATATATCTTGAAAAGGAATATCATCAAAGTCATGGTAGTAAGCGAACTCTCTAAAATAACTTAAACAAGTATTGGGTTACTTTTTTTAATGCTTGCACGTAAACGAATATATAATTTCCCCAGCTTATTTTATCATTTAAGCATGTCTGGCAGGATCTCTATTCCCCCACAATCACATTTTTAGTTTTTAAAAAACATACAATTCAGAATGCATTTCAATAACTATCGTTGTAAATTGGGAAGCTTTCGAGAAAGATACATGTATACTGTATCACTCTACAGTGGCGGATACAGGGGGCGGGCGCCCCGGTAAAATTTGACAATATACCTTTTTTGTGTACCACTTTACCGTTTTCAGAGGCATAGGTAGGTTCCGTCGGTACATTTGCCACTTGTACCATGCAATTTTTTTTGTGCCTGTTTTAGGACAACCACATGCCTACCACTCCCCCCCCCACTTAGCAGAATTTCACGAGCTGACGGCAAAAAAAATGGGGACCTTTTACGATTTTTTGGGGGTACCAATTTAAAAAACCTTGGTCAGCCCCCCGTAAATTTTAATCCTGGATCCGCCACTGCTCTATTTCCAATTACTCAAGAGTTGCCGGTATTCTGAATAGCAACTAAATAGATCAGGCTTCTAAACATGGTCAAAACTGGGTAAAAAGTGTTACAATTGAAAAATACTTCTTTTTAAATAATTTTGAATATATTTCTTTAGAGACAGGAAAGCTAAGACTAACTTTATCTGTCTATTTCCTGTAGTTCTGGCTATTTCCTGTAGTAACCTTTTCCTGTAGCATGTAGTTCTTTTGTATTTGCTACTTCGTGGTTTGGAAATGTAAAAATCACAAATAAAGGGAATACTTAAAATAGTAATAAAACCAAATGATTCACCATGGTAACTGACTCACCTGATCTATAAATAGTATCTTCTAACTGGACCTCAAGAATAGGATGACGTTCAAGATAACCGTTATCTGATGAAGCCAAACGTAGCGTTATCCGGTTATTTTGTTTATTTTCAGACCACAACAATAACCCATAATTGTCAGCTCTACCCTCCAACCAATCTCTAAAAGTCCCCGTCAAGTTAAATGTGAAACTTTCCCCTGCAGAGCATGTTTGAGAATCCACGGTTATGGTCAGGTTGTGAAGTGAAGATGTAGCATCTTGTCCGTTTGTTGCCAGATACGCCTCGGACCATAAATCTCCTGCTAAATTCCTCAGTGTTGCTGTAACCTTTTCTTCTTCCCAACTCTTCAGGATCCTAGCAATGTGAATGGTATCTGAATATATGTCCACTCCTGACCCACCACCATCATAGACCAATGAGCAGTACATAGTCAAGGTAGCACTTATAAAAGTTGTCCGATTTAAATGGTTGAAATTATCTTCTTTACCCCAGTGACTATCCGCTTTGAATTTCTCAATGTCAAATTTGAGGAGGGTCCTGCTTTCTTGTCCACTTAGAGCACCATTTTCCCTTACTCCAATCTCAAGAAAGTCTGCTTGGTAGTATGAACGAATGTTTCCATGGAGATATGTATCTTGTGATGGGTTTAAGGCATAGATCCTGTGATGGATGATCTGAGCAGAGGGTGTATTGGTGTGGAGCATGAATAAAACCCATGCTAATATCAACTCCAAAGGAGTTCTTAACCAAAGTTTCCAAATCAAAACGTTACTATTATGGTCCATCTTTCCTGTCTATCCCGTATCAGTTACCTATGTACTACAGATATCACTACATCTACATACAAGTATAGCAGACGACAATATGAGAGCTCCAAGCAGAGTGATTGCGCCAGCATGTTTATTGTGCTCTATCCCAGCGCTACACCACGCGTTTGGTGTAGTTTTGTTAGAATGACGTCATAGCAATAAAATAGTCAATGCAGTCCCATGTGACCATGGATTGTCGATCACTGTCAATAGTTATGCTCTGCTGTATTTAGCATATCCGATCTGTAAAGAAAATTTCAAGGATAGAAATACATAATTTAACATTTTATTGATAGCAATTGAACAATGTTCATTGTTAATTGGCAGGTGCATTCATTCCAGCGTGAATGGAATGGTTGAGCATAAGCCTGTGTCATTTTCCAATCGCTGGAAAAGAATTTGCATTTAGTATGACCTGTTATAGGTCTTCTCAAGTAAACGTGTCCTTAAAAAAGTACTTCTGGAATACAGCGTTGCGAAAACGGCAAGGTCTTTATCTCTAAAGATCTCGAAATTAAATGATGTTGCCTGGTGTACTGTATGACTAACAGGTGTATCCATACTTTTGTATTTCAACAAGAATGCTTATTAAACTTTTTTCTGCAGTGATCATGAACCTACAGAATAATTTGAAGTACATGTCGTGTCACATATTTTTAAAGTGGGGTCATAAAAGCAGGATCATGCAAGTGGGGTTACACACAAATTGTATCAACCCTTTAAAAATAACTCATAAACAAATGTTCAGGCCATGTATCTTGGGTGAAAACCCCGGGGTGTGCCGCTGGAGATTCAAAACCCATACCCATTTTTAGGGGTGATTTTAGAAAAATCGGTACCCATTTTTAGGGGTTTTGCTTCATTTTAGACCAAATTTCGTAAATTATCGGGAAAATATACCCTTTTTTTTTTGCCAATTTTTGCGAAAATAGACACAAATTTCGCGAAAATAGACCAATTTGTAAAAAGTGACCCCATTATTAGGGATTTCCAGCACAAAATCATACCCCATGTTTAGGGATTTTGTGCCCAAAAAGCTACCCATTAGAGCGGCACACCCCCGTATACCGTCTTGGGTGAATACCCCCCCCCCCCCCCCCGGGCCATGTATCTTGGGTGAAAACACTAAACGCAACAATAACTAGCATACTAGTCCTCTGTTCCTTTAAACATACCAGTGAATGACCCATTTTTTAATCTTTTTGTATCTTTTAACAGAAGTTTAAATGTATGAATGACAACCACATTTGTCAATTAAATTTGGCCTTTACGTTGGGATCAATAGAAACTTAAATTTCTATCGGACAGGAAATCCGTGAATTCCTTTCACAGTAGAACTTGAAGAGTTCACATCATTGCAGTGAAACTCAATTTCAATGGCATACAATCTTGGATGAGTTTTGCAATAAGGCAAAAAAAAGAAGGTCAATCTCGGGTTCAAATGTGCATAACGTTAACAAACTAACAAAAAAAAGCAGGCAAATATTACAAATTAAACAACTGAACAAAGTTAAGGTACCTGAAACGGGATTTGAACTATTGATCTATACGGGAGTGTTCATAAATACTTTGGTGGGCGGTTGGACATTTTTGAGCCTCGGACATATTTTATTTCTTGATCATCCCCCCCCCCCCCCCCCCCCAAACACTGTTAATTTTTTTCTTGCCCCCCCCCTTTATGGTGTTTTTTCTTGATCCCCTCCCCCCCCCCCCCCCCCCCCCCCACCACCACTGTTTGTCTAAGTTACCGAGCATTATTAGATTCAACCGCGCACAATGCAATTGCAAAAATGTTTGTTATTGTGGACACTTTTTGGTGTGCGCGAAGCACAACAAATATGGACTTTTTTATCCCCCCCTAATAAGTACCAATTTTTGTTGTGATCCCCCTTTATGGGGGACTTTTTTTCTGATCCCTCCATTTTTTCCAACACCCCCACCGGGGTATTTATGAACACTCCCTAAGGGACATACCTCCCATTTCTGAAGCAAACATGAAAAATATCCAACTGTCCAAGGACTTCTGTTCCTGCAGTGGCCAGTTCGAATCAATCCCAATTCAAGACATTTTACTTTCATTATTTGTTTATAAGAATAAATACACATTATTATAAAGGGTATTTGGGGTCTCATCAGCTATGCAATAATTACACATTAGAATTAAGTGCAACTTTATTCCATAAAAATGTTGTGACCTCCAGTTCACTATTTTCAAAATTAAAAAATGCTGGGGGGGCTTCATGAATTCATCTTTTAATAAGGTATGTTTAATATAACTGATGCTTACCATTTTCAATTTGGCATTATTTAGGTACCATAACAGTTTTAAAAAATATTGTAGGTGGTGGCTTAGTAATCATTTTTAATTGCATTCAAATTTCAAAGTATCACAAATTTAATGTGTTAAATGAATATTTAAATAATCATTCATATTAGTCAATAGTCAAGCGTACAGGACCCAAGGAATACATGTTAATGTAATATTACAATCTACATTGAACACCAATGTCTACACCCTTGGGTTTTCCCAGAAGTATCACACTTATTTTGGGCATGAAATACAGGGTTGCTTTTGAATACAAAAAACACCATTTCAAAAATGACTGATTTGATTGGGTTTTCTATACTTTATCCAATACAAAAATCTCGGGTTTTCTGTGCTATCAACCATTCCGTATTTCCTCTGTAACCCCCCCCCCCCCTTAACAACTGGACTGAGTATGGAGTGTAGTTTATACTATTGATACACCAAATCAGTGACATTCATTGCTTTCCCGATCAAACATTATACCAAGCTTACGACACTTACATTTTGTAAGCTTATACACCCGGCCAGAGGTACAATGGTTACTAGGTGATATCAAATCTACAAACGCTACTCACCATGAACTTCATCATATCAACATTTAAGGCACATCCAGGCAAACATTTCAACTCTTGCAAAGATTTTCATTTAATAAATCCAGAAACGTCATAATGCCACTGTCTTCACAACGTACACAGTTTTCACTTGTTAATGCTCAGTGCCTATATCCAAATTTGAACTGTGTTGACTTTAAAGTCAATTGTTGCGTGACTGTACAGTAACTCTGACATTGGCTGGCAACTGATCTATAGCAAGCTACCATGCCGACAGTAACACACAAGTTCTGTATGTCAAATGTACAACGGAATCCAGAAATAACAATAATGACTAATGACCAGCAGATCCAGGGGCCATGTATTTAATATTACTTTTGTACAAGTGAAATGAGGTGAAAGCCAGTTGAGTCTAATAATTACAGTAATTACACAATCTCCTACTGAAAATATTCGGGTATTAAGTTGATGAACTATAATGAATGCCGGGTGGGCGAGGATGGATCACGAGCTATTTTGTTGATGCATTGTCTCCATCAATGAGAAGCTATCTAGTTATGAAGATAGCTATTTAATTTTTTCAACTCGATATAAGCCTGCTTCAAGCCCTAAAAGTTGTAAGGGAAGGGGCAATAAGGGGAATAGCATTTGACGTAACAACTTTCAACCTGTTAGCTTACATCAAATTCAAGGCAACATAATAAATATGGTCGCAGGTTTTTTGTATAAAATAAGAACTCTAAATGCGTTGGCGTAACTAGGGTCTTCAATTTGAGGGGGGAGACATTACTGACTATTTTTTTGTTAATATACATAGAGTTTGTCATTTCATTCCAGAGGAAAGCCTTCTGGCAGGGGAAAAATGGCAACATAATAAATATGGTCGCAGGTTTTTTGTATAAAATAAGAACTCTAAATGCGTTGGCGTAACTAGGGTCTTCAATTTGAGGGGGGAGACATTACTGACTATTTTTTTGTTAATATACATAGAGTTTGTCATTTCATTCCAGAGGAAAGCCTTCTGGCAGGGGAAAAATGCCCCCCCCCCCCCCCCCCCCCCCCCCCCCCCGTCGATATGCCACAACAACAAAAATACCAAATTCAACAATTCCCCCCATATTTTTAGAGAAATATTGAGCGTTGTCAAAATGAGAAGGGGCTGTATTTACCATATTGTTTTAAAAGGAAATTTTGGAGACAAAACATGACAAATTCTGAGTTCTACTGATACCGGCCATCTAAATTCAGGGTTTGGTGGGAAACACAATTCAGGGGTTTGGTGGGTAACACAAAATAAGTTTCATTCACTATGTAGTATCTTTTTAATGCATTCTGCTAAACCTACTTCTGCCATTTAAATTCAGGGGTTTGGTTTGGTGGGTAACACAAAATGTGTTTCATTCATTATGAAGTATGTTTAATGCATCTTACTCTTACTAGAACTACTTCTTGCAAAGCATTGGTCATATTTAACAAACCTTTCTAAAAGCATAATTCAAGAATAATTTTTGATAAGTAAGTCTTGGTTTTATTTGAGAAGTTTCCATGAACTTTTGTTTTTTTAAATGTTACGTACCAAAATAATGACAAATTGAAAGTGGCAATTTAATTTAATTTGACGGCCATAAATTGGTTTAAAAATAAATTAAACAGAAGAAAATGGGAGTATGGCTGGTTAAAAAAATTGCAAATAGTTCTTCATCACATAAATTGTAATTAATATTCCCAGTTTGTAAGTATGAAGAATTCATGATACTACAAATTCTTATAAATACATTGTGTACTTACCAGTCACCAAAATGCAAATGATATACAATATCCTTAACAATTGTCCACAAAATGCATTCAAATAACTCCAATGTTACATTTTAACTGTACGTCATTCTTCCATTGTCATCAAACTGAAAATGAATTATAATATTCCTATACTTAGAAACATGGCGTACCACTAATTAGTGGACGATTATTGCAATAGCTCTTGCTATTAAGTACTTTGAACAACAAGCAAATTACCATCAGATCTAGTGATTAGGCAAAACCGCAATATTGTACTAGTACGGTATTGTGCATAGTTATAGTATAAGATAATAAGACCACGATCAAGTATCTACCTATTGATGGCACTACTGCACTATCTCTACCAATTGCCAAACTGTGTGTGTTATGCATGATTCATATAAAGCAAGTTGATTTAAATAGCGTAGACGTCTCTTTCACACAAGCAGGCTTGGTGGCTCACTTTTCCTTATTGGCATAGCACACACCGGTATTTACTGACACTTTTAATTCAAAGAACACATAGATCAGCAATTTGTGCAAGTCCATACATTTTGAAATTAAATAAAAAATGAAATAGTTTAAAAAGATTATAGTGAATAACCAAAATCTCTGTAAAGTTACCCACTGGGCAACTAGCTAGCTTATTAAAATGTAATAACATGGGCAGTAGCATAGCCAGACGGGGGCAAGGGGGGCAGAGTGCCCCCCCCCCCCCCCCTGAAAAACAAATTGACCAGGAAATCGGGAAGACAGCTGAGCCCCCCCCCCCCCCCCCCCCCCCCCCCCCCCCCCCCCCCCCGTGGCTATGCCACCGGGTCGAACTGGTGTTCACCGGGAAAAAATACCCTTTGCCCCCCCCCCCTGACAAGTGACCCTGGCTACGCTACTGAACATGGGATAAAGTGCAATTTTGAAAACAGACCCTAGTGGGAAAGATAACCCACAGAATTCCCAGTCATGGCTCATCTTTCACAATTGGTGTCAGCTGTGGGATAATATCCTATCAGCATACAAAATGGTGTTTTTTTCATATTATGCAATGAAGTGATATCCCATACAGGAATGGCGAAAAATGCGGTCAGTTTACAAAACTTGCCAGTTTGCTTATTTTTCAGTCGATTACTTTCATGTTTCGGGAGGATAAACTAGATTAACAACGCTTTATACTGACAAGAAAAATTCCATGGTTCAATGCACGGATCAAGGTCAAATGGCCGTTTCAAATTGTGCACAATGTTTTTGATTCACCCTTGTATGGAGCATCAGACCCCTTTTGCATGTAATTTCCCATGAATTGTTCCATTGTTTTACAATAATGTCAGATGGGGGATGCTATGCTTTCGATGCATCAAAATGCCTACAAATGTACCACATACTTTGTGTAACAATTTAATCAGTTTTAAAGAAAAAAAGAAAACTTAATTACATGCCACTTGTCTACCTAAATAATCATATTCACACCCCCCCCCCCCCCCCCCCCCCCTCTTCCATGTTGAAAATGTTGAGACTATTTACGAAAAATGGCAAATTTACCAATTATAAAGGGGTGAATGATTAATCATATGGGTGCAAAAACAAACCTTTTTTAGCGGACTCGCACACCACCTTTAACGGGTGCCTGGATAGGATCATCAATGTTCGTTAATTTAATTATCGTATCCTTGCATTTGTATAAAAACATGCAGTGTTACGTCATCATTATTTAAACAATTTATTCAAAATAAATTCATCTAATAAAGCTGATTATTCTTATCCCATTTACACCCATGGGAGTGATTGGCCAACCGGGGGAGGGGGGGGGGGGAGGGTGCTCCTACCAAAATCATACGTGGATGTGCCTCCCAGACTTTGAAATTCCGACTTTCATTATACCTGCATAATGCAAAATTAACACCCGATCGGTATACCAAATTTGGTGAAATGTCTACCGATCAATATACCCCTTGTTATACATGTATTTACAATAAACAGAAGGTTAGTGAAAATTGGGTCCTCAAAAGTTTATTTTAACCAAAAGTGGGTTCTCAAAAGTGTACATGTATTTTAAACATTTGAACTTCGGATATTGGAAATCCTGCGGTTATTGAATATGTCAGGCCTTTTTTTTAGGGGGATCAATAAAACTATCTGACAAAGTACACCCTTCTATCATCAAAGAATTAAGGGGGCATTAATATACCGAAATCCTTTCTGATTACCACCATCAATATACCAAATTTTGAGAAAAGGCACCACAAAAGGCAGGCACATACATGTATGTATACCACTATACAGGGTGAGTCAAAAAGACTGCAATAGTGGAAAGAAGCCATTTTGTTTTCGAAACCAAAATGAAATTTAAAACTGTTTAAACGTTGCAAGAATGATGTATTTAATCCTAACTTTGTGTGAAAAAATGAAGTCGATTACATTTTCCGTTTGCCTTTTGTGAACCTTTTGACCAGTGCACCCATTTCACACGTTTGTCCACGAGATACCCAAAATATGCATCAAATCGCTAAATGTGTCTCTCATTTGGTGATTTGGAATTTGGAAACTTGAGTTTGTTTGTGATGTTATTGGAATGTGATGCATCCTTTCTTGTTTACATGTGAGTTAGCATAATCAATTATAATCATACCCATGCTATGAAAGCGTATAATGTTCTAAATTTTAATTAAAAACTGACATTTTCCATTTTTTTATTGGCGGGATATTCAAATATGAAAATGCAATGCGTGCCATTTCAAATGAAAATCACTGTGCTCGTGGACAAACAGTAAATTTGGTTGTGCAGCAAAGAGGGTCACCAAAGACGAACAAAAATGCAATCGACTTTATTTTTTCACACAAAGTTAGGATTAAATACATCATTCTTGCAGCGTTTAAAAAGTTTATTTTACCACTATTGCAGTATTTTTGACTCACCCTGTATAATGAGTAACGGGGTGGGGGGGGGGGGGGGCAACCATTCATGATTGACCAATGATGCGTTTATGGCATTTCTTAACTGCACACTATAATATAATAATACATCCATAAGTAAGGTTTGACTGAGGGCAGCATCACCATGCAATAAGGTAATTTTGACAGTAAGGAATAGTGAGCCCTCACTAGACATGTCAGAAGTGGAATAGTTGTAAATAAACGGTGCATTTTGCTCTTTTCATTCATAGTTAGCTTATAGCTCGCAATCGAGGTGGTGGGATTCATACAACGGTGTGGCACATGAAGTATGATGTCATTCTTGAGTATGGACTTTCTGACTGAACTCTAAAATGCTACGGGACAATTTAGAAGTTCACAGTTTGTTTATTTACATTGCCGTCAAGGAGATTGTTATGTTTATCGGAGTGATATAATTGCTCTGAGCATGCTCAGTTGGATCATGGTTTGATTCGAGTCGAACTTTGACGGAAATGCCGTATACAGGTCTAATATTCTGATCTGAAATTGAACGATGCCTGTCATTGCCACAAGCTATTAGGCCAAGTAACAAAAATTACATGTTTCACGTCCCCGCCCGCACTGATTTTGACGCCGCTCCATTTTTGTTATTTGTTATTTTCAAAAGAAAATCAAAAATCATACCTGTCTTTGTTGTGTGTGAGTGTGTCCATCATTTTCAACTATATTTCAATGAAAAAGAAGCGAGAAACACTCGTTGACATAGATAGTGATACGAATATCGAAACAATTCTTGCAAAAAGCTTGTACATGTAATTTGGCTTCTGAAAATAACAAAAAATCCAAAAACAACAAATAGTAAGAGCCGCCCTCACTGATTTTAAAAAAGTCCGGACGAGAAACACATTATTTTGTTACTTGGCCTTAGTATTATTATCCCATGGTTTATACTTTTAAGAAACCACACTATTTCATTACACCACATGGCCCTCCCTATTTACGCAATTTAGTATCATTAAATCTCGTAAATAATCAAGACTACCACATTACAATGTCAAATCCCACATCTGACACCATGTGACAATTTAGATTTAGATTCACCATACCATTATTAGACCACATTATTTCATTACCTCATGGCCCTACAATGTACATGTATAATATAGTTATTCTACAGCATATTTCTCAATTATTTGCCCGTCTATTTTCACGGCGCATTGTATGGTTGCAGTACGCATAAATTAACCACGACCCGTAGCAATAGTCTGAAATGGCATTGGTCAATTCTGTACGGTTTTCGGCCAAGTTTATATCCCTCAGCCTCAGGTCATCATCTATTCTAGTCAGTGCAAACATTCACAGCTTTTAGATGAAAAATGAGAGAGCCTTTTAATAGTAAGTGTAACCAGAGAGATAACCACCATCTCTCCAGACTCTGCTGCTGTAGTGTAGTCATGGTGGTGTAAACTGTGAAATGTGTTTGTTATTGGAAAATGTAGGATCGTTGCACCAGGGAGGTGTAAACATCTCTCTGGTTGCACACAGTTGCTTGCAATTGACATTGTATTTAATATTAATTTGCGTTATGTTGTATACCATGTATACATTTATGTATGTACGAACTAAACGAAGTCGAAACGATAGTATTATATTATTAAATCAAAATAGTATATTATTATTATTATAATTATTATAGTAATAATATTAAATAGCTTACCCGATGTTTTCTAGTATTAATATCAGCCTTTCGAGATCCATGCACGAATGCAAAGCACCACACATTTTCTCAAGACGCCCGCACCAACTTGTTCGGTCAAAAAACCTACAAACATTCAAACGAACCGAACAAAAAATGCCAGCTTTGAACTTCCCAATACTTTTTATAAATGTTTACGTAACACTTGTGTGGTATACAAATGACAGGTCAAAGGTCAATAAGTTCTCAGCTACCACATCTCCAGGTGAGGGTGTACCCGGGGTAGTACCTGCCTTGAAATACTTGATTTGGGAATATTTACTTCAGTGAGTACGTAACAATTGCGTGGGGCATTCTTCCGCGCTTCATTCACGTAGGCCAAACAAAATTGTTATGTTGTCCTCCACAGCTTTCAGAGAGGAGGGGAGGGCGGGCGGAGATTTTTTTTTTTTTTTAATTTTCTTTTACCAGCAGACGCTCAAAGTTCA